>JAQJVK010000003.1:39259335-39859335 GCA_035578135.1 Flexamia atlantica | reverse complement strand
CGCCTCACTGCATCAAATCAAATCGCATAGATTCGAATCAAAATGATATGAATCGCATCGATGCATCGAATCGAAAAAAATTTGCTGCATCGCACACCCTTAGTAATGTCTGACCATATTTCTGTTTAAACCTCATACTTCAATGGATTTCTTATTTCTGAAATTCAATTGATATTGTCTGAAATAAAATTAATTATTCTGAAATAGAAATGATGTTTTCTGAAATACAACTTATCATTCTGAACTACAACTGATGCTTTCTGAAATCAACATGATATTTTTTCAAATAAAACTGGAAAAGGTGTAGTACTACTGAGAAAATATTTTATTTCTAATATCCAAATAAACATATTTTAGAATATTGACTTGAGACTACCACCGATAATTAACTGATGGGCGGTAAATACTTTATTTTGACTGGATACAAATTTTTGGATGCCATCGTTGATCTTCTGACTTGGATGAAAAAATATTAGTTTTAAAGTTTTAATGTGAAGGTAGTGTTAGAGACATCATGTCAAGAAGATTTTCACGCTGATTATAATATCATAATCCATTTATAAAAATGTTTTGTTCTTCAGATATACTCAAATGAAAATTCTTCCTAGAGGTACTTATTCTTACTAGATACCTTATTCTGTCAGTGATCATGTGTCAACCGATGAGCAGGCGACCGGTTTCGACCCTACAAAGGGATCGTCCTCAGGGCGTTCGGAGTGATTTTATCGTCCTTCAACGCCCTGAGTATGACCCCTTTGTAAGGTCAAAACCGGTCTCATTGACCCCCGGACTCTTGACCGGTCGGCTGGCTCATCGGTTGACACTTGATCGCTGACAGAATAAGGTATTTTAACCTCTAGAATTAATTCAAATAGTGATCGGAGGCAAAAAACAACAAATTTGAAAATTCTTCCTTGTAGATTCCTTAGGAACTATTCCAAATATGTTTTTAGGATTGTTGATTAAAAGTTTGTTTTTAGGATCCTTTATTTTTTATAGCTATTTACTATCTACAACATGAATTTCACTTTGGTCTCTTAAACCAGTCAGTGATATAATGGCTTCAATTTAAATCAGTGTTCGTCTAGTGCAATAATTTAAATGACAATTAAATAATTATATTAATAATTTAATTATAATAATTTAAATGGCAATAGGCAGATTTATATTAAAAGTGGTCGAAATACCCTAAAAATGTTGATTCCCCAATAATTGTTACATGATTTGCTTCTTGCATAGTTTTAAAAGTGTTTTTTTATGGGCCTTGTCTATTAGTGTTTTAAGAGTTTTTCTTAAAAAATATAATTTTATAGATATGAAAGTGAAATTAATATTAATTTTATTCATGATTCTTTTAAATTGTCATCCAAGATAATAATTTTCAAATCACCAACAATCTGCCTAGGTGTAAAGTTTAACCTTGTCAACCTCTCAAGCATACAATATATATCAACAATATTGTCATTCAATTAATTGTACATTACTATAATAAACAATCAAGCACGGTGAAATTTACATTTTTTTTGTATATTACACTATTTCAACTTTTTATCTTATGAAAATTAAAAATTGAACAAGACATAAAATTATTTTAGGAGCTATCAAAATGACAAATAAAAAGACATTGCTAATTTACTACTTGATAGGCCATTAAAATAACTCATACCTTTAAAAACATTAGTAAATTATAGTTCTGGACAGCCTTACTGGCGGGTGGCAAAAATTGTAATCCCCAAAGTGTCTGCTAAAAATCACATGTTTTGGTCGAACTGTCAAAACTTTGTTTACATTTCGCCTCATTTACACAACAAAAGCATGCGCTAAAATATTTCACCGAGAGATTTCTTACGAAATAAAAATGTCTGCAACATTTTTGCAATGCATCAGCTGGTCTTTTTGTTTTGGCAATCTTTAATCGTCAATCATTTGTTTACGTTTTTCGGAACGTATTTCCATTGCTTCCAACAATAAAGGAGATTTGTCAATGTGTTCTCTAAGAAAAAAAAAAACAATAAAAATATTTCGTGTTTTATCCTATTAATTTCCAAAAGCTGACATCGACTATATGTTAGTCGAATATTGTTTGAAATTGGCCCTAAGGGTCCCCTTGCTTTAGACTAGCGGCATACTGAAATTCTCTTCTTTTGTCATTGTATTTTGTGAATCCCGTTGACCTTGCATGCATTAATTGCACTTGCGGTTGCAGAAAAATAATTTCTTGTGTAAAGTACCTTTACATAAACATATGACCATGTGATTTATTACCAAAATATTGCAGACGTTAAACAATAATTTCGACAACAGCGCACTCACTCACCCGCCAATTAGACAGGCGTTATTTGCTGTCTAGAACCATAGTTGTTTTCACTATAACAATGTCAATTTGATTTCATGTTTCAGTACCATATTCCAAATGGTAAGTTTCAGTGTTTTCTTTATATAGCTTAAGCTTTTTGATATTACAATTTGTACTTACTAAGGAAGCATGCAAACTATGAGATAAATAATCAAGTTAAATCCTCTGCCTGTCATGATTTTTTCTCTGACACAAAACACCTTTTAGAGTAAATGATTAAGAAAACCTCGGATTATTCTGACCCAAATTACCCAGCTCCCGGATTACCCGTTCAAGGTTGACAAGAAATTGTACAATAAATCACGATTTTCTCTCACATATATCATCTTTTCAAATGTAACTATAATTTACTGACGTGCATACAAAGTAAAATAAAAACAGTAACATTCAATAGGGAAGAGTCAAGTCTAGTTTTTAAAACTTTAATTATTGGAAAGAGATTTGACGAACAAGTTTTGACCGTCTAAATAAATATCCAAGATCCTAGACGGCTAGATTTATTTGCCGCGAAGGGAAGATAAGTTTTGTGATGCTGCCATATATACCATATAAGATGTCATAAGACTTTTCTCCATTAATCTAAAATGATGATCGCCTCCGCCTGCTATGTTTAGTCACATTTACTTTTTCTAATAAGTAAGTACTGAAAAATAACACTTTGTTTCCCGCTGGGAGGACACTGAATCAATAACTCAATGACTAAACGCCTTCAAATTTCCAAGCAGACATGCGATTAAGTTGCTGCTCAGTGAATTAGATGTAACATCAATATAGCAGGTGATTGTTCCCCGATCTCTATTTATGTCTTGGGCACCAATTTTATGGCTATCCACATGAGAACTATACACCACATTAGTCAAGATAATCCAAGGCTTATTGTTACTCTAATGCTGTCTAAACATGTCACAGGCAGATAGTATTTTCCCCATTATGCTAAATTTTTTTTTCTGACAACCATTTTATAAAAATAAATTATTCATAAACTGCTAGTGCCATTAACTGGTCCAGTCCAATGAGATTAAATTAAATTCTTTAAATTTATGCTTTAAAGCGATACAAATAAAAATCATCCACATAGAAATAAAGCAATAAGTGTACCTTCAAAATATTTTTTAAAAATTTAAAATTTTTAGGGGAAAAACTCAGAAGAACGTTGATAATTTTAACTAATTAGGACCAAACCAAGTTCGCATTGCTAAAATATTCAGTTAAGTGAGTACAGCAAGTTAACATACGTCACTGAAACGTAGTAAACATTTTTTACAAAACTGAATTCTACTGATCTTGTTTATTTTTTTTATGGAAAATTTAATCCCACCGATCAAGACCGGTGGTTTTTTGCTATGGGTTTTCTTTGATTGCTATAGGTTCATTTTAACGTTTGTAGAGTTTGTCTTTCATTAAATTTTAATATTTGATTAAATTTTAATATTTGATTAAATTTTAATATTTGATTTTATGATTTTATGCTATGATTTTCAAACCTGCCGTTGGGATTAATGTAAAATTTTGATTAAGAGGATTTAGATTAGAAAGGTTCATCTATTTGAAAATTTAAATATTGGATCACTTTATTGTTTTATTTTAGCATGCGCCAAAGTTCACATAAGTATGGGGAATAGTTTTAAGCCAAAATGTCATTCAATTTAAACATTCAGTACAAAGCCTAACAATACTCCCAAATGCACATTATGAGGAACATGTAAAATTTAAAATTGCACTGATCTAGAAAACTCATAACTGGAGAAATATTTTAATAAATTTATGAGACCTTTTATATAGCTCTAAGCATAGGTGTATTGCACATGTTTCTTTGAGGATTTCATTTGATATCTGCAAAATATTCTGATAAAGTTATAAAAAATTAAAATTATACGTGAAAGTTTAGTTACAGTACATTTGTATTATTATATTCAATTGTATTATTATATGCAATACTACCGATTGGGTGGGAAAAAAAACACACTTAAACAAGCTAAGCTACACAAAAAATCTATAAAAAAATAAATTTTGTCAACTGTTGGTATATTAGATTATAGAAAAATAAAATAATACATTCCTGATAATACTGGCAAAGTTGAAACACCTACTGTATAGTACTAATTGTTTATTACAAATTATATAGTAGGTAGTTGTTTTGTAACAAATATTTTCCAGTCATATAGTTTGTAGTTTGAAGAAGCAAATCCAAACATTTCTAGTTCATAAAAAAACTTTACACCTAGCTGCCTAACTGAAAACCAAAGAGTTTACAAAGAGTGATAAATCTGTAAAAAGCTTCAAAAGCGACTCCATTCACTGGATACTTTGGTTTACAATGGATATAATCCATCAACACAGCCATCGACTAACTCCGTACAAAACAAATTATCTTAAAACAACTATCAACAAGCAGGCCGTAACAATAAGAGACGAGGTTTAATGTACAATACCTAATATTTATAATATTTACAAGATATTTGATTACCTTTCGATAACTTATTACTAAATCAGTCTGTTGATGATAAGGCATTCGGTACTTCGGGATCCTCTGAGAATCTGTAAACAGCAGTGATGGATACAATGAATACAGCACTCTCCAAGGACAATCAATATAATATTACATGCGATTGAAATTAACTATCAGTTCTTGACAAATAAAAATCTGTACAAGGTTTTTCTTCGCTGCAAGCCTTCATTACATTTATGATCTTCCTATTAGTTTTTTGTTTTAAACTTGTGTTTACATTCTTCCTCTTTATCACAAAACAAAATTCTGTTCAGACTTTTCTGATGTAAAAAATCATAATAATGAACAGACTGGTTCCACTATAAAGTTTTCACATCTGAAGATTGGAAAAAGTTACGAAAGTTTGTAGTTTCTGATTTGATTTTTGTAGCATTACAAATTCTGATCCAGCCAAATGATATAGTCTAAACCAGGGCCGATGCAAAATCCAGGCAGGCAGGGTTTGGCTGTGGTGTCGCATGAGGAATCATCCTCTGAGCTGATTGCAGATCTTTGTTTTACGGTCAACAAATCTTGTCATCTCTCGCTGCATCGATTCAGCTGTTTTCATATTCGATTGTCAATAATCGTTTGATAACAAAAAATCTAAACAACCGAAACTGATTTTTTTTTAATTAAATTTTTCAGAAGATTCGGCTGTTTTGAGATTCGAGTCTTTGTTTCGACTCATCAATACTAAGTATCGAGGGTCGTCTCACCTGCTACACCTCAGCGCCCAGATCCACCACCCCGGCCTCGGCGATCGGCACGTACTTGTCCTCTATCTTCACCAGCAGGATGGTTCGGTCCACGTGAGATCTGCGACTGGGGTCTCGGTGGCTGGGGACCCATCGGTGGACAACCTACGATAAAAACCAATTTACCACCTTTGATATGTCTTCTCTTTCTACAGTTACTCCTTTCCAGTTTGAACTGTGATGTATTGTGATGCAGTGCACATGAAGTGTTAAGAACGTGTGAGTTCTACCACACACGTGGGTACTTTATTGTGATAAAAAACCCACATCTTTCAGACAGTTACCCTGGAATCACACCATTTACATTTACTACACATATATTTTTAGGCTACAATTAAAGGAGATGGTTGAAATTTAATATACACTACCAATGCCTTTACGGACTAGATCAAGGCTTAGAACAGATTAAGAACCGTTTTTAACAATTTCCGTTAAGTTTAGATGCCATTTGCGTGAAACTGACTTGTCAAATGGGAAGAAATGCAAACCTTATGGGAAATAATTTTGAATTTTCAAATGGCTGTTATTTTTGTTAGGGGCATGTTATTAACCTCAGAATTGCAGGAATTTTGATTCTTTTTTAAAGCTTCATACAGAGCGGTCACCCAATTGGGGTTTGTTTGAATCCCCCCTGGGGAAAGGGGCAGATAGGGAAAAAAGTTGTGTTTTTTGGTTGGAACTCGCTTGTAAAATATCTTCGACTCAAAGTCAAAATCTCTTTATTCACGGTATGTTAACGTGTTACATAAAAATAATGTTTGTAAACTTAGCCTTGAGATAAAAAATACAACTAACCCCTACAAGTTATAAAATTCGTCAAATAAATAAAATGGTTTCTCTAATAAATCATTTCTGATGACCTATACTACTCAGTTGAAAAGTTATTAAACCGGTCTGGGACTTTGGGGGCAAACCATATAAACATCAAATTTTTATTTATCTACCAAGTTTTATGATAGAACATAATTTCCTAGCCAATTCTAACGAAGGGATGTAACCCTTGTTTTCAAGGGTATAAAGCAGAAGACGTAAAAAACGCCCATTTTAAATGCCATTTTTTACAAAAACAGAATACATCCAAGTTAGTATCTGAGAATATTCGACGACTGTCCCAGACTGTCGGTCGCTCAGTCACTCACCTTTCCCTCCATGCCCTTCTCTGGCAGCCAGTCGCGCCAGTGCGACCGACCGCCTCTCGCTCTCATCTACTACAACTGTACCAGACTCTCGGTCGCTCGGTCACTCACCTGGCCTTCCATGCCCTTCTCTGGCAGCCAGTTGCGCCAGTGCGACCGACCGCCTCTCGCTCTCATCTACTACAACTGTACCAGACTGTCAGTTGCTCGGTCACTCACCTGGCCCTCCATGCCCTTTTCCGGCAGCCAGTCGCGCCAGTGCGACCGACCGCCTCTCGCTCTCATCCGCTCGTCCGGCCAGCTCACGTCGATGCGGCGGCCCAGGTTGATAGCATCGTACACTTGATTGGGATCCACTATCTGTCATAAACATTGACAGGTACATTACAAAGTATAATCATTTTTGACAAATCTAAATATATATGTAGAATAAGCGAAATCTTTGGCGTTTGGCAAATTGCAAGATGATGGGAGAGGGCTGAAATTTTAGGTCTTGACCCCAAAGACTCGGGAAAAATACTGGAATGTCTTGAACTTTATGAGAATTAACATAGAATAGGGGGGTTCACCCCAACGAGCTACAAGTAGATTTATTTAATTGGTAGTGTGACACCTTAAACAGGTTAATATCCCGCTACCAGTTGATAACAATTTTATTAATATCATTTAGTGATATTTTTCTATTTTATTTTTTAGATCTAAGATCAAAAATTACATTAGGTACTTAGTTGGTTTTATATTTAATCCACATATAAAAACTATCTTTTAAATGGTTCTCACACAAAAACAAATAATAATGATTGCGCCCACTAATGTCTTTCAGTGAGATGGTATCTCAATACAGTTTATTTAATGAGAAACCTAAACACATATTTTTCCTTCTTTTGTATTCTAAATATGTTCTGACCCTTCTTAGTTATTAAAAGTGGTTTTACAGTAGAGCACCAATTATCCAAACTAACTGGGGACCAGGGGTGTTCAGATAACTGAATATTCGGAAAATCGAACATGAAAAGACAAAATTTAAAAATTATATATGTAATGTAATTTTTACTAGTAAAAAGGCTAAAAAATGATCAAACAAAAATTATTCATATAATTTTATTATGAAATCGATCAGAATATATGGGTATAAATTTTTAAAGAACAATTTATCATACGTAGATACAGTACACTGTATACTTTTTATTTAGAAAAAAGTCCAAAATTTGTGTTTGCTTTAGCCCTGACACTTTTTTTTGGCGCAAAAATTTGAATTGCTTGAGAATCAGGTTCAAAATATGAATTTACGTCGTTCGGTTAACCAACAGTTCGGATGGCCGACGTTCGGATAATCGGCGCTCTACTGTATATTATGTATTATCTACCACTTTTAATATTACTGTAAAACTTTGTATCTGTAAAAAATATGAGGAATAAAATATCTTGAATCTTTTTTATGAATCTTTTTTAAAGTTTTGCTATGTGACATTTTTTATTATCTTAATGGTACATTCTAACAAAACATCATGATACAAATGAAAATAGAAAATACATAGACAATCAATAGAAATACATAGAAAATCTATCAGATGAAAACATGTATTCAACCTTTAAGCACCTTATCTTGACTGAGGTCAGATATACCGCGTGTTTCAAAAGTCAGTTTACCGAGGAATACTGCATTTGCAACTCAGTAGAGTGCTTTTGAAGCTAATATAGCACTACTTTTTTTATTTGAGCAATCACAAAATCAGCTGTGAAGGTCATTATTACTTTTTACGTTTAGGTTCGAGGTTAAATTTGCATTTGCTCATGTTGACAGTAACCATAAACTGCTAACTAATAACCGAGGTGCGCAATTACTCGGTAAACTGACTTTTGAAACACCCGGTAAATCAAAATGACTTTAAAATACGTTTAATAGAGAAATAGAGAATTTTGAAAAACCGGAAGTATAAATACAAAAGTACAGGCCTGGCAACATTGAAATATGGCTTCAAAACAATTAGAGAATTTTGAAAAACTCAAAATATAAATATTAAAGTACAGGCCTAGTGACTTTAAAAAGTGGTTTCTACACAAGTAGAGAATTTTAAAAAACCCGAAGCATAAATACCAAAATACAGGTCTGACGACTTTGAAATATGGCTTTTACACAAGTAGAGAGAAATTTGAAAAACCGCAAGAATAAATACAAAAGTACAGACCTGGCAACTTTGAAATGTGGCTTCTAGACAAATAGAGAATTTTGAAAAACAGGAAGATAAAATACAAAAGTACAGGCCTAGCAACTTTGAAATATGGCTTCTACATAAATAGAGAATTTTGAGAAACCGGAAGTATAAACACAAAAGAACAGGCCTGACGACTTTGAAATATGGCTTCTACACTAATAGAGAATTTTGAAAAACCGGAAGTAAAAATACAAAATTGCAGGCTTAAGACGCTCACCCTGACCCGCTGCAGCACCTGCTCGCGCTCGTCGGGGGCGGGGGCGGCGGCGGGGGCGGGAGCTGGGGCGGAGGTCAGCAGGCCGGCCAGCGAGGCCAGCGTGGAGGAGGAAGGCTTGCCCGCGCTGGCAATGCTGCCCCGGTTGCCGCTGCGGCCCAGCGATCCGCCGCGACCCATCGTGCCCTCCATCGACTGGCTGCCCGTGTGTCCGTAACCCGCTGCAACACACGTCTGTATTATGCTGTGCCCTTAAAAGCTTAACATTAATATTAGGGAAATGTAATGACAGTAAATGTTCCCACCAAGCTCCCAAATTAATGAGGTTAGGTGAAACCCTTCTGCTGAAGTATAGCCGATCAGAGTGGAGCATGGATGATGGAGCATCTTAGGCATTGACTTTTGAATCCAGAGGTAGAATTACCATTGCCCTTGTAAAAGTGTGCCAACTTGTGCTAGATAAGATTTAAAAGGGGGTGTAGTTGCAGTTACACTGATTCTCAACAGAGCGTATACTGTTGCCAACTATAACTTACACTTTTCAAGAGGGGATAGTTCATACCATAGTTATATAGCACAGACTGAATACTGGGTCTGTTCATTATCAAAGGTCATAGTCAACTCTTTATTCATTTTTGCACATGAAGTAGAAAAAAATACCATAACAGTTGTTGAAATAAACTGAAGGTTAATACAATAAACCTAAATTATAGTTCTGGACAGCCTTATTGGCGGGTGGAGAAAATTATAATCTCCCAAAATGCCTGCTAAATAAACACATGTTTTGGTAGAACTGTCAAAACTTTGTTTACGTTTCACGTCATTTACACTAAAAAAGAATGCCCTGTAATATTTCACCGAGAGATTTCTTACGCAATTTAAGTTTCTGGAAAATATTTTCTTGCGTAAAGTACCTTTACATAAACAAATGACCATGTGATTTATTACCAAAACATTGCAGATATTAAACACTAATTACAACAACAGCGCAATACTGTCATTATTCCCAGTATTCACTCACCCGCCAGTAAGGTTGTCCAGAGCTAAAGTGAACATTCAGAAAATTAACAACAATAATAAATTTATAATCAGTAAATATAAAATTGAATTCCAATATAAGTTGGTTTCTTTTTAAAAATCTCTTTATGGTGTTTTTCTACTTGAAAGTTATGCCTATTTCTAGTATTGTAATCATGGTTATTGCAATTCTTGGGTAATGTGCTTGTACTATTGTGGATGTGAAGAACTGTTGTATAAATATATTTATATAAATATAAATATAGAGGCTGTATACTGTCATTATTCCCAGTATTCACTCACCCGCCAGTAAGGTTGTCCAGAGCTAAAGTGAACATTCAGAAAATTAACAACAATAATAAATTTATAATCAGTAAATATAAAATAAAAAGCCTTTTGAAATAACAGGATATCACACAAGATCATTTATTAAATAGCGTTATTATGAATATTATAATTTGTTCACAAAAGTAATTTCACCCCCACATTAGAGATAAATATAGTGACAAGCCTTGGATGACAATCACCTGAGTGAATGTTGTACGTAGTCATGGCGTAAACCCCTTCGTGTCCAAAGCCGCCGTCGTCGTGGGGCACCGACCCCCCACTGGAGCAGCCTTCCACACACCTCCGCCGCACCCTGCACAACACAACACATCAGTGTGGCCCTTATACCATCACTACATATATATCACTCTTTCTGAAGACGCCAAAGCTATCTAAGCTATTTTAAGATGAATATGTATGGTTAATGAGTGTGGTGGAATGGGTGAGATGATAGCCTTGATAGTAATTACTTTGTATTTTACTATCAAGATTGATCATTTATAATCAAAATTAGAAATCAATTGAAATTGATACCTGCTGAAGAGGTTGGTCAGCTTTGATAAGCCAATCAATCAATCAATCAATTCTTTATTCAATCAATATACATTGTATACATAAATGGCATCAAGATTCTTAATAATAAACTAAAACTAAATAAAACTAACACAATACTGCTCAAACTCTTCAAGTTCCTGGAACATTATTTACATCATTGGTCCAAAATTCATGAAAATTGTAAAAAGCAGCATCAATGAGAAATAATTCTAAGCTTTTCTTAAATGGTGTTGTATTTATTTGATTTCTTATTGACAACGGCAAATGATTAAAAAATTGAATTCCAATATAAGTTGGTTTCTTTTTAAAAATCTCTTTATGGTGTTTTTCTACTTGAAAGTTATGCCTATTTCTAGTATTGTAATCATGGTTATTGCAATTCTTGGGTAATGTGCTTGTACTATTGTGGATGTGAAGAACTGTTGTATAAATATATTTATATAAATATAAATATAGAGGCTGTATACTGTCATTATTCCCAGCCAAACATGAAATCATATAGCAATCCATATTATACATTGAATAGTGTTTATTTCCATCAGCTCAAAAAGAGATAAGAACAGTAATTTATGTTTCCTTCTCTTTCGACTAGATAAAAAAATTTAACTTGAAAGTAATTAATTCATGATTAGGGTTACCAGACATCCGGGTTTAGAGGGCTTTGTGTGGTGTCCGGTCTGGGGCTGGTACTTGTCCAGGGTTTTCATAATTGTTTACAAAGAATAAACAATTTCTCAAGATTTACGTGCAGGGTGACCAGATGTCCGGCTTGAGGAGGACATGTCCTCTTTTTTAACAGATGTCCTCCTGTCCTCCCGGCTTTAAGAAAATACGTAAAATGTCCGGCTTTTTATAAAATCCAAGACAGGTATTTTTAAAACTAAAACCAGTGCTTGATTTGCAACGGAACGTGGCGGAACGGCGTTCCAACCTCTTTCTGCCGCAAGAGTCGATCGTGTGCAATCGGCCGGAGTATCTTTTGCAAGAGACGATCGCATGTAATCGGACGGATAATTTGCCGCTAAATACAATCGCGTACAATCGGCCGGAGAATTTGCCACGAGAGAGAATCGTGTGTATTGGCCGGAGTATTTGTCGTAAGAGACGATCCCGAGTAATCGGACGGAGACTTTGCCGCACAAGACAATCGTGAATGATCGGCCGAAGAATTTGCCGCACAAAAAAATCGCGTGTATTCGGCCGGAGAATTTTCCGCAAAAGACGATCGCTTATGGTCGGACGTAGAATTTGCCGGTAAAAGATGAACGCGTATGATCGGCCGGAGAATTTGCCATAAGACAGGATCATGTGTAACCGGCCGGAGTATTTGTCGGAAGAGTGGATAGCGTGTACTAGGCCGGATTAATCTTACCGAAAATAAAAATCGCTTAAAATGTGCGGAAATTACGCGCGGAGTTTCGGCCTGAAATTAGCGCTTTTTTGTTGAGTCTTGAGTTTAGCCGAATGTTGAAAACGCTAAAAACACCTGAATACTCGCACTAAAATCGAACTATTTACTTCGTCATAGTAAAAATCTAGAATTTCTGTAGACAATTTTAATTAAATAATGCTTTGTTAGTTTGGAAATTACGCGCGGAGTTTCGGCCTGAAATTAGCGCTTTTTTGTTGAGTCTTGAGTTTAGCCGAATGTTGAAAACGCTAAAAACACCTGAATACTCGCACTAAAATCGAACTATTTACTTCGTCATAGTAAAAATCTAGAATTTCTGTAGACAATTTAAATTAAATAATTCTTTGTTAGTTTTTAATTTACTTATAAAAAATTTGAGTTGGATAAAATTAAAAAAAAAATTAAAATAGACCTAATTATTCGCATAGACAAATTAATTATACTTTGTTGAGTGGAAGAATGATAAAGGGGGGGTAACGTACAAACTGGCAAATTACAGTTCCGGTACCTCATTTTTTACAAATCAAGCACTGACTAAAACTACCATACATAAATAGGCTACTGCTGTAGTAAACCTAGTACACCCGAGGACGGTGCTGCTTAAAGCAGGCACACAGTTGTATGGTGTAGTTGTCGCGTTGTATGAGTATGCCGATTTGCGAGCGTAGTGTCGCGCGGGCTACTGTAGACTGCGAGGGTGGATAGAATACAAGGTAGACTTAGTATTTTTTACACTAAGGACTAAAACCTTAGTATACCTTTAGTACCTAAACCTTAATTGCCATTCTTTTTAGTACCTTTAGTGTATACCTTTAGTATTACACTCATATGTATTAGAGGCTGCATTTACAGAGTATTGGTAACTTCAAATAACAGAGTATTTGAGAGTTATTGGTTTCACAATTCAGATTTTTCGTATACTTTTCAACTGGATTGTGAATTTTTTCATAATATTTCAGGCTAATTATGAATGCATTCCAGACATAATATGCATTTTTGTATTATGAGAACTACAATCCATTGAAACATTTTACTTCTCTGTTATAGTTGTAATTACAAAAGTGTTTGATACTTACTTCGGTTTTTTTAACATCCACTGTATTATGAATTTTCATTTATTTTTATTAAAGTTTGTAAATAGCATGGATACACATTTTTTATTAATGGCTAATACCGTTATCTTGTATTACTATATCAGGTAAAAGTTTTTATGTTTTATTTACGTTTCATTAAAACAAAACAAGTGTTTTTTCCGCTTTATTATGAATTTTCAATCCTTATTATATGTATAACTATATAGCAAATAAGTTTTTTAAACATTAAGGAAAACTATACCTTTGCTATTACTCTATTGTAGTTGAATACTCTTAAAAATAAAGGTGTTTATTAGGAAATCTATTGTTGTCCTCCTTTCTCAGCAAATGTCCTCCTATTTGAACCTAATTGTCCTTCTCGTCAAAATTTTCATCTGGTCACCCTGTTTATGTGAAATCATGCAACATTTCAACGGGAGTCGTGACAAATTTACAGATTTTAGAGTTATTAGGAGATTAACGAGGTAAATCTAGCATAAAAACTAAAGTTAGCAACCCTGTGGGAGTGACAACGACAACAGCAAACTTACTTAACCTCTACTATACTGACCTCTGTCGTCTGTCTAGAACAGTGAGGTTAGTGTTGTGATTTAGATTGGAATTGGCTTATCTGATAAAAGTTAAAAATAAACAATAAGTAAAAAACAGTCATAATACATAAACAATCTTATTTTACTATCTTCGGCTGGGTCATGGAGGGACGGGGGGTGTATTTGTTCACAGCACCTCAAACTGTCCTGAGTTGGCCTGAAAAAATCTGGTAAACATATTCATGATACAAGAGTGGCACACACCTGGCCCAAAAGTTGAGGACGGCGCGCTTGATGGTGCCGAGGCTGATGGGGCCGCCCACGACGCCGCACAGCTGCTCGTTGGTCTCCGCGTACGACGTGGTCAGCGGCGACACGAAGATGGGGTAGCCGATCGGCTGGTCGCACGACGAGTTGATGATGTTGCGCAGCGCCTGCACCCACACCGTCACATTCACATTAGCAGCAACGGAATATAATGAATTAATGTTTAATAGCTATATGTGTATTAAGAGCTCAGAGTACATCATTGCCGCTCGAGAATTGTAGATGGCCACACAAAGCGTTAGCTGAGTGCGGCCAAACATTGCGACAGCGGCAATGAATATTTGTGCTTGTAATACACACAATATTTTTCCTTCCACCATTATTTAAACAGTTTAACTTATTAACTAACCTGTACACAAAAGTACATTGAGGTTATGTTTGCTTATCCTATTGGAACAAACCAGAAGTTGAGATAGAAACGCCCACTGTGAAATCAGCTGATTTAGAGCAAGGCAACTAGAATTTAGAATATAGTGAGTGTCATGGGATTCTGACCAATAGAAACTGGTCTTTGGTGTTTGACGTCAGAGTTATCTTTCTTGTGTGCCACCTTAACCTAATAAGTGACCCTGATTTAGTGAGCGAGAAAGTACATTCCCCCTCGCTTTTGCGAGCCAACTTGCCAAGAGTCAACTTGCCAAGTTGACAAGTTGGCAATGTGATTATTTCCATGCTGTGGTAGGAAAAGATTGTTTCTTTAAGGCTTTGTAAAGATTTGTGACTTTTTAGGGCCGTGACTTTTTATATGATCCTTTAGACCTAGAATTATATCAATATAGTCATGTAACTATCCATTATGAATGATAATAAAAAGCCTTTTGTGAAGGCCTTAAGTATCATTTCAACTATCAATGGACAAAAAGTCCTCACTTTATACTGCCTGTACTAAAAGTTTTTACTTTACACTGTCTTTACAAACCGTTTTTACTATACAATATTTTATGAGTGTTTCTGGATACTTATCTGTGCAATGTTTACCTGTTTGGGGTTCAGTACACTGCCTGCACTATGTTTACCTTCTTTCTTGCTGTGTTAGCTGCCTCTGCAATATTTGAGGGCCTGTTTGCACGACGCCCAGTACAGTGGACAGTAGCACCTTTAAACAAAAGAGAACAAAAGAATTTTTTTCTACTGTCCTACTGTCTGGTCGTCGTGCAAACAAGGCCTAACAGTTTGTTGTTCTGTACACTTCCTGTGCAATATTTACCAGTTTGGCATTCTGTACACTGGTTAAGCAATGTATAACTAAGTTACTGCTTGGAGTTCTGTATGCTGCCTGTGCAATGTTTATCTGTTTGTGTTCTAGCTTTTGCAATGTTTATCTACTTAGTGTTCTGTACGCTGCCTGTTTAATGTTTACCTGTTTGGCCTTCTGTTTGCTGCCTGTGAAATGTTTCACTGTTTGGCGTTCTGTATGCTGTCTGCAATGTTTACCTGTTTGGCGTTCTGTAAGCTGCCTGTGCAAAGTCAACCTGTTGGGCGTTTTGTAAGCTGCCTATGCAAGGTTTTCTTGGTTGGCATTCAGTGCAGTGCAAGTGCAAGGTTTACCTGTTTGGCGGTCAGTATATTGTCCATGCAATGTGAGTTCTGTACGCTGCCTGTGCATGGTTAACTACTTGGCGTTCTGTACTTTGCCTGTGCAATGTTTATCTGTTTGGCATCCTGTAAGCTGCCTGTGCAATGTTTACCTGCTTGGCGTTCTGTATGCTGCCTGTGCAATCTTTATCTGTTTGGCATCCTGTAAGCTGCCTGTGCAAGGTTTACCTGTTTGGCGTTCTGTAAGCTGCCTGTGCAAGGTTTACCTGTTTGGCGTTCTGTATGCTGCCTCTCTCCGGGTTCCTGTTGCGCAGGTACACCAGCTCCTGTTGTTGCCCGGCCCACAGGCCTCGCACACACTCTCTGTTCATCTTGATCACCCGGAAGCTCAGGTATCGCTTGTTCAGCATGATGATCTTGTATTCGTCCCCACTGTCGTCAAGCACATGCCTGTAACAGACCACCATCTATACAGCTGCATACTCGAATGAATTAGTCCGATACGAAATGACAAATAGAATTTGCTATAGGGGCTTAGTACAGCCCCCATACATATTGAATTATAATTAATAATTTTTGGTTGAACTACCCTTACTTCATACTACTTTTCAGTTTAGTTTTTTTTTTACACTGGTTGACAAGAAACCCTTTTTACTCCTTGGATGAGCTCCTGAAATGGAAGGAAAACCTCCACAAACACTAATGAATCCTGACGCCATTACAAAACTTTATGTTTTGTTAATAAAGTGATTTTGATTTGATTTGATTGTGAACATGATCCAATCAACACGGCATAAAACCTGTTATTACTTCAAAAAACCTACCCTTGTATGTTCAGACCGAAGCCAAAAGAAGGTTTTAAATAGTATTAATTTCATTACTAGTACCGAAAGAGGCATTTTACGGTGCACACTCAAGTTACATGTACCGAGGCGGTAGCTCAGAGGTAAAGCGCTTGCCTTGAGTTTCAAACATGGCTGGTTTGATCCTTCACTCACCTGTCATCCATAGTTGGCTTAAAATACCTACCTGGGTAGGTCGCCATTTCAACTAATGTATCTAATGTATGTAACTCCTGATCCAACGTGAGCGGTCACCTCTGGCTGGCCTATGTGAATATTGCCGCTACAGTACCTCGCTGTCTTTAGATTGCCGCACAGGCTTATTGGCCCATGGCGACAGGCAGTTGGTTAAAAAAAAAAAATAGAAATAGAATGTGTGAGGCGTAGCTGAAGACAGGAACACCGAGGCAAAACCGAGTTTGGGAATAATTGAAGCAAGTGGCAAACAATTACTTATGGTAAAAGTTATGGATGATACTTTCCATCACGACGCAAAATAGACATGTACATAATAAAGAACTGAGTAAAATGTTACATTTCTGAGTTAAAAATTTTATAGAATATTAGACATATTTGGAGGAATTTTAAGCATGCACTATGCTAAAAACACAGCAGAAGTAATTTATGCTAGTTTATCTGTTTACACTGAAATTTGTTACAGAAAACCGCTGATTTAAATTGTAAAAATAAGTTGCAAATTGGGGTCTGCGGGTCCCTGAGTTTTTCGGGTCGGGTCGGGTCAAAAAATAGTTCGGGCCAAGATCGGGTCGGGCCGCACCTGATACTTTACTCCCACCGTTTACCCGGGGATCGAATTTACATGCAACTTACGTGTGTGCGATCGAATTTTACAGCCGATCGCGAGTTATTCTAAGCTGCTTCTGCCGTTTATCCGCAATCGACAAATTCTTTATCTCGGCCGCTCGCACAAACACAACAGCAAGTTTCACAAACAAGCAGCATTTGTGGTCGGTAAGTATGTGCGACTGTTTTTTTATGACCGATCGCTAGTTTCACAAAGTTGCATTTAGTTTATTTACGATCGGCAAATACTCGCGATCGTTTTTTGCGGCCGACCGCGACTTTTGCAAGGCTACATTTGCCGATAATCGGCGATCGGCAAATACGCACGATCGTATTTCGTGGCAGATCGTGAGTTTCTAAAAGCTACATCTGCCATTCATCCGCGACCGACAGATACGCGTTATCATTTTCGCAGCCGTCCACGAGATTTTCATAAAAATAACCTCAACTAGGGGTGTGGGATGCATCGAAAATGCATCAAAATTACGATTCGATTCGATTCGATGCATCAAATCGCGATTCAATTTGTCATGCATCGAAATGCCGATGCATCGATTTGGTCTCGATGCATCGGTATTCGTTGATACTCTAGACCCCATTAAATGTATGTTAAAGCAATTGAATAAACGTTTAAAATATATAAATGCGTAATATTAATGTTCAAAGCAGTTTATTGAATCGTAAAGAGGTTATGAAAAGCTAAGTGCATAGTAATACTTCCAGTCTCTAGACAACAAAAAGAATGCGATAAAGGATGTGACAAAGTAGTGCATTGTTATATTTTCGCCAAGTTTGAAAACTCGTACAATAGATTGTTTCTCTATTTTGTAATGAGTTTTAAATTGCAAACAACTTGTTAATGTATGGCTGTATAATTCCATACACGAACCTCAATGACGAGAATAAAACGAACACTACGACAGTCGGCGGCAGTTGCAGTGTAACCGCCGCCGTTTAAGTGGTAATGAAATATTCTCGAGGTTATTGTTATGAAAAACTCGTAGACGGCTGCGAAAAATGATAGCGCATATCTGTTGGTCGCGGATAGGCGGCAGATGTAGCCTTTGTAAACTCGCGATCTGCCGATCGCCGAAAATCGGCAAAAGTAGCATTGTTTAAGTCACGGTCGGCCGCGAAATACAAGCGCGCATATTTGCCTATCGCCGAAAATTGGCAAATGTAGTGTTCCTAAAGTCGTGGTTGGCCGCGAAATACGAGCGCGCGTATTTGCCTATCGCCGAAAATCGGCAAATGTAGCGTTCCTAAAGTCGCAGTCGGCCGCGAAATACGAGCGCGCGTATTGCCGATCGCCGAAAATCGGCAAATGTAACATTGCTATAGTCAACGGTCAGCCGCGAAAAACTATCGCGTGTATTTGCTGATCGTAAATAGACGAAATGCAACTTTGCGAAACCAGCTTTGCTGTAAAAAACAGTCGCGCGTATTTGCCGGTCACAAATGAACAGAAAATACTGCTTATTGTGAAACTAGCGAGCGGCCGCAATAAACAATCTACTGATTGCGGATACACTGCAGATGTAGCTTTGCGTAACTCGCGATCTGCTGTAAAATTTGATCGCACAAACGTAAATCGCACGTAAATTCGGCCGCCGCGTAACTAACTACTCGACTCGTTTGGGTCGAGTAGTTGGAACTTCTCGACTCGACCCGACCTCGAGTAGTAGCAAATACTCGAGTAATTACTCGACTGTTGAGTTCTCGCCCACCCCTACAGTAATGCAAGCTCATCCTCTGTGGAGCTTATTCTTAAAGCCCTGACTCCCAGGACAGTAACAGGTAGTATCTGACTCAGAGGTGTGATGATGTTTTCATCTCCCTGTACTGAAAGCAACTATTACAGCTTTAAATAACTAACAGTAAATTACGCCGCACTGAATCGAATCGAATCGCGTCGATTCGAATAGAAATTCTTTGAATCGCATCGAATCGAAAAAAATTTGCCACATCGCACACCCCTAACCTTAACAATATTTTATTAACTCATAGAAGAATGATTTCGACAGTTATCTAGAAATACCATCTCTCAGAATTCGGAAATTGAAAACTTACACCTGTATTTAGCTCTGACCTTGCACATTTCAACTTAAAATTTGTATTCATAGTTTATACTGTTTATTGGCGTTATGTTCGTTGTGATAAAGTGTAGCTTTGTAATAATCATTGTTATGGCTCCCATAGTTTTTTGGCTGAATTTTTTCACATATTAGTTTTTTATCTTAATTTCTTGTAGTTGGTTAAAATTGATTTAACCTACTAAAAATTATCAGGACTCGATAGAGTTTTAATTTCCGTCTATTAATTTTTTATTTAATTTCTTGATTTAGCTTCTTTTTTAGGTTGTATTAAGTCATACGAAAGTAATTGCCTATTTAATTAATTTTTGGCCCGACCCGATTTTGGCCCGAGACCCGAAAGCCAAAATTAAAGGCCCAATTCGACCCGACCCGAACTTAAAAAGTCTGGCCCACAGACCCCTAGTTAGTGCGCATTAGTGCGCATGGCGGACAAGTGGAAAACTATTTGAGAGCAAGGAAAAATAAATTTAGAGCAAGGGAAAATCAGCTGATCGTTTTTCCCTTGCACCAAACTAGAGCTTGGAAAACAATTATTTTCATTAATATCACCTGTCATTGAAAATAGTTGCTTTCAGTACAGGGAGATGAAAACATCATCACACCTCTGAGTCAGATACTACCTGTTACTGTCCTGGGAGTCAGGGCTTTAAGAATAAGCTCCACAGAGGACACAGTGTGGAAGGTTACACATAATCTACTACCTCAGTTGGGTAAAAATCAATGCTAATGAGATTTAAAAACAGTCTGCAGTCTGTTTTAAACCCCTTCAACATTAAAAATATAAAAGCCCGAAGAGGATTCAAGGGGATACTCTCCAACAATTTCTGAATTCTTAACAATTTCAATTCCTTCAGATAAACCTCAAGGGCATACTACCAGTCGCGGCTATGTTACCTGAGAGCCAATAGAGAAGGCGTCCCGGCCAGCACGGCGTTGCGCCACACGGGGTCACCCTCGTGGGAGATCACCAGGTTCTCGTGGTGCATCTTGATGGCGTTGTACAAAGCCGACAAGTCCTCGTACTCGTCCGGCGACATGAAATGATCCTGCAAGCACCACGTCTCATAGTCTACAGCACTGACTAGTTTCCACTTTTTGAAATACTCAAATTACAGTAATGAAAATAATCGAGTAACAGTACCGGAAATTGTGAATTAATACTTGCCTGATGAGATTGTCTTACTTTTGACAATTTAAATGTGCGTCCACACTGGACCAACGTTCGTGACAAACTTGTTCGCCGAACATAAGTTATTCGACAAACTAGAAACGTTTGCTGGATATTTATTAAGTTGTTTGTAGAACAATATTTGATGTTCGCTCTAAACTCAGACCCCCAGGTTTTCTGCAATGGGGGTATTAAGTTTTTAATTAATTTGCCAATGCACAAGTTCTGTATGTCCTTACAGAAAGAATGTTGTGGAGCAAATAAAATCATGTCTATGTCATAATATGACAACAAACCTGATGGAGTTTGAGGGACATTCGGACACCCGGAGCGACAACATTCTCCAGCAGATCCATGTCAGAGAAGATCCACTCATCTCTGACAGACGTGATACGAAAGTCTCCTTTAAAGAGGGCATGAAGTCCATACAGGAAGAAATCCACACTAAAAACAATTAAAATCAATTAAGATTTTTAATTAATTATTCATGTTTAAATCTTGTTTGGAAAGGGCTTTTTGCGTAATTAGGTGGGAAATTATGGACAGGATAAGCAGGCTTACCTTTGAAAATGTAGGCATCCCAGATAGAACACATAATGCACACACAAAAATATAGGATATTTCGAGGCCACTGGCTTCTTTATCAACTTGAAGGAGAAAGAAGAGAAAGTTGAGATTTTAAATATTACTGGTTACTGGTTCAGGTGTACCAACAAACATGTCTTTAAAGTCACAGGAAAATTGAAAACATATTAGTCCTTGTGTATAATTATTTAAATTTACAGTTCACTTCACTAATTAAAATATTTACATATATACAATGTCTGAGCCTGCTTGAGGGTAAAGGTAAGGTAGGGAATGGTTTATCTTAGGTTCAGGTTTGGGGGTTCTCTTGATTTGGTGAACCACTGATATGAAAGCTCCCATCTTCTGAGCTGTGATGAATTGCAGCTGGGTGGGAAGGATCTAATAACTTTTGAGTTGAAGCAACTATTGAGATCAGGTATTTGATGACTGGCAGCATGGATGGGTATGGGTTTTTCAGGATGGTTGACTTTTATATAATTCCTGTGATTGTTCATTCTGGTTCTGAGGTTTTTAGTAGTTAGGCCAATATATTGGGCTGGATAGTGGGTACACTGGAGTTGATAAATTAAATTTTTTGTTGAGCATGAGTTCTGTCCTTTGATTTTGTAGGTTTCTTGGGTGGCTGAGCTTGTGAATGTTGTGCTAGGCTTGTTAATTTCACATGTTTTGCATCTGGGCTGGTCACAGGGGTAGGATCCTTCGGTTATTTTGGGTTTGGTTCCGGTGGTATCATCTGTTAATTTAGGGTGTACAAGGATTTTTTTCAGGTTGGAGGTTTGTCTGAAAACTGTGGTTGGTGGTTTTTGAAGGAAGTCTTTTGTATGGGGGGAGGCTTTGAGAATTTTAAAGCCATCCTTAAGGATTGAGTTAAGTGACTGGAGGCCATGGTGATATGTGGTTATCAGTGATGGAGCTTGGGGAGAGTCGGTTATTTTAGTAGGCTGAGAATCAGATTGGGCCAAGCGGATTTGGTTTTCCACCAATTTTGTGGGGTAGCCTCGCTTGGAGAGAGCATTTTTCATTGTTTCGTTGAACTTTTGCAGCTCTTCATCAGTGGAACACATACGTTTAGCCCTGATGGCTTGGCTGAAGGGTATGGATCTTTTGGTGTTCGTAGGGTGGGAGCTATTGAAATGTAGATATTGCAGATGGTTCGTGGGTTTTATGTGGATGCCTGTTTGGATGCTGCCATTGTTCAGTTTCAGATTTACATCGAGGAATGTGATTTCTGTTGAGGATATCGTTTGGGTGAATTTAAATGTGCTGAAATCAGAGAGGTTCTTTAGGAATTCTTCCAGGGCTTCTTCGCTTTCTGTCCATATCATGAAGATATCATCTATGAATCTGAACCAGCAACTAGGTTGTACTCTTTGTTTTTTCAGAAATGCTTGTTCTAGGTGGCCCATAAACAAATTAGCATATGATGGGGCCATTCTGGTCCCCATAGCTGTACCTTTAATTTGTAAATATTTTTTCCCTTCTAACTGAAAATTGTTTTTTTTTCAAGAATAAAGTTACAGAGGTTAACCAGGAAAGTTGTGCTTGGGTATGTGTTGGTAGTTCTTTGATTTAGGAAGTGTTCCACTGCAGCTAGGCCACTGGGCATGGGGAATATTTGTGTACAAAGCGGTGACATCTATAGTTACTAGTTTGGCATCTGGTGGGAGAGGAGTGGTTATTGTAGCTAGGCGTTCCAGAAAGTGGTTAGTATCTTTTTTTAGCGAATTTCCCCTATAGGGAAGTAGCTATTATCGTAGGCGGCACGGTGAGACTTAAGCCCGGGACCATGTTATTTTTTCATTTTGAGGTCCCTGACCCCAAAAACACCGTTTGTTCATTTTCATATATATGTGTGTATATATATATATATATATATATATACACACACACCTGTCTGTAGGCGCGATAACTTTTGTAAAAAAGGTCCGATCTTGATGGAATTTGGAACAAACATGTAAAGCGTCATTCATGACTTCGAGTTCGAAAACCAGCAAGATTGATTTACTCTAAGGAGGTTTTTTTCACAAAATAAAATTTATTTTCAAGATTTAACACCTTTTTACTAATTATTTTTAAACTTAATTGTCAAAATTGAATTCCGCTTAAAAAAACAAACAATTTAGCATTTTGAATTATTATTCTACGTCAATCCGTTGCTTAGATATTGGATGTGCTAAACACAGTACATTGTCCAATATTGTTTTTAATAATTTTTCCCTCCAAAAAATATAGTCACCCTGATTTGAGATGTTTTAAAAAAATACAATTCTGAACATATGATTAAATTTGCAGGTGTTGAATATTTTATTTGTGTTTATTTTGAATAGTTAGAGTTCATTGATCAAGATTTTGCAGAAAATATATACTATATCAAAAAATTACAAATTATTTTTAAATTTAATAAAGAAAGTAAGAGCATTTGGAGGGTGGATGTCTTGGTCTAAACTGCCTGAAAATGCAGCATAATATATGATATGTTTACAATTATGAGGATTGATAATATGTTTTATTGAAATTGACTGGAGATGTAGGTCTGCTGCAACAGGGATGTTTTAATTACTATAAAACTGACCATATGATTGAATTTAATTTTTTTCATGAGATTAAATTATTTGTTTGTTTTGAGTGTTTTGAGTTCATTGGTTATATGTTTGTTGACATTTATATTCTATAGCAAGATTTCAGTTGTTAAAAATTAAAAGACTAAGAATTATATAGAATACAAAAGTGTATGTATTACTAATGAAAACCAATATGGTCTCTTTGTTAATTTTCCTCATGTTTAAAGCTCATGAATGATTAAATATGCGTTTTTAGTATATTATTTACTTCTCATAATCATAAATTTATTGAGCCATTAGACAATAATACATGCAATAGGCCAAGTCAATACAGAAGAGCCAACAAGTCTTACAAGTGTTAAAAGTCTTTTACTGCGGCATAATATTCTTCTATTGAATAGAATGGATTTTCAAGCAAATATCTTTTAATCTGCTTTTCAAATAGTCTTTGTGGTAAATCATTTATAGCACTTGGTAACACATTGTACATTTTCAAGCCCGTCACAGGAAAACAGTTCGCTGATTTAGATAGCCTAAGCCTAGGCACATCAAGTTGGTTTGTGTTGCGAGTTTCATATGGATTCCTGGAACTAACAGTTTGATATTCATGAACATGCGCCTTAATACTACGGATACAGCTAAATATGTACATATTTACAACCGTAAATACCTTAAATTCTATGAAATAGGGCTTGCAGTGTTCGAAAGGTCCTACCCCTGCTAATAACCTAAGAGCTTTTTTCTGCAAAATTAAAATTCTTTAGTAGAAGGTGAATGACCCCATAGCTTGATCCCATAGGCAATATGGCTGTTAAAAAAAGCAAAGTAGGCCATCATCATACATTCAAAGGACACGTTACACTTCAATTTTCTAAGCAGGAACAAAGTTCTGGCTAATCTCTTGCAAACCTTGTCTACATGACCATTCCACGTTAATTTAGGGTCAAGGGTGAAGCCCAACAAATCAACATTTGTATTACAACTGATTTGTATTCAAATGATACTTTCCTTAAAACAAGTTGAATGCTCACATATACAAAATAAATCCTATGGAAATTCGCTGAGTACGCAGGTCTGCTGCGACGGGGGTATTTTGATTTAAGAAGTGTTCCATTGCAGCTAGGCCATGGGCATGGGGAATATTTGTGTACAAAGCGGTGACATCTACAGTTACTAGTTTGGCATCTGGTGGGAGAGGAGTGGTTATTGTAGCTAGGCGTTCCAGAAAGTGGTTAGTATCTTTAATATGAGAGGGTAGGCAGGTGACATGGGGCTGCAGGTGCGAGTCGACGTAGGCAGAGATACGTTCCGTGACAGAATTGTAACTAGCAACTATGGGACAGCCAGGTGGTGGATTGATGTTTTTGTGGATTTTGGGGAGGATGTAAAACTGAGGGGTAGAGGGATTCGGATTTACAAGTAGGTTCAAAGATTCAGGGGTGATTTTCTGGTTAGGGGCTTCCTTGTTCAACCATTGGATGAGTTCATTGTTGAATTTCTCTGTGGGATCGTCCTGTAGTGACTTGTAGTTGTTCTTGTCAGCTAATTGTTTGTAGACTTCAGTTTTATAGTCTTCTTTGTCCATCACGACTGTAGTAGATCCTTTGTCTGCTGGCAAGATCATAATGCGGTCATTGTTCTTAAGGGAGATCATGGCACTTCTTTCTTCTTTAGTTAGGTTACTAGTTTTGGGTAGCCTATCAATGAAATTATTGTCGGTTATGGACTGCATGATGTAATTAATATATAGTTCAATAGGGTGATCAGGAGGTAGTGGGGGGGATCCCAGTTAGATGGGGCCTTGAATTTCATTAGGCATTCATCTGGCTGTGATAGGGTTTGTAGGGCTGTAGGATTTTGGTACAAAAATATTGAATTCGAAGATTACGGGCGAAGTTGAAAACATCTTTACCCAATGAGAAGGGGTCGATCCTGGAGGTTGGTGTGAAAGACAGGCCTTTGGAGAGAACTGAGATCTCATCTTCGGTTAGGTTGTGTTTGGAAATATTCATTACAGAATTGTTTTCCGGAGGCGAGTCCTGAATTTGGTCTTTGACATTATCCGTCTTTTTCAATAGTTTTGGGGGTTTGGGTAGTGTTGGTGGCTGGCCAATAGGAACAGGAAGGTTAAAAATAGTTGCTTGACTTGGTTTGTCTCTTAATAAAGGCACTTGTTTTGGTTGTTGTTCGGTCTTTGAAATTTCAATGTAGCCTATGTTGCGGATTTGGTCCAGACATAAATTGGACCGTTTCTTTAATTTGACTCCAGCTAGGTTGTTTTGTAATCTGTTGGCTTTAGTTATTGTTTCAGTAACAGCCTGAAGCATGTTTGGATAGTTGGATATGAGTATTACAGTGACTGATCTTAGGTTAGTTTGTAAGTTTACTTGTTGGATTTTGTATTCACTGAGAATTCTTTGGGAGGCTTCAGTGGAAGTTTTTCTATATAATTCTGTGAGTTCAGATTGCATATAGGCAGGTGTACCAGATAAAGGGGCTTTGGTGTTTAGTTCTTTAGGGAGTAGGCCTAGATGTAGGCAGGCTTCTAAAAATTACACACGAGTGTTCACTTTGGCCAGTTTGAAGGCGTGGTTCTTTAATTGTTTAAACCAAGGTTTTGAGAGATTCATAGTTGAAGATGGTCTAGAAAAATGATAGGATGGATAAATAGGAAAGAACAAAGGATTTTGAAGGTTAAGGAAAAGAGAGCTGTTTAGTTTGAGGTTAGTCTTGTTTGGAAAGGGCTTTTAGCGAATTTCCCCTATAGGGAAGAAGCTATTAACGTAGGTCTCATGGTAAGACTTAAGCTCGGGACCACTATAACTTTTCGTTTTGGGGCCCCAAGAAGCAAAAAACACTATTCGTTCGAATTTTTAGATATATATATATCTATATATATATGTGTCTGTTAGCACGATAGCGGCCGCAAAAATGGTCCGATCTTTATGAAATTTGGTACGGACATGTAAAGTGGTAATCAATTGGACGAGTTCGTGAACCAGCCCGATCGGACCACCGGAAGGGGGGGTAAAGGGGGAAAAACACCCCGAAAAATGGGTTTTTTAAAATTTTTACATAGAAAAATAAAATTTACCGAATTTTTGTTGGCACCAATGAATTCAGCTCAAAAAAAACAAACAATTTAGTATCTTGAATCACTACTCTATGTCCATTGGTTTCTGAGATATTGAAAGTGGTAAACACAGTACGTTGTCCCAATGTTAACCTTATGGGAAATAAGTAAAATTCTATATCTTGCTTATTACTCAACATAACATGATAAAACTTGGTAAATGGCTTCTTCTAGTTCAGATCTACTAAATATTGAATTAAAACTACCCAGTTTTTATATACCTGTAGCAGCAAACCTGCATACTCATTCCCCATGTTATTCTTATGGGGCTTACCAAAACATGTCAAATCTCGCTGTGTTGGATTGAAATATGTTGTTTTGCATTTGAAATTCGCTGAGTATGCAGGTCTGCTGCAACGGGGGTATTTGCCTAATTAGGTGGGAAATTATGGACAGGATAAGCAGGCTTACCTTTGAAAATGTAGGCATCCCAGATAGAACACATAATGCACACACAAAAATATAGGATATTTCGAGGCCACTGGCTTCTTTATCAACTTGAAGGAGAAAGAAGAGAAAGTTGAGATTTTAAATATTACTGGTCACTGGTTCAGGGGTACCAACACACATGTCTTTAAAAGTCACAGGAAAATTGAAAACATATTAGTCCTTGTGTATAATTATTTAAATTTACAGTTCACTTCACTAATTAAAATATTTACATATATACAATGTCTGAGTCTGCTTGAGGGTAAAGGTAAGGTAGGGAATGGTTTATCTTAATGGTTTATCCTGTCATGTTTAAATCTGTGAAGAGTGACAAAAAATAACCTTTCAGATTTGAGAAAAATTGTTACTTTATTTTTCCACTCTCTTTTGTTTTTCAAGAAAGGCTCTAAACCAGGAGTTTAATTTTTGGAATAAGAGGAAACTCAGCAAACTTACCTTTGATAGAGTTCAGAGGCCACACATTACATAAAAAATCACACAAAAAATTCACTATAATCAAAATTTCACAAGTAACTCCACCTCCCGTTCTACTTTTTATTCTTTGCCTTCAAAAAGTGTTTGAAAGGGACAAAATGTTTATTTTCATTTTTTATGTGTGACTTTTATCTGAACTCTTTCAAAGGTGAGCTAGCTGTCATTCCTAAAATTATTGATTCTGTGACTTTACAGTTAAAGGCAATCCAATAAATAAGTATATGTTTTCTACCAAAAATAAATTTAAACGACCAAAAATAAAAACTACCAACCTAAATACCTTTAAAAGAAAACAGGAACAATTTAAGTTGTACACTTTAATTAGGTGACCAAGTTAGGTAAGAAAAATTCCAGGCTGGAATTTTTCTCTCCAGAAACAAGATCTTCAGGTAAGTTAGCTGCGATGAGATGATCAGGTGCGATAAGGAACCCAATCATAGGAGGAACTTTCTATAACTGGGCAGTAAATATTTTATTGTAATAAGAGTTATAAATGTTTAAAGCATAAGGTAACAAACTTGACTAAACTAGTACAAAAAAATGAAGAGTTTACCTGGAAAGAGTATTGTGTGAAGCTGCTCCAAGCGATCGCCGGCCCAACAGACTAAGGGCAAAGCACAGCGACACCAGAGTCGAGTCCTTCCCCTTGTCTGCCAGCGGCTGTCAAACATACACCACCCAGTGACACCCTCAGAGAAGTAACTTTTAAAACTTTTTTAATTGCTTGCTTTCTATCCAATAGAACTTATAATTTGTTTAGTTGAAAATATAATATGTTCAGAATTTTCATGAGAAAAGTGAAAATGGTGGCTACATTATTTTATATTCCAGATAACAAAGTCAAATAATGTGGAAGCAAGTTATGTTAAAGTTAACTTTAACAATAAATGCATAAATTAAATAAAGAAAACTTCAAGGCCAATTACTTTTGTTAGTCACATTAATATTTCAATATTTTTGCCCAATTAATTCTTCTTATTACTAAAGTCCAATAAAAAGTCATCAAGTTCATTTATTATTTGTAGGCCCTATACCTAAAACAGTCAAATAAACAAAAAAAGATTAACCCCAAGTATTATTATCATTATTTTTTTTCAATGATTGATTCGAATTAATGAAATAGAAAGTTTCCTTGTGATGTTTCGTACAAATATGCAAAATATGTCTGACTCCCTATAAAAAACAAACTTAGAAGAGGATGTTCCGGTTGCGAGACATTACCTTTGTCCGCTTGTCGACGCAGTACTGGATCCAGTCGTAGTAAACGTTGCAGAAGGAGTTGCGGGTGACGCCGGCTGCGCGGAAGTCGTAGTCCTCGTCTATGTTCATGTTGAAGACGGGGTCCAGGTCCACGAAGTTGCGGTCGCAGTACGGCTGCAGCGCCTCCAGGATCACAGGCGACGCCAGCCACTTCTCCAGGCACGGTGACCCCACCGCATAGAAGATTATACTCTGCAACAGAAACATTCACAGCCTCATTTCTATACTGTAAAACTCTTTATTATTATTATTTTGGTGAAGTATGGGCTCTAGACCTGAGTTATAAGAATTCAGGGTAGGATAGGGGAGTCAGCAGGCTTACCTGGTGGTTAAAGCTGCTGAAGAGCACACAAAAAAACACAAAATCAAAATGGATTTTCAAAGCCACTGGCTCCTTCTTCAGATAGTAGAGCAATCTCCTATTTAATACAGTATCAGATGCTCTACTATCTGAAGAAGGAGCCAGTAGCTTTGAAAATTCATTTTTATTTTGTGTTTTGAGTTTTTTGTGTGTGCTCTTTAGCAGCTTTAACCACCAGTTAAGCCTGCTGACTCCCCTATCCTACCCTGAATTCTTTCTTACTAGTAATTAGAGTTACAATGACTTGAAATAAAAATCAAGATGCACAAAAACTTAATACTTGATTACTAACGATATTTTTTGGAAAAATTGTTATCAAGTAAACATGACTTCTGACAAAATCAGTAAAACATCACAATAATCTATATATTTTTTAAATGCTCTGTTAAAATTGTTTTGATTTATTTGATAAAGATAAATCAAGTAGCATAAGTTGAAAAATAAAAAGAAACAATACGAATTATCCTAAACCTCTTTGTATGGTTGTATGATTTATTCGGATTTGTAAAAACAACATCTAAGTATGACTTATTTTTAACTTCAAATGCCTGTTGCCATGGGCCAATAAGCCTGAGTGGTGATCTAAAGACAGTGAGGTATCTTAGCAGTAATAGTCACATGGGCCAGCCAGAGGTGACCGCTTATGATGGAACAGGAATCGCCTACCGCTGGGATCAAACCAGCAATGTTTGAAACTCAGGGCCAGCGCCGGGCGCCGGCATTAGATCGAAAGTCATTAGATCGAATGGCACTGGATTGACACTTTTTTCGGTCCAGTGCCCTGTCGATCTAATGCCTGTCGGAGCAGTGCCTGTCAATCTAGTGACTGTCGATGCAGTGCCTTTCGAAGATATATCTGTATTAAGTTTGGGAAATCGTGATTATTTTAAAATTATTGTAAGCAAATTTTCGTCTTTTGAAAGTTTTAACGTCGAACGGCACTGGACCGACAGGCATTGGATCGAAAGGCACTGCCCCGACAGGCAGTAGATCGAAAGGCACTGCATCGACAGTCACTAGATTGAACGGCACTAGATCGAAAGGCACTGCTCGGACAGTTATACTTCTAAATTTTGTGTTCCGGCAATACTGTCCTCACAAGTTTCGCAATGGAGAAAACATCTAATTGAATAGTTAAATTCAAAATACCCATGATTTAAAAAAATTGGGAAAAACTATAGTTAAATAATAGTTTATTACCTTTGAGACATTCAAATTGTTTTCCAGTGCAAACGTAACATCAACATGTTTTTAGAGAGATTTAAAAAAAAGTGAATTTATGTTTCAAAAAAGATCAACATTGTGCCTATGTTAATGTTTCTTTTCCAACCAATAAATTTACCTTGTTTTGCTAAAGAGAAATTAAAGGCAATAAATAAATAAATTTGTTCAATAAATTTGTTATTGAAGATACAACAACAAGACTTTGTCCTGTTTTTTCTATGAATGACTGGTTTTTAAGTATTCAAATATTGGTGATATTTTGATCAGATTGAATTATTTTTTTTATTTTGATTAGGATTTTTGCGGACATTTGCCATCACTGATTAGTATCACCATCACCATCACCATCACCAAAAATGAATTTCAAACAAAAATTGAATTAGTTTATTCTGAATAAAAAAAAGTAATCTCACAGGCATTGTTTTAACGTACATATTCAAGCGGCACTGGATCGACAGGCATTAGGTTGAAAGGCAATGCACTGACAAGTCACTAGATCGAACGGCACTGGATCGACAGGTATTAGATCGAAAGGCACTGGACCGACAGGCATTAGATTGAAATGCACTGTTCTGACAGTGTCGGAGCTATGCCTGTCGGTGCAGTGCCTTTCGATCTAATGCCTGTCGGTCCAGTGCCTTTCGATCTAGTGACTGTCGGTGCAGTGCCTTTCGATCTAATGACTTTATTTTGTGTCGGTCCAATGCCTTTCGATCTAATGACTTTCGATGCAATGACTGGATCTCGGCCAGCGCTTTACCTCTGAGCTACAGCCTCAGTAACAATCAAGTAGGTTAGTATTAATCATACTTTAAAAAGTATCAATCATACCAAAAATACATTATACATAGCACTTCTTGGCAAAAATAAATGCAACCACATCCTACTCAGGAGCACCGAAAGGATCAAGTTACTTCTTGAGTTTGATTTTTCACATAATGAATCAATATTCACATAAGGTACCAACAGTGTACAAACAACACAGCCATCTTGATCCTGCCAGTCTCTCATTAGGCCTGATTATGATTAGTGTGGCCAATAAAAATCAATCGCCATTTTCCATCTTACATATATTTTTCGTCATGTATGTAAGTGACTGCACTGATACATGAGTGACTTATATATTTAGTGACTTATATATTATATTCACTTACATATACAAGTGTGAATATATTTTAAGCGTTGTAAGTCGTGTTTTCACTCACCTTGACGTAGTAAGTGACTAGAACCTTGCGGAAGTCAAAGACCTGCAGCATGGAGACAGCGGAGTTGTCGGAGATGCTGTAGCCCTCGAGCACGTACTTGGTGGCCGTCACCTCCCACGCCAGCCAGCGCTGCGAGAACGCCGAGTTGAGACTGAGCATGTGCGGCAGGTGGCCGGGCTCGCAGCAGCAGCAGCCTACACCACACAATCGCCCCGTGATACATCATACACACAGTAACAATAGTTTTCCGTCCTTAATCTTGGCAGGAAAGTAACTCTTTCTTGAATTACTGCACAGAACATTTAACTATGGATACTTAATGGGTGCCCAATTAATGGCACTCAATTTTACGGGTATGTGCAATCAAAGTGAGTTTATGTGCACTTATGAACGGAAAGGGAAGTAAACAAACAGTTGATTGCAACAAGGTCATATAACATGTTAAATTTTGAAGGTGATGTTTGAAGAATTGAGGAAGAAGTGGTTTATGCAAAAAAAGTCATGATTAAAATGTATTTTATTCTTTGTATAATATGACGTAAAATACTGTGCGTAGTTAACCTGGTAAATTTTGCAATGCTTGCACGACAAAACAGTATATATTGGACTAGGAACATCATATACTATTACCAAACCTCTTTGTTTTGAATAGGGTTCTGCAAAAAGTGATTTTCAAACTCAAGCCAAGCGGATATTTTTTTAAAGTTTTTGATCTAGTGATATTTTGAGTCAAGCTTTTTTGAGCCGAGTTTTCATCAATCATTTAGGCTTAATTTGAATTTCAAAAGAAATAATTGAAAAATGTTTATATTTCTTTAGTGAAGGCCAGTTTAAAGTAAGATATTTTTTCTCCAAAACAAGTTCAGGATCTCATTATATTTGTCAATATTTCGTTTTACATTAAACTCCTTAAAAATAACTCATTGGAAACAACAATTAATATTGTTATGGAATTGACATAAAACACCAGCCAAACTTTTAAAAACTGTAAAAAATTTTAATTTCCGATGTCAAGAATTTTTGAAATAAAGAACTAGCCAAACTTTCAAAAACTGCCACTTTTTATTCTCTGACCTGAAGAATCTTAACATAAAGAACCAGTCAAACTTTTAAAAACTGATCCAATTTTTTATTCTCTGACCTCAAGAATTCTGAAATAAAGAACCAGCCAAACTTTTAAAAACTGCTACAATTTTTATCCTCAGACCTCAAGAATTATTTACCTACCCAACAAAGGAAGCCAGTCAAATCCTTTTAAAACACTGAATTTCTTTCATTTGCAAACCTGGGGATAAAATGCTTAAACCATGGGATTTAGTTTTTGCAAAACTTAGGGGTTTTCCATATTGGCCAGCGCAAATTAAAGCTCTTGTTACACAAGAAAGCGGCACAGCCCTAAAGTACAACGTTACCTTCTTTGGAGACAACAAAACCGCAATTGTAAAAGACAGTGAACAGCCAGAGTGTCAAGAGGCGTCCCGCAGGGATCAATGCTCGGGCCCATCCTGTTCCTTCTGCTGACAAATGACTTACCATATCTGCTAAAAGACCACTGCCAAACTACAATGTTCGCAGATGATACGGTCATCACACTAGCAAACAAGTCAGCAGAAACACTCACCCACCAAGCTGAAACAACTATAGACAAAACCAAACAATACTGCTGCGACAATTAGCTGACTCTCAACAAAAGGAAAACTGTCCAAATCAATTTCACAACAAAAAACAGGAATATAGACATACCACTTCAAGGAATAAATCCACAAAATTAAACTAAATATCTTGGCATTACTGTAGACTCAAAACTTTCCTGGAAACAGCACACTGACCAACTCTGCAAGAAGCTCAGCTTGGGCATCTAAGTTATAAGACAAATACTAAAATCAAGCAACCTAGAGACAGCAAAAATCACCTACTATGCGCTGTTTGAATCACACCTCAGGTACTGCATTGTGGTATGGGGAGGAACTTCAAACTCCAACTTCGAAAGCGTCCTCATACATAAAAAAAGAGCAATTAGATGTCTTGCAGGCCTCAACTTCAAGACAGCTGTAGGGAAGCATACAAGGAACTAAAAATCCTCACAGTAATGTCACTTTACATCGAGAAGTAATTTTACATGAGTTTTTACACAACAAACCAGATACCAGGACCTTCATCAGCACAACATAAGACATGCCACAAACTTTGCCCTACCACCACATCACCTCAGCCTTTTTGCAAAAAAAAACCATCTTACAAAGGAGCCTTCTACTACAATCACCTGCCAGACCACCTGAAGAAGGAGCCAACAAGGACATTCAAGACGGCACTCACCAAATGGCTGCTGGAAAGACCTTACTATAAGGAAAAGGAATTCCTTATGGACTCTCTTATTTAAAAATTGTTATGTATGACGATCTCACTGTTCTCAACGAATATGTAATTAAAGATATTGTCTATTGTCTATTATTGAGAACAAACACAATAATAACCTGTTCATTTATATGATTCTATCAGTATTTTCCAATCAGCCAAAAACATCACTTGGTTACACTCACTCTTAGTTTGACAAATATAGAACACTATTGCCTTTGAGCAAGACAAAGTTATTTTTTTAAACAACATACCCTCATTGTCCTCGACTCCCTCGGAGATGGCTTCAACCTCTCGCTGTTGACAATATGTCCCTCGGAACTCTAACCCTCGCATCTGGAATGTGACGAGCCCGTTGCCCAGCTCTATGATGTGGACCAGGCAGTTGAGGTAGTCTGATGCCAGCACAAAACAGTCCCCTTGAGCTACTGCGCCCCACCTCCCTGTGGCCAACAGTACAAGTTAACTCACAAGGATCAGAGGAATCTGCCTCTTTTATTTTTATTTATTACATTCCCAGTTTATTGGGCCATAAGCTCAACTGGCACGGCAACCGAAAGACAGCCAGCAAAAAACTGCAGAGGCATTAGTAATTTAAGGGCAATCTCAGGAGTGACCTGCTCTTAAAATGTGAGCAGGGGTCAATTTCAAACTTGTCCATAATTGAAGTAAGAGACCAGTGTTTTACCGCTGACCTACCAAGTCTACTTAAGAATTTATAGGGTAATCAGCTGTTTGGTACATTGGCTGCAGCAGCAAGCCTATTAAAACGTGACAGGGCTGCATTTTTCTCCAAATTTTATCTTAATACTCTGGCCTGATGATGAGTGGTGACAAAACTAAATAAATCACCATATTCCACATACTTTATGTAAATTTACCATCTTGTATGTGAGTGCAGCATGAGTGAAGTGTTGTAAGACGTATTTTAATTATTTAGAACACATATGGGAGGGGTAGCAATTTTCAAAAGTGATTTCCTTGATTCTGAAATAGATTTTCAAATATCAGACATTGGGCACAGATTGTCTGAAGAGATGATCTTTGAATGTGTCAATGTCAAGATCAAATTGAAAAAGAAAAGCTACAATGTTGCGGTTCTTTATAGAACCCCAGTTGTTAGCAATTTCCATGAATTTTTTTCCAAATTGAATGATTTTTTAACTTTGGTCAGAGCTGAGGACACTCCCCTCATTTTAGGAGGTGACTTCAACATCAACATGTTAGATTGCGAAGATAACCCTCAAAAGGAATTCTCCTGGATCATGGAGAGTTTTGGTCTCCATATCACCATTATGGAACCAACTAGGGTTACTGAAACTACCGCAACATGCATTGACAATTTTGTCACAAATGTTAATGACCTCTCGAGCGGGACGATCGAGCCTCTAATTTCTGACCACAAAGCAATCTTTTTCAAAATTCAAACAAATCAAAATTCAAATCAAAAGAAAACAAAACTTTGTAAGAAAATTGATGATGCAAAAATCCAGGAATTGAAATTTCGGTTGAAGAATGAAAATTGGCGTGAGGTCTACGAGTCCGTGACAGTAGATGAAAAATTTGATTGTTTCATCAAAACTTTCAAATTTCATTTTGATATTTCATGTCCGACCCAAAATAAAAAAATTCATGAAAAGAAACCTCTAGCTTGGTTTGACCAAGAAATTAGGAAAGCCAGATCAAAAATGTTTGACAACTTCTCAGACTGGAAATTAACACTGACATTGGCGGACAAAAATAAATACATGGCCAGCAAACTTGCCTATGAACACCTAGTGAATGCCACAAAGGCTTCCTGGGTGTTCAATAGGGTGGCGAATGCTCAAAATGTCTCGAGAGAAACATGGAAAGTAATCAACAGCATGAGACCCCCAAAAAATTCCAAATTAAAACCCATCTCATTGAACTTTGAAAAAAAAAAAACAGTGGAAAACCCAAATGCTGTTGGGGAAATTTTTAATAATTTTTTTGCTTCAGTCTCTGAATTGGTGAACAAAAACAATCCAAAATTTCATTTTTCTGGCTTCCCTCAAAAATCCAAAAAGATTTTTTCAAAATTCTCCACTGTTACAATTAGCAACTCAACGGGTTTGGATGAAATCAGCATGTTCGTACTGAAACAGTGCGAACTTGAAATCATATACCCTCTCACTCACATCATAAATTCATCTTTAGAGTTTGCCGTTTTCCCAAAACAATGCAAAATTGCAAAAATCAAACCACTTTTCAAAAAAAATGATGAGAGTGACGTGGGGAACTATCGTCCCCAGCTCCCACTGGGGCCCCAGCGTTGATTGCTGGGGGGGAGGGGGGGTAGCTCCTCCCAGCAATCTCAAAAATTTTTGAAAAAGTTGTTTGCGAACAAGTCACCGAATATCTCGAACATGAGAAATTGCTGTGTGTGAGACAGTATGGCTCTCGCAAGCAAAAATCAACAAAACTCTCCCTGATTGATTTTATCAATAAATGTATCACATCAGTTGAGGCAGGTGACATGGTCATTGGCTGTTTTGCCGACCTGTCAAAAGCCTTTGACTGTGTTGATACACAAATTCTCTTGGAAAAACTTGCAGCAATTGGTATCACACAAACAGCATTGAAATGGTTCACCTCATACCTTACCGACAGGTACCAGGTGACAGAAATTCAACATGAAACAAAATTCAAAATTAAATCGACAATTTCTTCAAAAAAATTGGTCCAGTCCAGAGTTCCGCAAGGCTCAGTACTGGGACCTCTACTGTTTCTGGTTTATATCAATGATATAACAGATGCAGTACCAATTGAAAAAGTCTTTCTTTTTGCTGATGACACCACTCTTATTGCAAGTGGGAGGGATGTCGAAAAACTAGAAATTGAATCTTGTCAAAAAGTGAACGACCTAGCCCAGTATTTCTCAAGCAATCGCCTTATGGTAAATGCAGAGAAAACTGGCTATTTTTGTTTTCAAACCGCTCAAAAACAAATTTCCAAAAACAACAAAATTCCAAATCTTTTCCTCGGCGAAAGCAACCTTGAAATTCTGAAATCGGCAAGATTTTTAGGAGTACAGATCGACGATAGCTTCACATGGAATGAACAACTCTCCAAACTCGAAAAAGGGCTTGCAAAAGGACTGTTTGTCCTCAGGAGAATTAGTAAATTGAACAACATTCCCTTATCAAAAGTTGTATATCATGGCCTATTTGAGCAGCTAAATAGCTACTCAATAGTCTTGTGGGGGGGGGGCAAAAAAGGAAATCTTGACAAAATTTTTGCATGGCAAAAAAAGGCAATCGGGACGATTCTCCATCTGCCTCCGAGAACCAGCTGTAGGGAGGGTTTTGTACAGCTAGGCCATCTCACCGTCCCAAGCCTATACATGATGGAATCCATCATGTATGTCAAAAAACAAAACATAAAGCCCCCAACAAAAAGCCATGATTACAACACAAGACACAAAAGTCAATTTTCAGTCAATCACCGCCTCGTACTTTTTGAGCAGAAGCCTGAGTACGCTGGCCTAAAACTCATTCAAACACTTCCACAAGAAATCAGAACACTTTAAAATTTGAACAAGTTCAAAAAAGAACTGAAAGTGTATCTGGTTAAGAATTGTTTTTATGAAATAGAAAGTTTTATAAGGCCAATTAAATAAATTATTTTTTTTCTAAATTTTCTCAAACTTTGTTTTGAAAGGGATGCACTCTAGAGTGTATTCTTTGCTTTTACCGTGACCTATTACAGGCACATTGACCTGTCCAACATTCCGCAAGGAGTCTACGGACGGAACATCCAAGTAGCAAGTAGTAGTAATTATATCATGCTATCCAAGAAATTATTTAAAAAATATAATTGCTTAACATTTTACAACTATTTACAGCAATGTAAGACTAAATTACTTACGTAGATCCATCAAAGAGCTCAAACTGAAATTTTCATGTTCAGAACATGTTTCGATGCAATTGCATCATCCTCAGCTGAATATAACAGATGTGAAGATCAATTATTCATCAGTTGATGGCATCGTCAGAATCAATAAAAAACACAAACATGTAACACTTATCACGGGACGAAAACGAACAAACATTGAATAAAACTTTACAGGCCTGTTTATACAAAAAGCCACAATCACGTTGCGCCGGTGGTAGGGGACAGACTGGACAACTGGAGTTCTTCCTTATCTATTGTGTGATGTGTAATGTATAACAGGCCTGTAAAGTTTTATTCAATGTTTGTTCGTTTTCGTCCCGTGATAAGTGTTACGTGTTTGTGTTTTTTATTGATTCTGACGATGCCATCAACCGATGGATAATTGATCTTCACATCTTTTATATTCAGCTGAGGATGATGCAATTGCATCGAAACATGTTCTGAACATGAAAATTTCAGTTTGAGCTGTTTGACGGATCTACGTAAGTAATTTAGTCTTACATGGTAACTCACAGCTCAGGGGCTAAAACCATAGATAATAATATTTACAGCAAATTGGTTTGATAAGAAAAACTGGTTCTTGCCCCATCTTTGTAATATTGTTGTCAGTAACCATTTCATAGACTCTCATTATAAATCCATTGACTGGAATAAAAATCATCGCACACCTCCTACATCAATCTTCAATTATGGAAATTATTAGGGGTGTGCGAGTATTTGAACCGTCGAGTTTTTTAGGTCGAGCTTTCCAGTATTCGGCTCGGCTCGACTTTTTTCAAAAAGCTCGACAGTCGAGCCGAGCTTTTGATAAGAGAGTTTTTATCGGAAAGATAAGTTGCGATCTATTTTTGGACACGTCAAACCGGAAGAGCGTTTCACTCCCACGAAAAACAAACAAAAAATATTCCCTAGTGATAAGGAAGGACATGCAGGTAACAAGAAATATTTCCTCCATTTTTTACGGAAATCGGAGCTATATTTAGTTGACCTTGGAGATTTGATTTATAAAAATAAGACAAAAAATATGAACCATCAATTATAGTTGGATGACAAGTAGTTTGTATTTTTGCATTTTGTAGTAAGGATTCCTTATTAACTTCCTTCTCCTAATTAACTCAGCTCTCTGACATACGCACGCACGAGTCAGACAGTGACAAAAACAGGGACAGAAGCTTAGTTGAAGTAAACAACCTCTACCCCCCTCCTCCCTGGCCACTGATAAGGAGAGTGAGAGAGGTAGCTGTTTCTTTCTTTCTCTTTATTCCGTCTTAATTTCTGATCTTTCTTCAATTTTTTTAAACTGTTCATTGTTTTCATTACTAAAGTTTAGAAATGCAACTCATCTTAGGATTACAATAAATTATTGTTGTTATAGTATTAAATATTATTTAATTAGTATATTATATTCTAAAATAGTAAGTTTAGCCATGAATATTACCCACAATTGGGACTGGTATTTATTTAATTTGTAATCATCTTTACTTTGTAAACATTCAAAAAATCAATCTTGTGTTTGACTAAGTGTTAATATGTTATTTTTCTACTAGATGTAACCATTTTAAAACCTCTCTATCTACTCCTTTCAACTCTTGAAATTAATTGTAGTACCTACATGTAACTAGTCTAATTATGTAATTTTAACTATTTATTAAAGTAATGTATTGTGGAATTGGGGAGTCAAATAATAAATTTGTTATTTTTCTTCATAAATCATTTTTTGAGCCAGTTTGATTAATTTTATGTAACAATACAAAATAGAGATAAGATCAGATCATTAACTTGTTTTGGAGATAAGCTTTCTAGTTTTTTTTTCTTAGCTTTCTAGCTGGCATTCACTTACGTTATACAAACATTTGTCTATTGCATCTTTTAAAATTAAAATCAAGCTTCATATTCCTTAATAATTTGTGATTGTTAAAAAGCTCGGCTTGAAAAAGCTCGAGCTCGAAAACTATTGAAAAAGCTCGGCTCGGCTCGACTCGAGTTCAAAAATTACTAATCGCACACCCCTAGAAATTATGATATGCTTATTTTCCTAAAACCAGTGGTTCAAAATAATTTATTTGAAGTGAATGTCCAACCGTTGAAATATGGTGACCTTATAAGTTAAAAAAAATCTAAAGGGCACCTTACAGCTTTGCATATCATTTAGCTTAGCATATTTAAGTTTGTTTATAAATTAAATTTTAATTTCCAGAGCTCAGTCAAATTGTTATGAATGACTTGGTTAAAGGCTGACCCAGAATGAGATCGCCACACAGCGAGTGCTGCAGGGAGCGAGTGAGGTGCTCGTAGAAGATGGAGTTGAGATTATTGTCGTCAGCTCCGAGGTTTCGCTCCAGGTGCGACGAGAGCCGAGTGTTGGAGTGGTCCACCCGTCGGGTGTTGTAGTCCCGCTCCCAGAACTTGACTGGCCTCACGTACGATGTCAGAAACACTGCGCTGCCTGCAACGAAAGAGAAATTATTGAAATATTATATACCTCGGATTATTTGTACCAGGATTATTTTGATCCGCTACTAAGTTGAGAAATATAATTTAGGTACGAAAATTTCAGGATTCTCTTGAGTAAGGCATTTTCAAAACCTCAGTTTTAACCAAAATGCCAAAATGTGCTTATCAATCAATCAATCATCAATCAATATATTTTCAATCAATATATTTGATTTAAAAAAAAAGTTGAACATTACATGTTGACAATAGTGCAAAAACCATAGAAGGCTTGTCTGCACTCATTATTTTACAGTAAAGATTATGTAATTATTTAACAAGAATCTCTGTCAGTCCATTTTAGGAGAGCTTCCCTCTGCCTCACAAAGAAAACAGGCATCATGCAAGTTATAATATTTTTTTATATTCCTTCCTTCCACTATCCCATTCCATTGTATATGAAAATAACAATACAAGAACATGCAAGCTTAGTAGAATAACTAAAATAATATATAAATAACAGTTAACATGAATAACTTATAAACTTTAAAAATAAGTAACATTGTATAAGTATAAAAAATTAATTTATAAATAAACTTATTAATCAACAGATAATTTATTATCTGTTGATTAATAATTTATTAATTAACATGCAATTAAACTTTGGTAATAATAACAATAAAAGCTGTATAATTCTAGAACTGAAACAATTTAGGATTTTTTAGGTAATATTTATATCTGCCCATTCCAAATAAGCTCTTAAATTTTATCTTTAAAACTCTGTAACTATTAATAATAATCAGGTAACTTGGTAAATTATTGAAAACTTTTGGCACAAAGACCTCCAAAGTTCTCCTTCCAAATTTATTTTTAAACCGAGAAACAGTATAATAACTTCTTCTAACTCTATAGGGGTGTAAATTAATTTTTTTTAAGGTATCATCAAATAAGTGATCAGAATAAATTAATCTATATAAATAAAAATAAATTCAATGAGTGGTAAACTCAGTACGTTGTTCCAATGTTAATCTTACCTAAATAAATAAAAACAATCCAATCCTATTTCTTTGTAACTCAACAACTTTTTTATTTGTACACCAAACTGGATAATTCTTTTTTTGTTTTCTTCGTATTTTTTAGGACAAGGTATGTGTGAAATAAAAATTTTAATTTGACCTTAGGGCTCTGTCCTACTGGCCTATAAGGTTACTTGACCATGTATGCATTCTGTGGAGTAACTTGAGAACTATTTCAAATCATAACCATATGTTGACTTGTAAACAAATGTGAAATTGAAATATGTGTTTATTTATTTACACTTGGATTATTTACTTTTGTAGTTCAAAGATTATGTGAAACTAAAAAGTCTAATCTAAAGTTAATTTTTGTATTTGAAGAATTCTGATTACATGAGACGTGAATCTACCTTTTTTATCTAACTAACCATTTAGGATGTACATAAATGAAGACAAATCCTCATAGTTTTGTTTGGTTTTAGAAAAATTAATATTGTGAGCCTTATATGAGTGTGTGGAAAACTGCAGTTTTTTATTTGACCAGAGAGGTTGAAAAGTGTTTGAGTTCATAGTTCACCACAATCATGACTATATTTTAAGTTTAATATAACATTGTTTTAGTATTATTCTGATTCTTGAAAATGTCACGATACCCTCGACGCAAAAACCTGGACCGTGGAGAACTCAGTGTTGTGAGTGTAGGACACTTTCGGGCAAGTCAAAATGACAAGCAAAACAAGGCTCGAAATGAAGATAAATGTGCTTCATTTAATCTAAACCATCAACGAGGAGATCTTGAATTCAATCCCCATTGAACAAGAACGCGACAAGTATAACGTGACAATTGATTTTATGAGTCAAGAAAAGTCACACATGTTATTTTACTATTATTATTGCTAAGCTTGTATTGAAAGATTCTTTGAATGGAATTTTCTAGCATGTAAAGCCTTTGTAGTTAAATTGTATTTTTTTGTTGCTAATGGCATGATTATTTATCAGGATTGAGAACTTTCTGTATGTTTGATGATTTATATGTGCATGACGTTGTCTTAAAGATTCTTTGAATGAAATTTTCTAGCATGTAAAGCCTTTGTAGTTAAATTGTATTTATTTTGTTATTGCTAATGGCATGATTATTTATTAGGATTGAGAAATTTCTGCATGTTTAATTATTTATATGTGCATGACGTTGTCTATTTCCTTGTGATAAATGACAATAAAGAATTATTATTATTATTATTATTATTGATTACAGTTTATTGCTAATAGTTGATGTTGGCTCAAAGAACATTGTGTGTCAGCAGTTGCAATGATTTTAGGTTTAAAAATGAAGCCCCTGTATGTGCTGCACCAGTGGCCAACTACAATTGACACCATTGGCATATCAGGTTGAACCAGGCATAACTCCGTTCTGTGGAATACGTACATCTTCGGGATGCTACCAATACTAATGGAAATGCATTTAATGATGGCAGAATGAATATTCTCCCTTTTACATACGTCGGAAATCCGCGTCACATGCATGAGTACGCTCAGGATGCTAAGTTTGATGTACGTCATTATGGTACACCAGATTTGTTTATTAGTGTAATTCAAATTGGTCAAAAATTCTACAAGAATTATTAAAAGAAAATCAGAGTTATTCGTGGATTTTATTGTTAAGCATTGCCTGTTCGGCGAGGCGTATAGTTGGATGAATTCAGTAGAATGGCAAAAACGTGGGTTTCCACACACACACATCCTTATTTGGTAGTTGAGAGGATAAAACTGAATGAAATCGATTATGTGATATCAGCCAATATAATGAAGAATATCCATTCAACTTAAAGTCGGTTCAGTAATTATTGTGTTGCAGAGCATTAACTCACTACGTATTTGTAACGGCACTCAGCTGACGGTGAAAAAATTAATGAACAACATAACTGATAGGGATGTGTCGGTACCTTGAGTCGGTTCTCGGTACCACCGGTTCTTGGCAAAAGAACCGGTACCGAGAACCGATGTCAAAATGTCGGTACTGGTACTTCGGTACCCATGGTAATCGGCGGGAGTAACTACCGGTTACGAAAAACGATCGATCGCACCACGCATTGCCGCGGGCGTTGCGCCGATGGCAAATTCCACTGCGTACTATTGAAGGACGATAATTCGATAATGTTTTTAAAATAAATTTTGATTCAAAATTTATCTTAAATTTTTTGACTCTTGATTGATTTTTTACTCTTAATACTTAAAATTAATGGGAATGGGGTTATTTTCTTTGGGAATTGTAAGATCAATGGAAACTTATTTGGAAACTGCTATTTTTCACCTTAGAATTTGTTCTTGATTGATTTTTTTACTCTAATTTTTTAGATTTTTTGGAAAGGGGTTATTTTTTATGGGAATTGTAAAATTATGAATGGAAACAAATTTGTAAGCTGTTATTTTTCATCTTGGAATTTGTTCTTTTGTTCACATAGTATTTATTTTTTATATTACCTGTTAACAAAAGGATATAAACAATTAAATTAATAACTGAGATAGTATTTTATGTCTTGGTGAAACTTACTCTTGAAAATTAAAACATTTTTAAAACAGTAACATACAACAGATTGTCTGTACGTTTGAGGGTTTGTTACATTATATAACACAACAAGTTTTTACAAACACTTGGTACTGATGGTACCGGTACCGAGAACCGAGAACCAATCTTGTCAAGAACCGGTACCGGTACCGATTTTGGGAAAAGTGGTACCGACACATCCCTAATAACTGAGGCAACGATTTCACAAGGAAACTACAAAGGTGAGGACGTTTTTATTCCATGTATCCAAATGCTTCCAAACGATACGGCCTTTGACTTAACCTCTTAAAGTCCGGGCATTTTTACTACCATATACATGCCCGGTCCGGGTTATTTTGGAGATTGTCAATCGGTAAAAATAGCACTTCATGTTCATGATCACTTTCACTACACTCAGATTTGTCACTAAATCTATCATTAGTTATAAATTCCGCTATTTCACAATCGCGAAGAATATGCCGGTCACTTGAAGCCATTTCGTTTTGTTTACGAACTGAGCAACAGCTGAAGACAACTAAAAATGTGCAGTTCATTTAGTTTCCCAGTGTTCCCACCTGGGAAAATAACAAAACCAAATATACCATTAGAAAGCTCGTTTTCTGACGAAAAAATATATATAACTTGTGACAGAAATATTGTTAGTCTGTGAAGTCAAGGACCGCTGAAACCGAACGATGTCTGATCCCGCCTATAGGCGGGCGTGGACCAGCGGCGGGCTGGGGGTCATCCCGCATATGTGCGGGCGTGGACTTCAAGAGGTTAAAGCGGCAACAATTTCCAGCAGCTTGCATTTGCAATGTCCACATTAAATGGACAGTCGTTGAATATTTGTGGAAACAACCTTGAAAATCCATTATTTTCACATGGCTGCCTATTCCCGTGTCAGAACACTGAAAAAAATGTTTTTTCGCCAGAAAACAAAACTATCAATGTTATGTATATCAAAAATCTTTAGAATAAAAGCTATGTTGTTGATAAGACTATTTTGATATGTATTCAAGCTAAAAAAATTATTCATAAACATGACAGGACAACGTCTGTCGGGTCAGCTAGTAACAAATAAAGTTTACTGACAGGTAAAGATAATGTGTATTTAAAAATTGTCAAAGTTGATAACTGCTTAATATTCAATGGTACAATGCATTTCAAAGTTTGGGCTTGCAGATTTTCAATTTTCCTTTATTGTGTGAGTGAAGCATTGCCCCAAGCCCTTAACCCACATCTGATTGATTACAGATTCACATAGTGATTAGTATATTAAAAAAAAGGATGTTATAAGACAAAAAACTTTTTAAATGAAACAATTTATATGTGCACGATCTGATTTTCTTCGCAATATAATTAGTATAGTCATAGTTATAGTCAAAAATCTTATCTTTATTCATTTCATGCACATGGTACAATGAATAGTGTCATATTTATGTTCACAGCACAATACAACATTGTCCTTAACACAAATAACAAATAAGTCACAACCTTTCTTTTATATTATTCAAAGGTACAACCTAAAGAGGGGTGGAAAGTTCTTGAATAGAATAGAGAGCTCTATTTTTATTAAATAATTTTTAAGCCTTATTTTTAAACCTCGAATCTGTTTCATCTTCAATATTCTTTGGTTTGTATTTTAAAAGCATATTTCCAATGAATGTAGGTTTCTTTTCAAAGAACTTTAATAGCCCTGGAACTCTATGGCCCTGGACCAACTCATCTCTTCCTCTGGTGTTGTAAGGATGAGTTTGTAATCTGATATTTGGATTCGGTTTTTGACATTTTGCAATCATAATTGTTTCGAAAACATATTAACTAAAAACTGTAAAAGTAAAAATGTTTAGGTTTTTGAATTGATCCTTTACTGAATCAACGATTTTCATTTTTAACATTATCCGAATAGCTTTCTTTTGTTGATTTAAAATTCTTTCTAAATTAATTTTTTTTGTAGAACCGTATAGTGCAATACAAAATGATATGTGAGAATGAACATGGGCAAAATAAATATTCTTCAAAGTTTTAAGATCACAAATATAACTCATTCTTCTTAATGCATGAACACCCGAATTTATTTTACTTAAGAGTTTACTGATATGATCATCCCAATTCAAATGTTGATCTATAGTCAATCCTAGAAAATTTACTGTACTTTTCGTTTCAATCTGATTAGATTCATAAACTGCCGTCAGCTCATTCAGTCGTCTATTTTGTGCAGTTTTAAAATTAATCATATTTGTTTTGTTTGTATTTAAGACTAAATTGTGTATTTTAAGAAAAGATCCAATGTTTTCCAACTCTCTACTAGCACAAATTTTGGCTTCCTCTGGAGACTTTGATGATAGAACCAGATTTGCATCAACAGCATATAAACAGAGATAAACAGAGAGATGTTTTTGTTTTATAGAATCGTGCATTTCTCATCCCTTCCAAGTAACAAGGGAAGAGTAAAGGCCCCAAAATAGACCCTTGGGGTACACCAAATTTTAATATATCGATCTGGGAAGAAGTTTTTATAATTTTGTTACTTTTTGACAAATGGGTTATTTCTACATATTTTGGTCTGTTTGAGACGAAGGAGTGGAACCAATTTAGGGCAGTTTTTGTCACTCCAAGATATTGTAATTGCTATTAATATGTTATGTTTAATGTTATCAAAGTCCATGAATAAGCCGATTGTATGATTTCCTTTGTCAACGGAATCAATAATCGATTCGATGAAGGATACAGCAGCACTCACCACTGACATCCCTGAGTGGTGCATCGCAGAATCAGACATCCCAAAAATTTGCTGCATCGCACACCCCTACTTGACACAAAAGAGGAATTTATAAGATGGCATAAAACTGTAGTTAAATGTGTTTTCAGACTTGATAGCTATTACTGGGACTTCATCTTTCCCACTGGAGGTTTTATTTTTTAGTGGTTCTATAATTCTCTCCACCTCTCTTTTATCTATAGTCCTTAAATAAAATTTGGGCTTTAACAAATATTCACCATTAACATTGCTATTTAAATAAAGATGTATATTATCACTAATACCTACATCTTTCACAATATTTACAAAGTGGTGGTTGAATGCATTAGCTACTTTCTCAGGGTTTGTAGTAGTTCCTGTCCCCATTTTAAAGGGAATTTCGTTGTATTTTTCATTTTTTTTCTTTGCTCCTACTGAGTTTATTAGATCCCATACAGTTTTTAGCGAATTTCCCCTATAGGGAAGAAGCTATTACCGTAGGTCTCATGGTAAGACCTAAGCTCGGGACCACTATAACTTTTCGTTTTGGGGCCCCCAGAAGTAAAAAACACTATTCGTTCGAATTTTTATATATATATATATATATATCTATATATATATATATCTATATATATATATATCTATGTGTCTGTTAGCACGATAGCGGCCGCAAAAATGGTCCGATCTTTATGAAATTTGGTACGGACATGTAAAGTGGTAATCAATTGGACGAGTTCGTGAACCAGCCCGATCGGACCACCGGAAGGGGGGGGTAAAGGGGGATAAACCCCCCCAAAAATGGGTTTTTTGAGTTTTTTACATAGAAAAATAAAATTTATCAAATTTTTGTTGGCACCATTGAATTCAGCTCAAAAAAACAAATAATTTAGTATTTTGAATCACTGCTCTATGCCCATTGGTTACCGAGATATTGAAAGTGGTAAACACAGTACGTTGTCCCTATGTTAACCTTATGGGAAATAAGTAAAATTCTATATCTCGCTTATTTCTCAACATATCTTGATAAAACTTGGTAAATGGCTTCTTCTAGTTCAGATCTACTAAATATTGAATTAAAACCATCCAGTTTTAATATACCTGTAGCAGCAAACCTGCATACTCATTTCCCATGTTATTCTTATGGAGCTTAACAAAACATGTCAAATCTTGCTATGTTTGCTTGAAATACGTTGTTGTGCATTTGAAATTCGCTGAGTATGCAGGTCTGCTGCAACGGGGGTATTTTGCATATTTGTTGAACTTTTAATTCTATTTTGAAAATAGTTGATTTAGCTCTATTTATGCCATACTTATAGTCTTTCTTTGCCTGTTTCAGTTTAATTAAAATTTTTTTTACATTTATTATCCCTATAGTCTTTTATTTGGCGGATGATTTGAATTTTTAGCGAATTTCCTTAAAGGAATAAGCTATTACCGTAGGTCTCATGGTAAGACCTAAGCCCGAGACCATGTTAACTTTTCATTTTGGGGCCCCCAGAAGCAAAAAAAACACTATTCGTTCGAATTTATATATATATATATATATATATATGTCTGTTAACACGATAGCGGCCGTAAATATGATCCGATCTTAAGAAATTTGGTACAGACATGTAAAGTGGTAATCACTCGGACGAGTTCGTGAACCAGCCCGATTGGACCACCGGAAGGGAGGGTAAAAGGGGGTAAACCCCCCAAAAATGGGTTTTTTTAGTTTTTTACATAGAAAATTAAAAATTATCCAATTTTTGCTAGCATTATTGAATTCAGCTCAAAAAAAAACAAACAATTTAGTATTTTGAATCAATGCTCTATGTCCATTGGTTTCCGAGATATTGAAAGTGGTAAACACAGTACGTTGTCCCAATGTTAAAACCTTATAAGAAATAAAGAAAATTCTATATCTCGCTTATTTCTCAACATATATTGATAAAACTTGGTAAATGGCTTCTTCTAGTTCAGATCAACTAAATACTGAATTAAAACCACCCAGTTTTAATATACCTGTAGCAGCAAACCTGCATACTCATTCCCCATGTTATTCTTATGGAGCTTACAAAAACATGTTGAATCTCGCTATGTTGGATTGAAATATATTGTTTTGCATTTGAAATTCGCTGAGTATGCAGGTCTGCTGCAACGGGGGTATTTCTAATTTAAGTTCTTCTGTAATCCAGTTATCTAATTTTTTCTTTTTTGTTATGAGTGTTTTTTGGAAATGCTTTGTCAAAGTAATGGGTGAACAAATTATGAAAAATGTCATACTTTCTTTCCACTGGGGCGAAATATTTAGTATGTGTTTTTTTAGTATGCGTGTCCCAAGAAAATTTGTGATCTACATGCACTCCCGGATATTTAAATACATAAACATTTTCTAAACTATTACATTTGCATATATTATTAACTAATGAGTAAGCATTGTCATGCAAGCATTCAATATTGTGGTGAAAAACATTTATTTTTGAACATTTAAAAGCAGGTGAATGAATGTGCATGACCTTGGACTTACTTCCATTTATTATCAATCCATAGTCATGGCACCATTCCAAAAGATCATTAAAAGTCCTATGCACTTCAATTTTAGCATCTCTTATTTCTTTACTTGATACCACAATGGCAGTGTCATCTGCATACATGTACACTTTTGCCCTTTTTAAATATTTTGGTAAACTGTTCGCATATACTGTATGTCCCAAAAGTCCCACAATGGTTTAATATCTTTTAAAGTAAGCCAGATATCAAAACAATATTTTGCATACCTTTTAGTACTAAAAAAAACTACTTTTTGGGGGGTAGCCCAAAAAAAATGGATTTTGGGGGGATAGCCCCAAAATTTTAAATGTAAACCCTCATCGTGCGACTGCTTATTTTAAAGGGCTTGTTAAAAGAAACACAATGCCGCAAACCAGAGGTCGATATCATGCTCCAGTCCAAAATGGCAGCCATTCAAAAATTAAAAAATGCTGTCCGTCAATTAAAATTGAGTATTTTTTGTGTTTGGCAATTCACATTTAAAACGAATAAGAAACACCAGAACACATTTTAACCTCTTGAAGTCCACGCCCGCACATATGCGGGATGACCCTCAGCGCTCCGCTGGTCCACGCCCGCCTATAGGCGGGATCAGACATCGTTCGGTTTCAGCGATCCTTGACTTCACAGACTAACAAACTTTCGGTCACAATTTATATGTTTTTTTCGTCAGAAAACAAGCTTTCTAATGGTATATTTGGTTTTGTTATTTTCCCGGGTGGGAACACTGGGAAACAAAATGAACTGCACATTTTTAGTTGCGTCGTCAGCTGTTGCTCAGTTTGTAAACAAAACGAAATGGCTTCGCATGACCGGCGGTTTCTTCGCGATTGTGAAATAGCGGAATTTATAACTAATGATAGATTTAGTGACGAATCTGAGAGTAGTGAAAATGATCATGAATATGAAGTGCTATTTTCACCGATTGACAATCTCCAAAAATCTCCAAAATAACCTGGACCGGGCATGTATATGGTAGTAAAAATACCCGGACTTCAAGAGGTTAACTACTTAAAAGATACAAAATTATAATTTCTTGTTGTCATCATCAAGGCACAACCCTCCAAAATTGTTTTTGGGGGGTGGGGGTTTTTCCAACCAATTCCAATATCAACTCACATCGTATGACCACTCATTTTAATTTGCTTTGTAAAAAAATAAGCCAAAGCTTGTTTTAATTAAATTTCAAAAAGGTTACCTTACCTGTAATAAATAAATTAGGATACATACATCAAAAAGTAGTTTTTTTAGTACCAAAAGGTATGCAAAATATTGTTTTGATATCTGGCTTACTTTAAAAGATATTAAACCGTTCCGGGACTTTTGGGACACACAGTATAATATATATGATTGGGCCTAATATACTTCCCTGTGGGACACCTGATTGTAATGCTGTGTCATCACTTGTTTCATCATCTACTCTTACAATTATTTTTCTATTTGTTAAAAAATCATTGAACCAGTTTAAAAATCTCCCACTTATTCCAATTCTTTACAATGTTTCAGATATTTTCTGAAGTTGCAAGGTATCAAAAGCCATAGTAAAATCTACAAATAATGTGACTATTAATTGATTCCATTATCCAGTTCCTTATTTACATTATTAGCAAATTCGTCTTTTAATTTTATCTAGTATTTCCCAATCCATCTAATCTTTTCTGGGCCTTTTTTTAGATTTATTTTGTATTGACTTTGCTTTTTCATAAATAGAAACAAAAACTTTATGAAGTTCAAGGTAAATACCATTGACTATGAATGTAGAAGGAGACGTTTCACCGCCATTGTAAAATCTGTGGATGGCAGTTTTGTAAGTACACTAGCGACTCAAGCGGAATTTTACTTGAACTACACCGAGAAAGCCGCTATGGAGTGGCTCCAAGCGGCGAGGCTCGGTAGCTGTTCTGAACGGGTGGTCGACAGCTCGCAGCGGCCCGGCAGCGGCACGGGAGGGGGGGAGGCGTAGTAGCCAACCGCTCCCCCCGCTGACAAACCGCTCTCGCTCTCATCCACGACTAGGTCCGATCGTGCTGTTATAATATGACGTCGCGCAAAATTTAAGTTTTGCATTGACATAAAAATTAAAATAATTAAGCAGTACAATAATCATACAAAATATTGCTTCCCAAGTAAGCTCACGTTCAAATGAATTAATTTTCAAATAATTAATGGTTTTTTACACGATTGTTTTAGAACTTGATATTATATCCTAAAACTTGACCTAACCAAACGTTATGTTATCGAAGAACAGCCGCATTAAATAAACTATAAAAATATATTTGAAGTGCTCTGTTTAATTTCATTAATTGTGACAGCTTATTTACGTTGCAATTTATCGAAAGTAGACTGGCTGAATGCTGGATAAAGTTTCAAACAGTCAAGTATACTTATAAAAAAGTCATCAAAAATCAGATAATAAAAAATATTAGGTAAAATGATCAATGAAACAGATAATTCGTATTTTTATTGTGTAAACAATAATATGTTAGCCTATTCCTATATTAACAGTGTAAAAAAACATTCTTATAATTTTAAACTTAACTAACAGAATAACAGATCTATTACATTGTAGTTTTATTTAACCTAATGATGTATGCTATGCATTACTTGTATTGTGTCCTACGGTAATAAAGAAGGTTACATTACACTACATTACATTATTGCACTTTGTCGTTTTTCCAATACTTTTGTATGTGTATACCTACCTATACACTCCTTTTTTTACAAAATGAGGTTACTGGAGACTTCATATGGTTCCTATAGATTCGGATAGTCTACAGTCTACTCAGTCTGTTTCTGAAATATTGTTCCTAGATAAAGAATTTACTCTCAGGTCCTTTTATAATAGAAACCCCTGTGCGTTTTCCCATAGACTCAAGTAGGCCTAAACTATTGAAAATTATGTTTTGATTCTCAATTCGAAAAAACTGGTGGATATATCGCGATTCCAATATACATCATGCAACCAAAGCTTCGTTACCGGGGTCGTGCTGGAATTCAGGGTGACCAGACGTCCGTTTTTAGGAGGACGTATCCTCCTTTTTAACGATTGTCCTCCTGTCCTCCCGGCTTTCGCTAAAATGTGGCCTTGTACAAAGGATATACTTTCCTCGTGTTCCCGCAGCCACAAATACGGTAAATTCGCGCCTTCGTAACAATTTTATTCGTATTTAGTCAAACAACTTAGGCCCTACTGTCGTCTACCCGCAATCGGTAAATCTGCACGATCGTCATTTACGGCCGTTCGTGTTTAAAACCGATTCATTCAAGTTAGGCCTACACCTAGATTGTTATGTGTTATGTGTCATATCACATTGCACAGTGATGATCACATAAAAAAGGGAAACACATTTTTTCATTTTGCCGACTTGTGAAGTTGCGGACGCGAAAATCGACCCTATGTGTCAATAATTGGTAAATTTAAAGTCTAAAAAGGGTATTTCGTTTACTGTTCTACATTATCTCAAAAACGGGTCCGAGGATTTTCTTCAAAGTCTGGAAATAAGTAATTTATGACTCAAAAACGTCTTTTACGCAGATTACTTGGCCAGAGAAAATCTAATAACGTATTAAATCGAATTTTAAAGTTGTAAAATTTTAACATTGGCCCTATGGGTTGCCGTGATAGCAACGAAAATAAACAAGGAAAGTGTAAACAAATGAAGTAATCATAACAGCTGTTTGGAATCTACAGCTATCAAGGGAAAATACAGCAGGTGGAATGAAGAGTCCATGGAGCAATAAAAAAGGTTTACATTGATAAATTCTATGACATTGAAATATTTTCTAGTAACTGGATGAACTGGTAAACATGAAATAACACCGAGCAAGGCTCGGTCCACCAGGTACTTTTCCTTAAAACAAAACATGTAGAGTGAATGTTTTTTTATGAATTCTTCACACAATAAAGTATTTGTGTATCTCTAACATAATATAAGACAATCATTTGTAATGCAATGTAATTGGGTCTATAGCAAAAATTATTACAATTATTTTTAACGCTGTCCTTCTCTTTCTGTAAATGTCCCCCTACTTTAACCCAACTGTCCTCCCTGAAATCTGGTCACCCTTAAAGCTGGATCCAGCAGTGGGATGGGAGATGGGAGGCGGCGACTAGGCTCTTTGATGGATATGTCGCCTGTGGAGGGGGTACACCGCCAGCAGTCAGAGGTGTCAGTGACGTTCTGTTGCTATTCTAGCCATTTTCCAGATGTTTGTTGACATTTAAGACTAAGATCGCAATTTACCGCCGTGTAATTGTCACTGGCCTTATCAAGCTGAACTTCCAATAAAATAGTTTCACTTCTAATAATTGTCGAAGAAAAAAAGATGTGCACTCAAGTTTAAACCCATATAACTCTGGAATGAATCATCCGATTTTACTGAAATAACTGTTTAACTGAAGCTTTGTTGAATACATTTTATATTATAACAATTAATTTTAAAATTTTCGGTCTAGCGGGAAAATTTTTATATAATAAAAACAATGAAAAGTACCGGTTTTTCCGAAGGTCCGCCCTAAAAGTGAAGTTTAAACATTTATTTTACAAAACTGTTGGGGCAAACTTTTTTTTTGGCCCGTAAGCAGTGGTTTCAGTAAACGTTTACAAAATTAACAACAGCACCTAGAGTATTGACCTTAAAATTATGAACCAATATGAATAAATTAATAATATACCTAATATTACTCCATAAAAATTTGAAAAAGTTTGCTCCAACAGTTTTTGTAAAATAAATGTTTAAACGTCACTTTTAGTGTGGACCTTCGGAACAATCGGTACTTTTCATGGTTTTTATTATGTAAAAAAAATTCGGCTCGACCAAATATTTAAAATTGTTATAATATAACATTTATTTAACAAAGGTTCAGTTTAACATTAATTTCACTAAAACCGGATGATTCATTCAATAGTTATATGGGTTTAAACTCGAGCGCACATGTTTTTCTTCGACAGTAGTTTGATGTGAAATGCAATCAAACCTGCACTTGCTGCTTCATATAGATGAGGTTAGTGTTTTATAATGCGCCTAGGAACAATATCAGTAAGGACTGCTAAACACATCGTGCATTTGTCCTCAACAAGCTGATTACAGAAAAATTCCACCGCAATCTCCAAGAAGTTCGGAAGAAATAAGGCAGCCCGGAGGGAAGTATGGAGGCTTTTTCAAAAAACTAAAATATTGCAGGGAAAGTGAAAGTAGCAATACTTCAATTGCTAATTTAAATTCACCCGAAAATAGTTTAAGCTTTATGTAAAGCCATAATCAAAGTTTATGACCGGGAGTGCTATTGATTTTTTGAAATACTCAATTATGTTAGTAGGTTTCTTGTATTTACATACCAATAAACTATATTTTAATTTTTAAATTGTATTATTTCCTGCTCAAATTAATTAATTGACGGTTTCTGATGCGTGTTTCTGTCGTTTATAGCAGAATTAAGTCTTACTAAGCCCAAATGGTATATCCGAGAACACAAAATAAATTCATCAGCACATTGCAAAATGTTTATAATATCCCAAAAAAAGTAATACTATAGTTTGCAGCAATCACCAAATCAGGTCATTAAAAAAATACCGTACTGGGATGATAACAAATTATAGAATATACAGATATATTACAATATAATTAAGAAAATGTATATTATCAATCTTATAGCTTTTTTGTTCAAAAAATAAGATTGCCAAGCTCTCGCGTTGCCTCATCGAGAACGACATCGCGCCGATCCGCGCTCAGGTTCAAAGGCGTGCACATCTCGCAGCGACTCGCAGCTTTCCACTCGCTATGAACGGCCGTTGCGTGGGAGAAGAGAGAAGGAGAAGTAGTGATGAGCGAGAGAGACATCCGAAGCACACGGCAGGGGGCCGAGGGGCAAGGTGGAGGGAGTGAGAGAGAGCGCAGAGCGCGCGGGCAGCGCGTTCTGACGGCGGCGATGTCAACTACGTGGAGCTGGCAAGAGGAGCCGGCACAAGGCGGCCATATGGATGGTTTGTCTCCTTATACATTCAAAGTCAATGGTAAATACCGTTAGCTGAGAGATTATTATTTTTTAATTGCATCCAGTCAATACTTTTTATCCCCTGATCAACTAACTTTTTCTCTAATTTTATTCTGTGTGATAAAAAATCACTGCGGCTTAAATTTCCCTCTCCTACTTGTATATTTAATAGGCACGAGTAGTGATCAGATATTTTCAACCTGACTAGAACTGACTTTAACCTGAAATTGTTTCCTCTAATGTAAATATGGTCGATAAGCGATCTAGTCAGCTTTCCTTACCTTACCTCTTCCCTAGTGTACTGGTCTATGCATGATGCCAAACCGTTAGCTGCCATCAGGTCATTGTATGCATTGACCTTGCCACAAAATTTATCTTTTAGATTAATATTAAAATCTCGCAATGTAATGAGATTTTTTGCTTTTACATTTATTAGTATGTCATTGTTTTCGTCGATAAAAACTTTCTCATTAGTTTTTGGTGGTTTGTAAACAACCTTAATAAAACAAGTTAAATTTATTTTCTTAAAATTTACCTCTACCAATAAATACTCCAAACTTTCTTTACCTTCTTGCGGAATAGTTTTAACAGTGTATTCTTTTTTATATATAAGCAAATACCTCCACCCCTATTATGTTTTCTTAAGTTATAAATTAAATTAAAATTGTGTAAATTAAAGAGATCTACAAGATCTTGTTTAATGTTTACCTCTTTAAAAACAATGACATCCGGATTAATTATTGAATCCAAATAATTATTGAAAACTAATAAAAATTCATTCCAATGTTTTTTTATGGAAGCAATATTTAAATGCAAAATAGTTATACCTTTTTCAAAATTATTATTTTTACTAATTAAATTTAATTCTGATACATCTTGACAAATAATAGTTTCAATTCTAATATCGTCCACTACGATATCATCCAAACACACCAAATAATAAACAACTGATAAACTTACAGCTACTTTCATTTAATCTTATTTATGTCCTCTTCCTTTTCAATCGTCGAACTTGGCTATCTGCATCCTTCCTCACATGAACTGCTCCATTTCTCTACCAGACGAACTTGTAGTTCAGTCCTCTAGCTTTAATTTTAGCGTTCTTCAGCAGGTTGCAGTAGAAAGAAGAAAGGTTTTCGCTTATATATATTCTCTCACCTCGCAGTCCAGTGATATCTGCATCTGTCACAATTTTCTTCCTCGCTTCCAAAACCTTGTCACACACTTTCCTGCTTCTAAACTGCACTATAATTGTAGCAGGACAATTTTCAGTTTTTGTCTTAGGCAAGCGATGCGCGATTTCAATATCCTCTTCCTTCAACGGTAAACCTGCTTTTTCAGCAATTTTTACAACCAAGTCCTCCACATTCTCACCTTGGCTCTCAACTACTTCGTTCATTTCTAAATTTTTATTTCTTCTGTACTGTTCCAGTTGGTTAACACGTACTGTCAATTCCCTTATTTGCTTGTCCTTAATTATTGTGTCTCTCATTTGTTTCAAATCATTTTCCATTTTAGGGAGGCATTTTAATGCTTCATTAAATTTATCATATTGCTGGGACATAAATTATATTCTCAATTCGCAATTATGTTCTACGACATTATTATAGTCATTTTAGTTATATTGAAGTTTATTATTTAAGATTATTATTTTATAAATGACTTTTGTATAATATGTACATACATTTTATCCGAAATAAAGCTGATTTGATTTGATTTGATTTTATATCTGTAACACGATACCTATCGTAACATAGTTTTGCGTCAAATCCAAACTTCCATTAAAGGTCCATTTCCATTTCGGTTCGATCTCCGAAGTTCAACAGTCGAATGTAAAATCTAGTGAGCCTTTACAAGACGCAAAACGATGGATAGACTCGTTTTTGCATAACATAGACGATATTCGTCTACCGCAATAGTGTTATGAGATTAACCGTCAGACATTTTGGGACATTGAGAAGACAAAAAAACTGTATTCCTATGTCACAATTCATGATATAACAATTTGATTTTTCTACGACATTGAGGGAGACATTACACGCAATATTATAATGATGCAATCTGCTGATGAGGACGGCAATATTGAAAACGTTATTGATAGTTTAGTTTCATTGTTCAGTGGATAAAAATAAATATCCGTTATATGCCTTGACTTCCAAAAAGTATTTGTTGTAATATATACAATTAATTTACCTTTAGTGTAAAATAAATAAATACTTTTCTAGAAGGTAAATAAGGTTTCACGGTGTGGTCTGTCAGTCGGGCTGCACATACCAAATATAGTATGTGAATTAAGCGCACGGACATCAAAACTGTCTTTGGATCGTTTTCAGAAAGGTTAAATGACCTTTTAGTCTACTGCTTGATCCTAGATTGAACCTTGGAGGATTAAGTATATTTCAACTTATTTAAGCCATCTTGAATTCTGGCATAAGAACTTTTTTTGTCTTGAATAGGTTTGTATAAAGCCTTAACAGTGTACAGATTGTAATGTGATTTTAATAAACAAATTCATCATCCAGAAACTTACCGAGGAAAGGATTTAGTGGAGCCGACAAAGCTGCTGAGATGGCAGCCTGTAGAAACATCATGGCGGAATGAGGCACTGAGAATGGCTGAGCAAAAGCGTGAAAGGCGGAACCCCAAGTGATCTGCCAGGGAGCAATGTAGGTGACCACAAATTGCACCTAGAACACAAACGTAAGCAAACCATAGCTTGGTAAATAAGGTTCATTAATCACTAATTACATATCTTATAGTAAAAGCCCTCTAATCCGGCATACAATGGTCTGGCACCTGCTATAGCTGGCATCAGGTTAGGATTCAATATAGTTTTCTATATAAGTCAGATTAGGTTTTTGTACACTTTATTAGATTTCTGAGTGTGCTCAGCAGAGATAGTACCCGGTAAAAAAGTTTGTGAACAATTAGCAGAGATTGGCTGCGTTTTAACGTTGTCAAATCCCCAATGAGAGAAATCACCTGTTGTCTCTTTGTCTAGCGGTATTACCAATATTTTCATGATTATTGCTATTTTTATACTTAGCTTAGTGATCCAGAATTTTTGGTAATCCAGAACTTCCAAGCAAGCATCTACTACACACTACTTCCACTACTTTGCAAAAGTAAGTTGTAATTTTTAATGGCTATGACAAATATATTTAATTAGTACAACTTTTGGAGCTTTAATGAAATAAATGTTTTGATATTCACTATGAGCAAAAGTTAACATTTATGGTTGTACACTGCTTTGGTGCAAGACACATTCAAATGTTTGTTTGTTAAGTTTGTTATGTATGTTTGTTGGCTTACTAAATTTACCTTGCTCCTTATTCAGCAAGAAAGTCTGAAAATCGACTATGTTTAGATTTCATTGTGTTTATTTAAGAATTATGCCAGTTGTACCAGTGAACACCAATTAAGATCTAGTCAATAATTTATTCTCTTTTAGAAAATTTTCTGAGAAGAAAAAAATGAATATAAGCTTCCTTTATTACTTTCTGTGCGAGCCGGTGTCATCTTAAGCACAGATTCCCATGTAAGCTACCTTAATAATCTCTCTTCCTCAAGGCCAAGGCTTTAAACAAACTTACTTTCAAAAGGAACTCATGGGTCTTGCTGAAGGCTATGGCGGTGATGAAGTAATCTATGAGGAACGTCTCGCTAGCAGCTGCGTAGTCCAGTTGGAAAAAGAGGCAAGCAAACGCCATGATGAGATACTGCAGTGCGGGGTGGGAGAAGGAACTGCGCAGACACTTGAGCGCACACACGGTGATGACGACGGAGGCCACGTACGGACCGAACTTGCGCACGATGGCCGGCGAGTCTGACGTGAGGCAGGCCAGGAACACCACCGGGTACAGGATGTTCCGCTCCAGGCAGCACAGGTACACGTACATCTGCGGGTACAATCGAGAGGGAGGATTAGAAATGCTTGATGGATTAGATGTATCATTTCAGCAGAAAACATAATTGTTTCTTTTACATTTCATACAGTCATCTCTCGCTGACTCAAGATTCCTTAAGGTACGATTTTTTTTCGAGTTACAGTTCTTTGGTATAGTTCAATTTAAAAGGTATAGAGGTAATTCTTAATTAAAGAACAGAGACAATACAGCAACTTGCAAAGATAATTAGAGATAAAGACATAAACTAAATGAAAATTCAAGTTACAAAGGCTAAGAAAAGGGACTAAGACAGAATATGCCTCATTGACATGTGACCTGTACGCTGGAGTTCCAACTTACATATATCCACAGAGAAAATTATGAGATACAGATGTGAAGTTCGAGTTTAAGGAGTTTTTTTGTCTCTTCAACCTACAGAAATGAAATGTAACCATAAAACCATTCCTGGATATGTGTGGTTATTTTTATTGTTGGTTACCATATTTCTGAATTGTTAGGTAAGGATTGCTACATTTTCCATTCATTATATTTATACCTAAGCCTGCACTGAAAACTCGCTCACCTTCTCAAACCACATGACCTTGGCAGCGTCGCGCACCTCGAACTGTGAGTGTTCGTGCGAACGGAGGATTGGCCGCGCGACACACAGCCACGGTAGCTGTTTGCGCAGTTGAGGCATGATGTAATGCAGCAACAGCCCCACACCACAGGTCACGCACCACAGCACCTTCACAACACACTGCACGTTACGGTATCTGTGTAGTGTATGTATGTATGTGGAAGTTGAGGCCAAATACCAAATTTTAAATGTATTTGGAAACAAGTGAAACATAAATTTTATTTATTTCCTTTCAGGATAACACTGTGACAGCGTACTATGTTCAGCACTCTCAGCAATCAATAGACATAAAGCAATGATTTAAGATACAAATTTTCTTTCAAGCTGAATTCAATAGTGTAAGTCAAAACTAGGTTAATTTTTAAATTTAAAAAAGTTCAGAGGATTTGTTATCTTTACCCCCCCCCCCCTTCCGATGGACCAATTGAGATGGTTTTTGAACTTGCCTGAGTAGTGACAACTTTACATATCTGTTCCATTGGACATTTTTCGAGAGTTATCATATTAACTAGAGGTGTGCGGATAGTGAATTTTTGGATCGGATCGGATAGCTTATGTTCAGATCGGTTTCGGATTGGATAACAACAGGTTCGGATCGGATAATACCGGATTCGGATATTTACAATGCGGCGTAATGAGCAGATTTTTAAGTTTTCTCATGAGCCTAAGGTAATTGCAAGGAACTACCATATTATCCTAATGTGTAAGGTAAGGTTTGCCTTGATAGGCTTGAGTTGTTGATTGTTGTGATTTATTGTTTCTAATATAGGCCAAATGTCAATTATTAAAGTATGCAAAGGTACAACTAATTATCTGTTAAGAGTTTAGAAATTTATTGATTTCCATTAAGCATAGGCAGTATTTGATTGAATAAGCTTATTATGCCTATATCAATTTCAAGATTAGGCTACTTAAAAACTCCTTTTTCAATGCAACCTAAATTTATTTACTTTCAGACCTCTGTATTTTTTGTTCTTTTCCTTTTCACAAATCAATAAATTATTTGATCAGTGACTAGGCCTAAGTGATTAGACAAAAGAATTAAATATAAAACTTGATTCACCAATCACTTCATATTTGAAGAAAGCTTTACATTTTTATTTATGCATTAATGCCTGACAACCAAGATTTAGATCCACAACAAAATAATTCAGTAAAATAATAAGTCTGAGCAGTAAACTTAACCTAAATTTCAAGATAAGTTTCAAATGTTGTAGGTTTCAGTATTAAAACTTGGTCATTTAATTTAGATCAAAGGTCTATTTGTTTTAAATAATAAAACAAGCAAACTCACTAACTATTATCATAAGGCTAAGGCGTAGGTTGTCAATTCAGCATTATACTGTTGTTATCTAAGAATGACCATTTTAATCACGTACTGAAAATACGGCCGGTTGGCTTTGACTCGGCTTCATTCGTCAAAGATTAATATTTCAACAAAATAAAACGTTATTTTTGATCGTTCAAATTTTCATTTCTAGGTAGGAAATTGCTTAAATGAAAAATAAAATAATCCGGTGATTTAAAGAAACACGTCCTTTAAGTCAATTCAGTTTTTAAGCAGACAGCAGAAGTCGACATAAAAAACCAAAGTGAGATAAAGAGATAAAGACAAACAGTGATCAGGTTTGCCAACCCTTTGGCAGCCCAAAATTATTGTAGGCTTTTTACTTCATCGTATCAACAGGCCGTTTAAGATATTTACGGCCTGAAATAGTCGTACGAAACAGCAACACGACTATTTAAGGGGAATTTACGGGATATTTCGTTTTGGTAACTGAAGACGACTGTGGTCACGTGGTCACTGTCGGTCATTGGCGAACTCGGATTTGTCTTGATTGCGATTTTCTCTCGTATCAATCGATGTTTCGTCGGTAACGGATACTGATCGAGACAGATCTAATAAAGGATGTACGATTATTTGTTAACTGATTTAATGCTACGATAGAAGAATTTATCTTAAGAAAATGATCGTTATCGCGTCGGGTATTGCGCAATACTCTGATCGTATATCAATCTAATCACGAGTCGCAATATCATCTACCGAAATACATCGCTTGATGCATACCACTACGTAATCGCATCGTATTGAGGCGTTGTCCAAGTCCAAGCCGCAATCGCAACGTCGAATTTCAAAGCGTCGTTTTTGCTCCGCGATGTTATCTGCTTGTCACTACTGTTCTTTCGTCGGCAGTGACTTGTTTTGTTTGGAAGACCTTCCAAACTTTAAAATTTGATCCTTCTTTAAAATTTACCCCAAAATATGCAGTCTATCCGATAGAGTCGGATATCTGACCGGATAGTTATAAAACCTTTGGATCGGATTCGGATATCCGATCCGATCCGAATCCGATCCGAATTTTCGGATATCCGCACACCTCTACTATTAACAGACTCACAAACATATACTTGCATACATGATACATGATGTCTACATCCATGGTCCTTTGCCATAAGGAGTTAAACTGAGATTCTAAGCAAAGAATAACTTAATGTTAATAATAGGAATGGTCGGGTCCCGAAATTTCGGGAAATTTTCGGGAAAATTACATTCCCGATTTTCTGGCGGGATTTTATTTACTTCGGAAAATTTTTCGGGACAGGATCGTTTTAGGGATCGCAACTAAACAGCGGGCGAAGCTTTGCAAAACTCACTATCGGCCGCGGAAAACGATCTCGCGTATTTTCCGATCGCGAATAAACGGGAAATCCAGCTTTGCGATACTCGCGATCATTCGTTAAAAACTATCATGCGTATTTGCCGATTGTAAATGAACGGCAAATGCGGCTTTGTAAATCTCTTGATCGGCCGCAAAACCATTGCGCGTATTTGCCTGTCGTGGATGAACAGCAAAAATACGAGGAGTTTGAACTGGACAGTACTGGACAGTGAGGAGTTTGAACTGGAGGAGTTGAAGTTGGACAGTTCAAACTCCTCACTTCTCCACTGATTGAGAAAGGGGCATGTTGTCCCGAAAATGTTCAAGTTAATGTTTTTTTTCTGTGTATCTTTGTACTAGTGGGACTCCTAGTCATCCAGATGGGTAAGTTCTCTGGGAATCCTTTCTTCAATTACCAAATGCAACCTGGCCTAGAGCCATCCTAACCTCAAATCTAATATATAGGTAATTAATATTTTATGTAACTTAAGAAATATTAAGTTTGGGAGTTGCTGTGAACTTCAAATTTATAATTTTAAGCTTGGAAAAAATAGTCTTATGTTTGTCATATTGAAACTAAATTCATTTTTATCTTTAACCCTCGTTTAATGTGCTGAAAAATTATGAGTCATAGAGTCATTTCCTAAAACAAGAATTCCAAAGCCCAAACTTTATAAAAATACAATAACATGTTTATACATGACAGTATATTGTCAACATGCAATAACCACTCTAGTATTTCGATTTTGTCTTTTTGGAAACCAAACAATAAAACAAAAAAGCAAAAACTTAAAAACTATTGTGTTTCTATCAAACATTTAAAAAAGTATATTATGTTCTTTTATTTCTTATTTTTATATTATTTCTATTTTTCAATGCATTCAAATTAGAATTAATATAAATTCAAATTAATGAAAAATAATTATAAATAAACAATACATTTATTTACCATTTTTATATAACTTAGTATTTAATTGATAATTAACAATTTCATTGAGTCACTAATTTTTTTTAATGTGTTTCTAATGTTTGCTATTTTATCAATTGCATATAAGTCAGTATTTTTTTCACTTAAATTTTTATTTCTTGAAATTTTTTGGTTGGGACGGAACAAACATTTATATAGGACATTGTTTTTAACCTAATGCTATTATTGTAATAAAGAAAATAAAATTGTGAACGAGCATTTCCCGAAGATTTAGGGAAGACAAAAATCCCGTCCCGAGTTTAAGAGGGAAGAAAAAAATCCCGTCCCGTCCCGTTCCGAACAGAAAATCCAATCCCGTCCATCCCTAGTTAATAATAATTTTAATTAACTCAAAATTAAAATATGTTTACATTGAGGTAACAGTCAATGTCATAAAAACTTGATGCCACCAGACTTTTTTTACTTCTAACTTAAATTTATTACTTGCAGCTAAACACAGCTTTGCTCACAGTAAGTATTTGAAATATCAGTATGATTTTTACAAATGATAAAAATGAGTAATTAATTACTTTTAGCATTGATTATAAAAAAATATATAGTCCAAGCAATGTTAAATTTTGAAGCCAAAAAATGTAATCATGTGTCACAAAAATTAGCACACTCTTGTAGAGATTTTTGGTACTAAAGAAATTGAAATAACCTTTATTATCCTCTCTTTTGCACTCCCAGTTATGGACATTTTAATAATGACATTCCTTTTTCAAGTCTATACCATTTTGTAGTCCAGTAGAAGCAAAAATACCCGATTTCACAACGACTAATCTTTAGCGTGAAACCACACTCCTAGCACAATCTCTAATGATGAGTGCCGAACTAATTTTGCAAGTGTTCAATTTCTGGCTTAAAAAAGTCGATAAGCATGAGCAGTCTCCTTTTATGTATAAGTCAATGTTTTAGTCATATACCTTATGTTTTATGAGTTCATTAGGAAAAAATGACAAAACATATCGTACAGTTTGGTACATTTTAAACTATAACTGTGCATCCCTCTTGTTCAACTGATAAGATTGATAATTTTTATAGTGACTTTGACATTCTCGTTACTAAGATTTAAAGGGTTGTTTGATCCTTTTTCAGCTATATTTGTTGTCAAGCAACATATAGCTTATGAAGTAGTGATAGGAGATTAGAAGCCCTTTAGCCATTTAACTCTAGATAAGGAAAAATTAAATGTAAAAGACTATAGTGAAAAGTTTTTAAAATAAATGTAATTGAATGTATATGTTTTACTTACAGGGTTGAGCTCAGGTTGTAGAGCCGTGAAGACTGTGCTGCAGTGAATACCAAAGACGAAGACTGCAGTCACAGTACAGATGATGAGGTCAGACTTCAATCTGCAGTTGACTGTTCTCTGCAGCTTATTGGGTAATGGGTCTACTAATTCCTCATTTGTATCTTCCCTATTTTCTTTCTTGTCGGTCATCGGTATATTTACAGTGTGTGAATGACTTTTCACATCTTTCTTCTTGTCTCGTTTATCCCTCGAATACTGTTTTCTCTTCTCACTCTTCCGTATTTGTGCTTCTTGAAGTTCTTCTTCTGCTGGCCACAAGTGAGTCTTTAAAATGTTCCATATTGGTACAGGGTCGCTACTGCTCCGACTCAGGTGATATGAGGTGGCTACCAACAGACCACAGTAAATAGAGAAGAGAATGTGCTGCGTTGACTTAACCTCACTGAGGCCACCATAAGCAAAGCCATGCAGAACTATAACCGCTAAACAGCTGCGGAAAACACAATAAACAGCAGCAGTAAGCGAACAAGTGGCATTGCCGCCGAATATATGCATATCGATCTGCTCTAGGAGGTACATTGCGAACGTATTGACTTGAGGGAACAGTCCCAGACTGAACAGAAGAGGGAACCACAGAATAAACGTTGTAACACAGTCTTTCATAAAGTTGAGCAATTCACTACTTCTAATTAACACACCGTAGAAAGTAAACTCTCTGTCAGTGGCTAGGGCTGCATAGTGAAACGTGAGCACCAAGGCACTACACAAACAGAAGAAGACGGGTCGTGAAAACGCCACGATCCTGTTAAACCCATGAGTCGGTGAGGCCGCGTCCGGCTGGACGCTCTTGATCAACGAATATTGACAACTAGCGATAACAAAACAAAATATAAAAGCAGGTATATCCCTAAAAAACCCTAAATTCAAAAGGATCGCTCCTAAGCACGAAACTAGAACAGCGAGGAACAAAGAGAGTAACATTTCAGTCATCGTTAAATTCCTATCTAAAAGGGCTAAGAGAGCTAACCGATCTAACCTAACTTTAATATACGAACAAGGTGAGATTTTATATTTATAATATCTTCTAGGTGTCTTGGTGCACTCAGGAAGGCCGATATCGATTGGATCCATAAATCTAAATCTACTTCTGGTGAGCGTGATATCTGTGTCAGTCTCTCCTTGTGAGCTAGAGGGGGGAGGCACGGGGACAATGGGGTTGGGGTCGTCAAAAGAGTTCATGCCTTGATCGTAATAAGGGTTCATAGAGAGCGACATTGGCCCGATGTTATAGTGGTGTGACCTCAACGCAGCAGGACTCGACGACCTCATCTGCATATTCCGTTCAGCCAAAGCCTCGGTGAAAATTTGGTGGAAAGCTCTCCTATTTGGATTATTCAGGATATGTGTGGTTACGGTTTCTAAGAGATAAACACCGTTGCTGTTCTGATGCAGCTGGTGGAGCTGTGAAGACGACTGTGACGGGATGGAAGGCAGAGGTCTGGCGGGCGAGGGGGCCACTTGGCTCACAGCTTGTGTGTTCTGCCCACAGTCCACAGACATCGTGGAGTCGCTGAGGCTCTCCGGACACTGCCACTCCCAGTTGTCCAGCCAGTTGTTGTCCGACTGACTGTTGTGCCGGCGCAGGATGGAGTGAAGCAGTTTCCTGCTCCCTGGTGTGGGTCTGTTGGGATTGGCGGTTCCGAGGCCCTTCTCGTCGAACGTGTAGGTCATCCAGTGGCCGTTCTCATCGCGGAAGACATGGACCGCTCCCTCGCTGGTGTCGTCGTGTGACGAGGCGAGATGGGTCCCGCCGATCAGGGCTGCCAACTGGATGGATGAGTTGGGTGGCGGCTGGGTGGATGTTGACGGTAGACTCTGCCTCTCCCTCAGACGAGCCATCCTATATAAATATCGACATGTAGTATTTTGTGCCAGATTGTTTTGCATAGAGAATCAACATAACATTAAACTTTACAAAACAAACAAACTTAACTTGGTGTTTTATTTATAAAATAATTTGAGCAGGCAGAAGAATGTATAAAACTTTAATCTATATTCCTAATAATTCTGAAAGCCTAATGCTTTAGCATTAAGGCTCAAACTAATTGAATCAATAACAAAATTTAAACAACTTATTTATTTTTCAATGGATGTTTCAAATTTACAGGGTAGTAAGTAAAAATATTTGACACTTTAGATTTGAAAGAAATTTATTTTTGTAAAGATGTGATTATGAATCGAAACAACTATTCAGTGCAAATAGCAGTATTTACCTGTGAGTCTGCGTGGACCGCTTGAGGCGTCTATGGCGGTTGCGACTGCTGCGGCCGTCAGCCCGGGAAGGAGGGTCAGGGTCGGGGGCGGCGGGGGGATGGGGGAGGGGGTGAGGGGCGGCGTTCTGGCGGGTGGACAAGAACAGCGCCAGCAGCGGAGTGGCGGGGGGCAGCAGCGAACTAAGCTCCGTGTTGGACCTGAAATACAACTAACTATAGTGGTTACAGGAAGGTGAGCAATCTAACCATGCTTAATAACGAGTTAATTCCCAATACTGATCCTCTTTACCAAATATTCTTAGACTTTACTATCAGAATAAAGTATCTAACGTTAGTAATGATCAATCCATACCAGAGTAAATAGCAGGAGTAACTTTACTAAGAGCTATTGTGTATTGTTGGCCACAAATAACAATGTAGAATCCATTAATAAATTATTTAGTAACAAATTTAATCCCAATTAAAATGGAAATTCCCTCCACAAAGAGTAATTAAATTATCATCTCTTTCATATCTATCAACTATGAGGTGGATAATATGAGGTAAAAGCTCTTCTATCTTGTGATTGGATCAACCCACTAAAAAAAGACGATTCAATTACCGTACATTTGATTTTGGGGAGAAAATAGTTTCTATTAAACCATGGAATGAATACATAATGAGCTACTGTTTAACACCTTCACTGCAGTAGAATTAAACCCTGATCTTTATTTCAGTGTGTCTCGAGTAACAGGTTCTTTATGCCTAGTCATAACCTGTGTGCATTATGAGTAACCGGTTACTCGTGGCAAAGCCAATATTTCCTGCGCAATATATCAGCTAAGAGGGAAGCTAGAGCACTCTAGTTGCCATCGCAGAAACTAAGACGACCTTGTTTATAACTCTGCAGCTCAGGATTTTTTTCTGGTGTCATCCCACGAAGAAAACATGAAAAAACTAATAACTATATTCATCTATACAGGTTATAAAAATTGACGAATTCAATAATAAATTAACCGAAATGAGAAGTGCTAGTAACAAATTTATTGGACAAAAGTACCAATAAAATGCATTCATTTCCTTTTATGGAATAACAACAACAAAAAACTTAATGTTACAAAAATGGCCACAGTGCAGCATAAGTAACCGATTAAAAGTTAAGAATAAAATTGTGTTCTCTCTGAAAAATTAAAAATTTGGGGATATAAAATTTATAGCGATCTCATTACAAATAACCGGGGTACGAAAAATCCACCCACGGAATGATAGTCAATTTCAGCCGCCGCACTCAGGGCGATGGCCAGCATGAGTAGCTGGTTACTCATGATGCAGTGACGGTGTTTAATATGCGACTAATGTATTTTCTAGCGACGGTCAAACACAAGAATTTCAAAGCTCAAATTCCAAATTTCAAACTCTAAGTTTCCTATTTACTGGTTAAAATTATTAAAAATTCAACTCAGCCACTCAAAATGAACCTGTTATACAAAGAACCCTGAAAATATTAGCATGAGTGAAAGTCAGTGAAATATAAAACCCAATCATATATTTTGGTTAGATTTGTTTAAAAAATAACTTTTAAATAATCTAATCCGAGAAGTTGTTTTGGAATTAGAGTCCAGTTGAATTAATTTGTGAAAATACCCGTATATACCCATTTTATTCTTTTAATAAGCCTAAACTAGATAAGTAATGTCAAATCTAATAAACCTTAATTGGTCTAAATTTGAATCAAAAGATAACAAATATATTACCCTGATGAAGAGCTATTCTGACGTCCAAATTGCTGGTTTTCCTTGTTGTTGTTGTTGTTGATGTCATCAGGTTTTGCCCCACCAGAAGCCGTGTCTAAGCTGCCTTGTCTTGACGAGTCTCCTGAGAACAGGTTGTCAATGTCAATAACAATTGTATATTACAAACAACAGTTATTTGATGACATCCTTTATTTAAACATTATTATTATACATAACATTTACCACTATTATGGTTTGGATCTTACCTTAAGGGGAGAAAACAGGTGGTAAAAATAAAACAAAATAAAAGCAGAATGTTGAACATAACTTTTGGGGTACCGCAAAGGATCTGTACTTGGTCCAATTTTATTTTTAATTTATGTGAATGATTTTTGTAATGGAAATTTTGATGGACATGTCACAGCATTTGCTGATGACACTGCCTTATCGTACAGTGCCAGCACTTTAAATGAACTTCATCATAAAATGCAAAATGACTTGGATAAAATTTCACTTTGGTTTAATTTCAATAAACTTTCACTTAATGTGACAAAGACTGTATTCATGATTTTTTCTCTCTCTGAATCTAGTCATTTCGAAACTTCTTTAAAAATTCATAAATCAGATTGTGCCAAAATTAGTTGTGATTGTGATATTATTGAGCAATGTAATTCTACAAAATATTTAGGTTTGAATATGGATGAAAATTTTAATTGGAAGATTCATATTCATCACTTAAAAAGTTCACTTCGAAATACCCTAAGAGTTTTTTTTTCATTTAAAGTACATTTGCCCTACAACCACTTTAAAACAAATTGATGAATTCAAAGCTGGAATATGGAATTTCTCTGTACGGCAGCAGTTATTACTCAAATTTAAGCTCAATCATTATTCTACAGAAGAAATTCATTCGACTAATATTGAATGCTAATTTTTACGAACATTCTTTCCCATTATTTTTTGGTCATAAAATTTTACCTTTCAGGTATTTGTATATATTTAAGGTGTTGTCTGTTTTTTATAAATCAAGTGGTAATTCAGGACCAATAGTCAATAATATTCACAATTACACCACCAGGCAGGTTTCTAAAAACTTTTTCAGATTACCCAAACCAAACTGTACCTTGTTTAAGAAAAGCTTTGTTTATTTGTCTTTAAAATTTTTCAATGTTATTCCTAATTCTATTAAAATAAGTCAGTCTTTCAGCATATTTAAAAAGAGGTTAAAAACCTGGTTAATGACAAAGACTTAAGAAGAAATAGAAAGTTTCTATACAGATATCTGAAAGTAATGAAATTCTTAACCTGTTTTATTTCTCAAATAATTATTTTTTTAATTGCTTTAAATGTTTGTTTTTGCCATTTTTCTCACTAGGCATTTAATACCCAAATTGATTTCATATTAGGCTGCATTTCCCCCCCCCTTCAATATAGACCACTTCTTAGTTGTTTTCAATGGTAACCATTAAATAAATTACTGTAATAAATCTGAGACTCCCACCCATAATCTGAAGACTTGCACTTCTCTTGGGTGTGTATTATTTCTCTTATTATTATGTATAAAAAAGATTGATTTTGAACTTATTTCTTGATTTTGTAATATTTAGTAACTATATATCATTTTTTGTTACATTGAAATTGTTATTCGAGAACCATGATTTGTATATTTTTGGAGAGAAATAAAGATTATTATTATTATTATTATTATTATTATTATTATTATTATTATTATTGTTGTTGTTGTTGTTGTTGTTATATATGATCAATTTCCCGTGTTGGGCCGGGACAGAATGTCCAACAGTATCCCCTGCTTGTCGTAAGAGCCGACTAAAAGGGGAGGGGGGCGCACTGGTCCTTTTTCGCGTCTCCTTTTCACAATTCCATTCTCCGGTTCATTTCAATAGTCCGGTTGTTTTTTCTAAATCATTCCGGCCTATTTTCCGGGGTGACTCTGTGTTCTTCAGCCTCCATTGCGCTGGAGGTCTAGGACGAGCAGAGGGTACAGCTTAAAAACTGGGTTCTGCACCTCCCAGGCTGCCGGATAGTACAGGGGCCCGGGTCAGCCCAGCCAGCTGACCTGGCTGCCCTATCAGCCGGCGAAAATCCCTTTGGCCGTGGCGGTGCCGGTTGGCGACCGGATAGGGCCCTGCTGCGGTCACGGGGGGGCTCTGCCGAGGCCACTGCTCGTCTGGGACCGCCGGTGTTTTGGAGGCGGTCGAACACGGATATAGTTTCTCTGGTGATGGGTCGGTCTGACTTTCTCATTGGGGTACGTTTGGGGGGTCAACGCCCAGTCTTGGGGGCCAATCCAGACAACATGGCAAGTGCAGACAAAAAAACGATTCAAAAGGTGCACGAATCAAAACGGGGTACCCTAACCCCAAAAAACACCCAGCAGGATTCTCCTCTGAGTGGGCTTGACGACGGGGTGGCAAGCCCCTTCGAAAGAAGGTCTCGACTCACGAGATCGCCACCAGTCCGGGTCGCGACACTTCCTCATCGGTGGCCAGAACATCCGCGGCCATTGAGAGGGCACCCACTGAGGACAACGAGCCGATGAATGCCGACTCGTCTCCCTTTGACGCGGTCATCGCGCTCGCCAGGCAGCAGGAGGAGGAGCACCTTAAAAAGTGCTTCGACACCCTGGCTGTAATGAAGGCTGCGACCGCCCGGCAGAAGAACATTAGCAAGGACGTGCAGGATGGCATTGTCCAATTGGAGGCCAGTCTGCAGCACATTGTCCAGCTGAGGAGGTCGTGGCAGTCTTGTGAGACGGTGGCCGCGTCGACCCAGACGACTCCATCGCTGCGGGTCAAGGCTCAGCCGGCCGGTGGAAAGCGAGCCGCTTCTAGCCCCGCCCAACCGGAGGCAGAGAAAAAGCCGAAGGGAGACGGTCCAGCGGAGAAGTCGGACTCCGAAGCATGGACCGAGGTCGTTAAGAGGAAGGGTAAGAAGAAAGACCCTCTTCCAAATCCTAGAAGCCAGCCTGGCACCCAGGACAAGAAGAAGGCGCCGAGGAAGAAGTCCCGCAAGCAGCGGCCGGACGCTCTTCTCATCAAGCCGTCGGAGGGGAAATCCTACGCCGATGTGCTGGGCGAAATTCGCAGTAAAGCGAAGCCCGATGAGAAGGGCGCCGTCATCAAGGGCATGAGGAAGACCCGAGCCGGCGATCTTTTGGTCGAGCTCGGTGACGCCTCCAAAAGTAAAGCCGCCTTCAGCGAGGACTTGCAGACCATCTTGGGGGCGAACGCGACCGTCCGCGTTCTCGAACCCAAGTCGACGCTGGAGGTGAGGGACCTTGACGAGCTGACGACCGAGGCGGAGGTGACTGCTGCCGTCAAATCCGCCATCGGCGACAACGTCGAGGTGAAAACCTTCCTCTCAAAGGCGAACGCTCGGGGTCAGAAGGTGGCGATCCTCACGCTGGGAGCCAGGGCAGCTGCGAAGCTCCTGGAGAAGGGCCACCTGAAAGTCTGGTACGTGAGCTGTCGGGTGCGCGAGAAGCTCGTGGCCTCCAGATGTTTTAAATGTCTGGGGTTCGGTCACGTAGCTAATCGCTGCCCTGGACCCGATAGAAGCAAGCTCTGCTTCAAGTGCGGCGGCCAGGATCACAGGGCCAGCGCATGCAATGCAGCGTTGTCATGTGTCCTGTGTACAGAAGACGGCTTGAAGGGCGACCAGGTCAAGCATTCCGCTGGGTCTGGTCGTTGCGGGCAGTACAGGCGGGCCATCCAGGAGCTTCGCCAAACACAAAAGACATGATCAGTGTTCTGCAACTTAACATGCAGAGGAGCAGGACAGCAAACGACTTGCTGTTCCAATTCGCCACGGAGCAGGGTGCTGACCTACTGCTTCTCAGTGAGCAGTACCAGAACCGACGCTCCGCGCAGTGGTTCTCGGATCCCTCCGGCACTGCGGCGATATGGATCTTGGACCTCGGGAAGGTGCCTGTTCTCGATTCCGGATCGGGCAACGGCTTCGTTTGGGTGAGGAGCAGGGATTTCACCGTCTTCTCCTGTTACCTCACGCCTAACCAACCGATCGCAGACTACCGCCACATGGTCGATTTCGTTGAGGATAAGATCATGAACACCTCTGGCGGGGTCATAGTCGGTGGCGATTTTAACGCCAAAGCCGTGGAATGGGGTTCCCCGCGGACCGACACTCGAGGACGTTACGTCCTCGAGTCGGCTGCCAGGTCGGGCCTCTGTATCCTCAACACGGGCGGCATTTCCACCTTTCGCCGTCCGGGGTGCAGAGAGACGATCCCTGACATATCCCTTGCCTCTGAAGGGATTGTCCAGCGGATCTCCGACTGGCGTGTCTGCGAGGACTACTCCTCCAGCGACCATCAGGCGATCCTTTTTAAGGTCCTTCCCGAGGGCGCGCGCTTGCGCGCTGAACCTGCTCCTCTGGCTCGACGCTGGAACATCAGCCGTCTGAGCAAAGACACATTTAAAGAAGTAATTAAAGACCAGAGCATTGTGAATTTCGCAAGTGCCGAAGATCTGGCAGCTTCGACGATGCGACTCATCGCGACCGCGTGTGAGCAGTCGATGCCCGGAGTTTCCCACCGCCACAGGAAGAAGCCAGTTTACTGGTGGACGCCTGAAATCGCGGAACTCCGGAGGAGATGCCTTGGTCTACGACGAGCTGCGCAGCGAGCCAGGAACCGCCCTGATGCAAATGCCAGATCGGCTGAGCACAGAGCGGCCCGCCGAGAGCTCCGCGGTGCCATCAACCGGAGTAAAGTCAGGTGCTGGAAGCAGCTGTGTCAGGATATCGACAACGACCCCTGGGGGATGGGCTACAAACTAGTAACCCAGAAGCTAGGGGCTCGCTCACCACCTGCGGTCATGGAACCACAAGCTATGGCCGCCGTCGTCGATACACTGTTTCCCAGCCACCCAGTTCGGCCAGTCAGGGAATTCGGAGAGGTAGGTGCCTTCCCAGTTTTCCGGGAAGAGGAACTCACCGCCGCCGTCCGATCCCTACGACCCAGAAGAGCGCCCGGTCCCGATGGCATTCCGGCGGAGGTGCTCAAGCTCGCTGCGGAGGTTAATCCAAGACTTCTGCTCGATATGTTCAACGCGTGTCTGGCGGAAGGCGTTTTCTTTTCTTCGTGGAAGGTAGCCCGCCTTGTTCTTATCCCCAAGGCGAAGAGTACACCGGGGACCCCTTCTTTTTTCCGACCCCTGTGTATGCTCGACACGGCCGGGAAAGTGCTGGAAAAGCTCCTGCGCGTCAGGCTGACCGAGGCCATCGTCTCTGCGGGGAACTTGTCCCCGCAGCAGTACGGCTTCAGATCCGGTCGCTCTACCATCGACGCTATCCAGGAGGTAGTTGAGGCAGTGCGGAGGGCGGAGGACCACAACCACTGGTCGCGCCGCGTGGTCCTTCTCGTCACGCTCGACGTGAAGAACGCTTTCAACTCCGCCAGGTGGAGCGATATGCTGTGGGCGCTTGAGCATACGTTCCAAGTTCCCTCCTACCTCCTGCGTATGATCGAGGCTTACTTGTCAGACCGCGTTCTGTTGTACGACACGACCGAAGGTCAGCGGCACATTCCCATCACTTCCGGGGCTGCGCAGGGGTCCATCCTCGGACCAGATCTCTGGAACGTGTCTTACGACAGCTTGCTGAGGCTAGACATGCCCGATGAGACCCGCCTCGTTGGCTATGCTGACGACGTCGCTGCCTTGATCGCTGCGAGGAACGTCGAGCAGGCAAAACTGAGGCTCAGCGTAGTAATGGCTAAGGTCAACTGGTGGATGCGAGACCACGGCTTGTCCCTGGCTGTCAGTAAGACGGAGATCGTCGTCCTCACCAAAAAGAGGATAAACACCGTGTTCCCGGTGCAGATAGGTGACGTCACACTCGAGACTAAGCCTGCTGCAAAGTACCTGGGAGTCATGGTCGACAGCAGACTGTCTTTCGGCGAGCAGATCCAGCGCGCCGCCGACAAAGCCGCTAAGGGTGTCGCTGCCCTTGGTAGGCTTATGCCCAATGTCGGCGGTCCTCGTTCCTGCAAGCGCCGTCTGCTCATGACTGCCGTCCAGTCAGTCTTGCTGTACGGGGCAGAGGTATGGGCTCACGCACTCGAGAAGCGAGTCTTCCGAGACCGGCTTGCCCGAGTCCAGCGTCGAGGAGCTCTGCGGGTCGCTTCGGCCTACCGCACAGTCTCCGAGCCTGCTGTGATGGTGATCGCCGGAGTCATCCCCGTCCTCTTCCTCGCGAGGGAGAGGCAGGCGATTTACCGGAGGAGGCCTGAAGTGGGCCGGGAAGCAGCTGCCAGGGAAGAGCGCGATCGCAGCTTCGACTCCTGGCAGCGTGACTGGGAAGCCGAGCCGAGGGGACATTGGACCTTCCAGCTCATACCTTCCGTCCGACCATGGGTGGAACGGCAGCACGGCGAGGTTGACTACTACGTGACCCAGTTTCTCTCTGGGCACGGGTACTTCCGAGCCTATCTGCACCGGATGGGCAAAGTCGCTAGCCCGGACTGTCTGTATTGCCCTGGCATCCCAGATACGTCCGAGCACACCTTCTTTCAGTGCGACCGTTGGCACGTCCGCCGAGCCTCGCTTTCATCTGAGATCGGCGTGATCGTCAGCCCAAACAACATCGTTGGAGCTATGCTCCAGGGAGAGGGCAACTGGAACTGTGTCAAGCACTACGTCCAGGCCATTCTTCGGGCGAAAAAGGTCGACCTCGATCGGCCTTAATCCTCAGCATTTCCCCACGGAGGTTGCCCTAGCGGCGTAATATCAAAGGCCTAGCCCGAAGTAATGTGTGAAACAGTTCCAGGCTAGTGTCCTCGGTGCCGAGGGAGGTGGTTTAGTCGGTAGTTCACGGGACATCGAGCTCGTGGGAGTCCGACACTACTGAGGGGACAACGAGCCCCTCAGTGTGCGTAAACGCATTCCACCTCCTACCCAAAAAAAAAAAAAAAAAAAATATATGATCAATAAAAAATAAGCTGGGATGATATATAAGGTATAGTACAAACATTTGTTTTTCAGAGGCTAAACAACAAAACAGACTTATTTAGCAACAGAATATTTGAATTGGAAGCATTACCATTTAAGTTTAGGGGAAGGTCGTTTATGACCCCTACCTCTGTTGAGTTGCTGATTCCGCTTGGCCTGCCAATGGTCTTCAACAGAGGCCGCTTCCCCACTGTGTTTTCTCTTCTCACTGGTAGCCCCTACTCGTAATAGAATAAATTAAAAACAGTAAATATTAAGGAATTGCAATCACAAGAATGAATACAAAAATTTTGTCCCAGATGTTACGTTTGCCGGTCAGTTATCTACTTTAAATGTGTTGAGTATTTTTAAGTTGTGATGTGTTTGGTGCTTAGAATCAAGAGTAAGATTTGGTATAAGAATCAATTCTAGGTACCACTAGTTCTTGGGCATTGGTACCGGTACCGAGATTGTTATTCCAAAGCCAATACCATTACCTTCAGTTATCAGTACACATTGTAATCGGCCGGCGTAACTACCCTACACTTAAAAGACACGGTATGGGCACCAGTTGCAAACGCCACAGACTATTTATTATTGAGGGTCCAAGATAGTTCTAAAATACTTTTACTTTTGACAATTTTCTTCCTAAATTTTCTTTTTCTCTTAATTTTCTAAATTAATTGGAATGGGCTTATTTTTTTAAATAGAAGTAGTAAAACGATTAATAGAAATAAATTTATATTCAGTTTTTTTAAAATATTATATATTAATTTTATATTTGTACCTGTTAACGGAAGATGACAAACCGTAAATTATTTAAAATAAAATGTGAGATTGTAGTCGCTGACTTATTCAAACTTTGATAATTAAAACTGGTAAGAAAAAATATACAACAGATCGCCTGTAGGTTTTTTTGGTACATTTAAATACGACACTTTGTAACAAGCAGCACTTTATAAGTAGGTACCGATGTATCGTACCGCGAATTGGGACTCGATTTTTCAGGTATGGGTATCGGTTCCAATAACGGATCAATTTTGAAATTGGTACCTCCCTTCATTAGTATGATGAAATTCATTCACTGAGGTGAAATTTTATGTTCCTTCTTAATGATTCGATGTAAGTTGAAACAAGTAAAATCTAACTAAATTTGTTTTTAAATATTTAATTTATAAATTCTGTATGCCTTTAGCAATAACAGAAGAGGCTTTTTTATCAGTGGAGTTGTAATTTACTAGCTCATATATGACTATAGGACCATCAATTTTACTCACCACTCCTGGCAGGGTGTTTTTCTAAAAGCTGAGCACCTTCATTTTCAACACTCGCTGTTGTATTGGTGGAACTCCCTGAATCATCTCTCCTTTTTGACCGCAAATCTAAAAATAAAACATCCATATAAATTTTACAAAAATAAGCAGATATTTTAATTTAAGGCCATTCATAAAATTATATTTCAATTATAGGTGTGTCAGAGTAATATGATGAGCTGGTGTTAGTTGTTAGGATCTTTTACAGCTTGGACCAGAATATCTTCGAAAATGTAATCTGAAATCTGGTCAGCGGGTCGTATTATGCTGAATACTCACAGTTTGGAGGGCTGTTGGATGTGTCGGAAGTGGTGTCATCGGACAAAGTTTCGGACACTCCAAGGGTGTAGTGCCAGTGAGGTGGTGCCGGCACTACTTCATTTAGCAATCCTATAAAACAATTAGTTTTTCTTGTATGTAAATCCATTTTATGTTTGAACGATAAATGATAAAAAGATAGCAATTAGGGTAGTTTTTTTCAAATAAGTTTGTTTTTGGGTATTCTTATTGGTTATTTGAGCAAAGTAATTGATTTTACTTGACTAGAGAAACATAAACAATGAATTTACTTGCTATAACCATTTAAGTAAGGTTTGAATATTCTGGCACTTAGGAATTCTAATTTCTTCTGACAGAGATGTTTAACAGATTGAGCAACTATAATATTATAATTATCATGAACCAAAAATCTATCAACTGTATTCTACCCAAGTGTTGAGTGATCTGCTGCCAACAATTTAAGTTCTTGCAAACACACAAAAGTTTCATTGCAGAGAGTAAATGATAATCAGCTGATATTTTTTCTCAGCACACCCACTTAGAAATTGTTGCTTGGGGGGTAGATAGTGGTAACTCTAATAGTAATGTAAAAACTTCCTCTTTGACCAAAACAACCACAAAACTCCTAGCATTAAAATTTATCTGTATATAAAGCCCTAACTACCCGAAACCTTAAGTCTGACACCTGTTAACCCTACACTTGAATGAAAGGTATAAATGAGAAAATAGCGGGAAAAGGTACTTATGTATCATACCAACCACACACGTATTTCATCGGAAAAATAGTAAATGAATAACACTAACACAACTCAATGAAAACACAACTATTTAATGATGAAATTATAAACTACTTCATATTTGTATCGTTGGCTGGTTTACCGTCTCTTCCAAAACTGAACGATGTCGCCGAATATGTTTAGAACGTATCGCCGCCTTCAACCCCACTATTGACCGGGATGGTTGAGTTATGTTAGGTTAGTTTGGGAGAGTCAGCGAGTAAGATAGCTGAGCCATGGTCTCCATATCGCGCCATATCGCTTTAGCTATGCTCCATTATCGTCTGGTGAGGGGAGGGGAATAGCGATAAGACTCGCCGGCAGAGAGGGATCGTATTGTGGTGAATATAAAACAATTAATTATTTATACAACAACTAACTGTAGTTAATAGTAGGGGTCTGCGGGCCAAACTTTTTAAGTTTGGGTCGGGTCGGGTCAGGCCTTTAATTTTGGCTTTCGGGTCTCAGGCCAAAATCGGGTCGGGCCAAAAATATTTAAATAATTACTTTCGTATGAATTAACTAGAACCTAAAAAGAAGCTAAATCAAGAAATTAAATACAAAATTAATAGACGAAAATTACCACTATATATTGAGGCCTAATAATTTTTAGTAGGTTAAAATTATATCATAATTCAATTTTAACATACGGCAAGAAATTAAGATAAAAATCTAATATGTGAACAAATTCAGACAAAAAACCATGAGAGCCATAACAATCAATGATTATTATCATTACAAAGCCACACTTTATCACAACGACCATAACACCAATAAACAATATAAACTATGAATATAAAATTTGAAGTTGAAAAGTAATAGGTCAGAGCTAAATATAGGTGTAAGTTTTCAATTTCCGAATTCTGAGAGGTGTTATTTCTGGGTAATTGTCGAAATCCATTCTTCTATGAGTTAATGAAATATTTTTGAGGTTATTTTTATGAAAAACTCGTGGACGGCTGCGAAAAACGAAAGCGCTTATCTTTCGGTCGCGGATGAACGGCAGATGTAGCTTTTCGAAACTCACAATCTGCCGCGAAATACGATCGCGCATATTTTCTGATCGCCGATAATCGGAAAATGTAGCCTTGCTTAGGTCGCGGTTGGCCGCGAAAAACGATCGTGTGTATTTGCCGATCATAAATAAACGAAATGCAGCTTAGCGTAACTCGCGATCGACTGTAAAATTCGATCGCACACACATAAGTCGCACGTAAATTCGATTTCTGGGTAAACGGCGGGAGTAACGTATCAGACGCGGCCCGACCCGATTTTGGCCCGAACTATTTTTTGGCCCGACCCGATGTCTCAGGCCGGCCTTTGACCCGACCCGACCCGAAAAACTCGGGGACCCGCAGACCCCTAGTTAATAGACAGCAAAAGAATCTGATATTAAAACTACCCATTACCTAACGTTATCTTATAAATTCAGGTGTGGTCAGTGTAAGGTGTAAGTACCACGGGAAAAATATTTGTTTCTTTCCCTAAGCGCACAAAAATAAAGAAAAGGGCGGGACAGTTGATGAATTTTTTTTATTTACAATCATTTGCTTACTTTTTCCCTGCTAAGTGGGACACCATCTGCTAGTTAATATTAAATCATGTAATCATTTGAAAAAAGTTTTTACGTACTGGCAGCAGTCTTGGAGTTTTCCGTGTCGCTTTCGGTATGTTCAAACAGCCAGTTGAGGCCCAGCAGACTGGGAGCGTCTGGGGAGGTTTGGTTGTCACTTTCTCTCTCTTTCTCCTCCTCCACCTCCTCAGTCACCTCCAGAACAGCCGCCTCCTCCTCTTCTTCCTCCTTAGACTGCTGCTTCTTAAAGCCTAAAATGTTAAATAATAATGCAACTAATTAATCTAAAATGTGAGAAATCAAATGAAACTGGGTTCTTATTCTCATTCTTAAACAAAATTGAAAAAAAACTTCCATCTTCCAGTAACAGTTAATTTGGTCCTACAGCAAACTATTGGATTGTTATTGATGATTTATATGTTGTCTGAAAACCTTTAATATCTGGATGTGCCTTTTTAGGGTCTCAAGTCTGTATGTGGCACGAGAAACCCTTAGGAAGCCCTTAAAATTCCCTTTAGCCTACTTAGATAAGCACTACACAACAAATAAAAACACAAAAAGCAACAACTAACTGTCAACAAACAAAAAAGAAAAACAAAATAGAAACTTATGGTTTGATTGTAATTTACTACATTAATTATTAAACTACTTGATGGGTTTTGCATAATACTCACTAGGCAACAGACCAGTGTAATGATGTTGATGATGACCAATGAAATGTTCCAATAAAGAAGGCTACAGTTACTTATAGACTAATTTAAATGTATTTATAAAACCTAAGAGAATAATAAAATCATTCTTACAAAATTCACTGACTTCATAGATTTACCAAATTCTAGGACTGTTCTGAACCTTGGTACTCACCCTGGTCGTCCCACTCGCCCTCGCTGCTCGCGCCCTCCTCCCGCCCGCGCCCGCGCTGCACCTCCCCCTCACTGCCGAAGTGCTTCTGGAACAGCGACTGGCAGACCTTCTCCAGGCTGCTGGTGGCGCTGCTCGGACCCCTCACCAGCAGCGGCGACTGGCTCCCTGCGGCACATCAGTTTTTCCCTCAATGTTTGTACATACGTGTTTTAAATATTTTATCATTTTTTTCTTTTGAAATGAAGGGTGGTAACTTCTTTTTAACTTGCATTTTACCCCCCCCTTTCCCACATAGACCTCAGGTCTGTGTATGGAAGTTATCAAGCAAAGCAAGGAGTGAGCCGGTACAGAATAAGGGTGAACAGAACTGCTAAAAGTATGACATCATCGAATCTCGAACCAACGACATCCTCTGCTACAGTTCCAAGCTCAGTGCGCTACCAACTGTATCACTGTATCACTAAATTAATTATTTTACGAAATGTGAATAAATAGTAAAGTACCAATTACATGGTTGCATTCAATAGAGTTCTTATTTGTACAACCGCTGAAAAACAACTCTAGAAATAATTTAAAAATCTTGGACTTTTCTTCTGCTGTTAGCAAACAATAAAAATGACTTTAACCAACTTATTGTTGAAAATAACCCCAAGCTAATAGTGTAACTCAAGCTGCTTTTAAGCCTTATGCACTGTTGTTGAAAAATAACAGGACTAAAAGCTTTATAAAGCATAGTATTGATTGATTTGTTGAATATCATTTATATTGCATCCCATTTATATAGTGTATTGAACAAAACCTATTACAAATTTCAGCTCTCATTAACGGCAGATAAAATCTTGAATAGGATATAAAACTTTAAAAATCTGTAACAATATGATTTGATAACAACACACACCGGTAGGTTCGTCATCACTGTCAACTGCGTGAGAGGGTTCGTCGCTCTGCTCCGCTATGGGGTAGACGATTTCACTGCCGTAACCGTAGTACGGACACAGCAGCCGGTTGCGCAGGACCATACTGCCGGCCTCCGACAGGTGCCGGCAGCCATTGCCGTTCGGCCGCTGCTTCCAGTACACCAGGCCTGTGAGAGGCAAAATTCTGTAAGAAGACCCTGAGGGCCAAGGATTTTTAGGATTTTTATTGTACCTCTGCTCCTTACAAATATACACTCGCTAGGTAATTGTGATAACTGAAATGTGGTTGTGATAATTGAGTAAAGCTATTTATAATAAGCTAAAAATGATAATGTAGAAGAAGGCTTATCTTGCAATGAAGATTTAATATGCATTGAATCAATGTCAATATATTTCTAAAATGTATAAGAAACATTGATAACCATAAAAAGATAGGCCTATACAATCTCAACACCTCCTTTTTTAAAAGGCTTGCAAATGCAACTGCCACAGGCCTACTACACAATAAATCACAAACTAAAGCTCTGGACACACTTACTGGTGGGTGAGTGAGTGCGCTGTTGTCGTAATTAGTGTTTAATATCTGCAATGTTTTGGTAATAAATCACATGGTCATTTGTTTATGTAAAGGTACTTTACACAAGAAACTATTTTGCTGCAAACGCAAGTGCAACTAATGTTAAATGCTTGCAAGCTCAACCCAATTCATGAAGTACGACGACAAAAGTGTAGAAACATGTTCTTAAATGTAAACAAATCATTTAAGATGTAAGGTTGTGAAAACAAAAAGACCAGCTGATGCACTGCGCAAACATTTTCCAGAAATTTTAATTGCATAAGAAATCTCTCAGTGAAATATTACAGGGCATTCTTTTGTAGTGTAAATGAGATGAAACGTAAACAAAGTTTTGACAGTTCTACCAAAACATGTGTTTATTTAGCAGAAATTTTGGGAGATTATAATTTTCTCCGCCCGCCACTAAGGCTGTCCAGAACTATAACTAATAATAGGCCCTTTCAGTGTCAGTGACATACAAACTCTGATTGGACGATTCGAGAATAATATTAACTTTTATTTTATTCTAAAATAGACCACAATAAATAACTCCAATGCAAATTTCATTGCAAATGTCTCCCTCTCATACTGTTGGCAGAGGAATCAGCGGAACTTTCAGACTTTTCACTTGGTTAAAACTGAAAGTTTGGATATACAAAACTTTTCCTCAAGAGTGTGGTAGACTGGGTATAGGTGTGTAAAGGTAGGTAAGACTTTTCTACAGGGACTTATCCCTACCTTCATGAAGCTCAATAATACTTCAAAATAAAACAGAAGTGCTAAGTCACTTATAATTAGCACTTCTGATTTACATTACCTTTGTGGATGGTAGGCAGAGAGTCGTTGTGTGTTAGGCCCAGTTCCAGGGACCCTGTGGGTTTGATGGGAGCCGTCGTCTCGCTCAGTCCTGCGCCGGAGCTGTTGGAGTAGTGGCGGCGACTGGACAGTCTGGAGTGACCTGCCCTCACACACTCCTGCTCCACAACACAACATATTCAATTCAATTCAAATATCTGTATTCATAAAGCTATAAAAAGTATACAGATGAGTTGTGTCATAAATAAGGTATTTATACCTAAAACTATCACTAAGAGTATATACAAAAACGTGCTGAAGGAAAAACAAATTTTGCTTTTTAAAACATAAAAATGCGCTAAAAGCCTTAAAATTATACTAGGTGGGAAATTATGGACAGGATAAGCAGGCTTACCTTTGAAAATGTAGGCATCCCAGATAGAACACTTAATCAATCTTAATAATTAAGTGTTCTCTATCAATCTTAATCACTTAATAATTAAGTGTTCTATCTGGGATGCCTACATTTTCAAAGGTAAGCCTGCTTATCCTGTCCATAATTTCCCACCTAATTAGGCAAAAAGCCCTTTCCAAACAAGACTAACCTCAAACTAAAATTATACTAGGTTATTGTTTTGCAGTGATATGCATATTCACACAAAAACTAATCCATAGGAACAAAAGGACTATACTTTATTCAGTGAGTGTGTAAAGTAAAGCCCCTCTCTTAACATTTGATTGGGAAAGAACCAATCAGAGAAGAGGCAGTCCATATTTTCCAAACCATTCCACTTAGAAATTTGAAATGAAAATACCCCCGTTGCAGCAGACCTGCATACTCAGCGAATTTCAAATGCAAAACAATATATTTTAATCCAACATAGCGAAATTTGACATGTTTTGGTAAGCTCCATAAGAATAACATGGGGAATGAGTATGCAGGTTTGCTGCTACAGGTATATAAAAACTGGGTGGTTTTAATTCATTATTTAGTAGATCTGAACTAGAAGAAGCTATTTACCAAATTTTATCAAGATATGTTGAGAAATAACCGAGATATAAATTTTACTTTTTTCCCTTAAGGTTAACATTGGGACAACGTAGTATTTATCACTTTCAATATCTCGTTAACCAATGGACATAGAGCAGTGTTTCAAAATACTAAATTGTTTGTTTTTTTGAGCTGAATTCAATGGTGCCAACAAAAATTTGATAAATTTTATTTTTCTATGTAAAAAACTCAAAAAACCCATTTTTGGGGGTTTATCCCCCTTTACCCCCCCTTCCCGTGGTCCGATCGGGCTGGTTAACGAACTTGTCCGAGTGATTACCACTTTACACGTATGTACCAATTTTCATTAAGATTGGACCATTTTTACGGCTGCTATCGTGCTAACCGACAAATATATATATAGATATATATTATAAATAAAGTTAAATGTATGAGGGCTACTAATATTATTATTTTTAACATTTCAGAACACAGTATTTATCAAGCACAGTACCTAGAATCTTTATTCGGTAGGTATCTTGCGCAGGTGAGAGTAAGAAAAAGATGTGACGTCATGGTAGTCTAACACTTGAAAGAAGATTCAGCAAGTTCACGTACAAATCTCGTGAACTACGCCAAATCTCGTGAGATTTTTCATTACTAGAATGAAACATAGCCTTCATTTGTTGACAAATAAATATTTAACCTTGAAATAAAAGATGAGTTAGAAGCTTAAGAAACATGTTATAATAATAAATCAGCTGTCTGTGGTTGGTGCTAATTTGGCTTGCAGTGAGACTTGCTGGTGCGTCGACTTGCGCAATAATAAGTGTAAAAGTAGTCCCGTCACTGGTGCGCACCACCGACCAGCAGAACGGTTGCTGATTGGCTGGTCTACTGCGCATATTGTTTATGATACTTACCGTATAGATGTTCAAGTTACTGTGTTATCAAGTGCTCAGAATGTGACAGCTATTATATAGGTCAAACCGGAAGATCTTTTAACAGTAGATATAAAGAACATATCCAGGCCTATAGATCCAAAAACATGACAAGCATGAAATCAAACGTAGCCGAGCATATGCTGATAAAGAAACACGAATTTAAAACCATAGAAGAAGACTTAGAAATTTTGGAATATGGAATAAAAGGCAGAAAACTAGATATCAAAGAAGAATTCCAAATATACCATCATAATAAAAAAGATCCAAAGAATATAATCAACAAAATGCAAGTAAACAAGAAGAATTTGATATATGAAAAAATTATAACATCCAGAACCCAAAGATAAAAGAAATCAAGTCTATCTGAAAACAGCTGACGAATTTATTTGACAATGTGATTATAAAAACTCTATATAAATATGTTTATACAAGGTTAGATTAATTTAGAGACCGTGACCATGGGCTAAAGCTCCGAAACATGTTGGTCTAATTAAATAATTTTAAAACAGGGTACTGTGTTCTGAAATGTTAAAAATAATAGATATATATATATATATATAAATTCAAACGAATAGTGTTTTTTGCTTCTGGTGGCCCCAAAACGAAAAGTTATCATAGTCTCGAACTTAGGTCTTACCATGAGACCTACCCCGAGCTAGGGGGTAGTAGCTTGTTCCCTATAAAAAAAAATTAATAAAAAATTATTCGCTAAAATACAAAACACGTGATATGAACAAAAATTAAAGTATTTATCAATTCATTTATTAGGCTTATGAACTATATTTTTACTCTTTGTAAAGCTTGCGTGCATTTTAAGTTTACTGCAATCACACATAACCATAATTAATTGGCTATGTCAACAATCAACCAGTTCCATCTCTTGTTTATACTTAAGCTTTTCGGAGTCCTGTAGCAATAACAACAGGTACTCATGTGACAGGTACTCATGTGACACAACCTGTCAACATTAGGGTGAAAACATAATGGAGCGGCGAGGCTAGAGGGAAGCGGTGAGCGTAGCAGAGAGCTTTTTAAACTCCGATGGTAGCGGAGCTTGACATGCACATAGTAGAGCGGTGAGCGAAACGTGGCGAGCCAATAGGCTTCAGTATTCATGATTAATAATTATTATTAGTTCTGTCTTTTATTGTCTGCAAAATGTCGTCCGACAGTGTTGTATGAGACCTTAAGTTACCTTTTGTATGAGAGTAGTGCGCTGAAAATGATTGACATGGGCTGTGTGAGAAATTATTTTGCAGTGCACCCGGTCGGAGGGGATAGGCTTTAGAGAACAACACACTACCTGTTCCCACAACTGATTGAAGAAATGTCCAGATATGGTTTTTCCAGTATATTAGAATGCTCTATAATACCTTTGAAAAGCTTTACGGGTGCCGGAAAACCCCGCTAAAACACGTTTGACCCTAATTTGAATAATTTTATACAGTAAAGTGGTATATTTACTATGTAATTTCTTAATATTTTTTTGTGTATTTTGTGTATTTTATTATTGATTATTAGGGGTCTGCGGGCCAGACTTTTTAAGTTCGGGTCGGGTCGGGTCGGGCCTTTAATTTTGGCTTTCGGGTCTCGGGCCAAAATCGGGTCGGGCCAAAAATATTTAAATAATTACTTTTGTATGAATTAACTAGAAGCTAAATCAAGAAATTAAATGCAAAATGAATAGACGAAAATTACCACTATCTATTAAGGCCTAATCATTTTTAGTAGGTTAAAATTATATCATAATTCAATCATAACCTACGACAAGAAATTAAGATAAAAAACAAATATGTGAACAAATTCAGCCAAAAAACTATGAGAGCCATAACAATCAATGATTATTATTATTATTACAAAGCCACACTTTATCACAACGACCATATAACGCCAATAAACAATATAAAATATGAATATAAATTTGAAGTTGAAAAGTGCAAGGTCAGAGCTAAATATAGGTGCAGGTAAGTTTTCGATTTTCGAATTCTGAGAAGTGGTGTTTCTAAGTAACTGTTGAAATCAATTCTTCTATGAGTTATTGAAATATTTTTTAGGTGATTTTTATGAAAAACTCGTGGACGGCTGCGAAAAACGAAAGCGCGTATCTATCGGTCGCGGATGAACGGCAGATGTACCTTTTCGAAACGCACGATCTGCCGCGAAATACGATCGCGCGTATTTGCCGATCACCGATAATCGGCAAATCTAGCCTTGCAAAAGTTGCGGTCGGCCGCGAAAAACGATCGTGTGTATTTGCCGATCGTAAATAAACGAAATGCAGCTAAGCGTAACTCGCGATCGGCTGTAAAATTCGATCGCACACTTGTAAGTCGCACGTAAATTCGATCGCCGGGTAAACGGCGGGAGTAACGGCTCCGGCGCGGCCCGACCCGATTTTGGCCCGAACTATTTTTTGGCCCGACCCGATGTCTCGGGCCTGCCTTTGACCCGACCCGACCCGAAAAACTCGGGGACCCGCAGACCCCTATTGATTATATAATATTAGTGAATAACATCTACACTCTACTGACGGCACTTGACATCTCCCTGTCCCTCATTACATTAACACCTTTGCATTATCCTCAGTGTATTTCCACTGTATAGGTTTCCGTTTTTACCTTTCATAATGAGTTGAACTTTTAAGCCTTTTTTACTGGTTTAAATGAAATAGCTCCTTTTTCTAAAATTAGCTTTTATAATCAACTCGAATCTTCGTACAGACCAGTTGATGGAAATTTAGGCTCATTTCCAATGTAATTATGTTTTATATTTCAGAAGCAGTAATACCAATTTTGATGGTTAACAATCTTTTTTAGATTAAAAAGTACTTTATATATTGGTTGATTTAATTTTATCAGTTCGTGAACTGATAAAATATATATTGGTTCAACCAGCTAGGCTCGACCTAACACTCGACGTAAAGAAATCGGGGTAGAATTAATGAGCGGAGAGGCTAGCGGGTCGACGCGGGAACCAGCGTCCATCCCTGCTCCACTATGTTTTAGCGTGTTTAACTACATGTATTGTTTTCAACCCGCTCAGCTACGCTCTCAGCTGCACTCTAGCCTCGCCGCTCCACAATGTTTTCACCCTTAAAGCTAGTGCAGAAGGTGGGGCTTTTATTTACACTCTCATTGGGCGCGTTCAGCCACAGTCACCGGTGGGTAATCTACTAACCTATAATAAGTGAACGGTAGTGGTGGACGTAACACCTACCGACCATTGTTGTGCATCCACCGATGTTGTGTTTACGGTGGATTCAATAAGTAACCGGACATTGTTGATTGTCAAGATGCAGTGGATTTCCCTATTAGTGACTATGGTAACCGCTTAACCACCGGTGACTGCGGCTGAAAGCACCCATTGAATGAAGTATAAATTAAATGAAGAATAACAAGACAGTGTAGAGTCCCGCACAGCTGATCAGATGTTCTTTTGTTTACTTTTTCGCTTCTGTTAAAGCTAAAACAGAAGCTTGTTCCAGATTTTGTTTTTTTCTGGAATAAAATTGATAATCTATCTAAATTATTATTAAAAAGTTAATAAGGCTAAATTTAACACCAAATTCAAATTTCCCAACCAAAGGTTGAATCTCATAACTTTTTCCCGACTATTCCCAACCTAAAAAAAATCTCCGACATTTTCCTGACATTTCCCGCATTCTCAACTGGTAAACACTTTCTGATAAAAAAAAATCATAAAAATTGTTTTTATGCAACGAAGGAAGGAACAACAGCTTCTTTACTCATGTAAGAACTGTTGAAAAATAGTATGACATAAACATTTTCAAATGAAAGCCTAATACATAAAAATAAGCAACACAATTACCACTGCAGCGAGAGTGGTGTCCCCCGGAGAGTCGACAGAGTTGTGTCGTGATGTCCGTCTCCGCACACCCCCTCCCCCTGCTCCTCCACCCCCTCCACTGCCCCCTGCAGCCCCCGCCTCCGCCCCGGCTGCATCTCCTCTCCCGCCCCACCTGCTGCTCTCCCCTGACACAAGCACAATAAGCACATCAGTTTCAGTTTGATGGTGATGCCTTGTTCTAAGATAAAAACAATACAACATGTTAGTATTTTGTTATTTGAGAATTACTTAAACTCTAAAATGCCTAAGGTGTAGGTAACAAGCAAGAGGGTGCTAAAGGCAGAAATAAACCAGACTCTTTACCCCTGGCAAAAAGATGTTTGGCTAAGTGGATGTTTTGAACAAACAATCAGCCCTTGTAACAAACTAGGGCATTAACTAATTTTTGGACAACTGATCTAGTTTTGATTTTGATCCTAAACATTTCCAGATGGTATGAGGCAAATTATGCAATTTTCATGAAAATCGACAGCTCCTTGTATATTTTTTCAACATACAAACAAATAAGTATGCTAATTTGGAATGAGCAATGCGTATTATTTTTTTTTAATACAAATTCATTGTTAGTGGCTGTATTTTTTATATGGGCATGCTTATAAAATTAACCTACAACTTAGAGATTCCACAATAAAATAGCACATAAAAATAGTGATCACAGAAATATTTTTTCTCCATGTTGCCGTCATCGGCATAGATACAACTCTCGTTATGACATAAATTTATGTTTTAAATGGTGAAAAATTTGACTTTCATAATTAATTGTGTTATAATTTTTTTTAGATACTGGCATTTTCACTTTAACCAATCGTAATGAGTATTTTGAGAAACAATGGTCCAAACTTTAATCGTTACAAAATATTTTTTATTAATTTGGGTATCAAAACAAAGTTGGAAAAAATCTTAAAATCTAAACGAAAAAAGAAGTAATATTCTCATAATTTCATTGTTAAAACCAAGCATTTTTAATGAGGAATTGAAAAGTTGGAAAAAGGACCTCAGCCTGGAACAAAATACTGAGGAATGAAGTGAAATAAAACCGATATAAAACCGATATAAAAAGTGATATAAAACCGAAATATAAAAAAGGCGATAAAGTATTTGCTAAGGTGAGAGGCCACACCCCATGGCCAGCAATTATCGACAGTCATGAATCACACCCCAGTTATAAAGTTATCTTTTATGGCACAGCAGAAACAGCCATTGTTAAGGAAATTAACATCTATCCTTATCAAAAAAACAAATCTCGATTTGGTGGTCTGAAAAATAAAAACTTTCTTAAAGCAATAAAGGAAATTGAACGATCATTTAATAGAAGTGATGCCATGAATAAGTCACAGTCACAAACAACAAAATCAAACAATGAAGTAATTCCCACAAATGAATCCTACACTACAGTTAAACCCTCTGCCTCCAGTAGCCCCATGCCTGCTACCCAGCAACTGTCAGTCCACGTTGATGTTCCCTCTGTAAACACTGTTGGTGCTCAAGATAGTACCACTGAAGCGATTGCTAATAAAGATGGCTCTATGAATGTACAGTCACCTCTAAACTGTATGACTGCTCCAGTACAAGGAAAACAAAATGCTCTCTGTATGTCACTAATAAACAATGAGTGGCTGACAGATGAGCCAATCCAAAAATATTTTGAGTTGCTGTCTTCAAAAATAGTTAAGAACACAAAAATCGTGTTGATCAATCCAATCATTGCACAGGCAATTAAATGCCTGCAGGACATTGATTTTATCCTGGAAAATTTGCATTTACAAGGGAGTGACTACATTTTAATACCAGTCAATAATTCATCAGCAGTTGATAAGCCTGGGGCTTCCGGTTCTCATTGGAGCCTTTTGGTATATGTAACCAACCAGAAAAAGTTCTTGTATTTCGACTCAGCGGGAACCGCTAACTATGCACATGCACTAAGAATTGCCAATTCATTGCAAAAATACTTAAAACACACAGATAGCCCTGATATATCCACTGTGCCTGTCTCCAAACAGCTAAACACATACGACTGTGGGATATACCTATTGATGTTTACAGATATAATTGTGCAATTGATCCTGCAAAAGAAGCCGTATGTAACATGGAAAGCACTAATTCCTGAAATCAGTCAATGTGACTTGTTGACGAAGAGGGGCCAACTGGCTATTCTGTGCAACATGTCCCAGCTCAACCTTACAACAGACACTATTGCCACCATCATGTTTAAGCCTAAAACCAGTCATAATATAATGCCTGAGGAGAAGATTAAGGAAATTAACTTAGTAAACAACAATTTTACTGCTAAACCCGCAAAGAACAATCCCGATTCGGGAAAAGACAAGGAAAATATGAACGGTTGGATTCCTATTCCTATCACTCATAAAAATGGGGAAAATATTCCTAGAAATCAAAAGACCACCGGATATGACGACCAGAACTTGGTATTAAGCAACAAATATGAAATACTAAGCATTGATGAAAGTGATGAAAATATTACTAAAGTTAAAAAACCACCTTCCACAAAAGTGTCCACTCAAAAAGCAAAAAACTTACAAACAAACAAAGTAAAAGTAAGAAGTGATAAGCAAGCCTTGAGACCAATATCTTTAAATATAACTTTCTGTTCGGACAGTCAAGGGCATGATGTTTGGGCTAAAATTGAAAGCTTAAGTGGTAACATTATTAAAGCTTTTGGATATGTTCGTCCTAATGCTAGTTTGCTTCAAATAATAGATTTATCAAGTATAGAATCAGAGAATCCAGTTGTATTAATGGGTGGAACAAACGACTATTTAGATGGGAACCTGAATAACCTATATTCAGACTTAGAAAACAAATTAAATAAATTAAGTGAGAAAAGAACTGTTTTTATTACAACTATTCCCAGATGTTATCACAAGTCTTGCACTTTGAATGATGATAAGGAATTATCTCTAATCAACAACTACATAAGGGAATTGGTAGTGCGACATGAGAACTTATACTTAATAAATTTAGACAGGCTGAGAAGACAACATTTTAGTAGAGACGGAATTCACCTTAATGACCAAGGAAAAAATATACTCGTCCGCATGATTATCAACACTTTAAGCTGGAAATACAATCTAAATAAAACTGGAATTCAGGTGGTTGAGTCACATATGGGAAAATCAATCAAAAAGTTTCAAAATAAACAGTATGTTGCATTTGCACATTCAATATCGGCTGATGTTCATGATGAAAATCAAATGAGCGCTGGTGTGGCTACGGTCTTTAAGAAGCATTTTGGTAAGCCGACAACCTCAGATTTTGTCAACAAACACTTAACATGTCAAGTGCCTGAAGGCGGTGCCACTGTGTATGGACTGGTTACCAAGGCTAAATATAATGGTAAACCAAGCGCTGTAGACTATGATACAGCATTTCATCAACTAACCCTTGACTTTAAAAAGAAGAATCTGAAAAAGCTAATTTGTTCGCCAATGGGTTGTTGTTGAGATAAAGTTCCCATACATCACTTTGTAAGAAATCTGGCTAAATTTCAACAGGACACAAAAGCCTCAGTCACAGTTGTGCTGTACAATGATAAAGCCAGGTACAGAAATAAATTACAATATTTTGAGTTTGTAAGGCAACTCAACCTACAACTCTCACATGTTTTAAAGAAAGGGAACAATCCAGTAAACAGTGCCATAACACCACCAGACCACAGTGGAACCTGCTCTGAGGGAGAACTACCGACTTCCGCCAACAACCAACTGCCGGTTCCTGCCTTACAATGTGACCCAGATGTCCTGCAGCCCCTGTTAGTGCTGAGCTCAACTCTATCTGCTGTCCCCGATGAGGCTCAACAATGTCTCCAGTCACCATCATCTCTAGAGAAAAGTGAAGTGTTTTGTGAAAGTTTGTCCATTCCAAATCCATGTGTCTCACGAGTGCAAGATAGCCTGTGCAATGTTCAAATTGAAGAATCGAGTACCAAAAATGTTGAAAATTCATTGTCTGTGTCTTGTTCTGTAAATAATTCCTGCATTTAGTGTACATAATAACAATATTCTTTTTGAATCGCTCCCAAATGGGCAGTCCTCTGATAGTGTAAATTTTTTATTTTTAAATGTTCAGGGTCTCGATAAGAAAGTTTCTGTTTTGGAGAGTTTTATAATTAATCTTAACATTTATGTAATTTGTCTTTCAGAGCACTGGTTAGGGGAGGATGAAATAAAACTAGCTTTTCCTGATAATTTTTATTGTGCTAGCACTTATTGCAGAAGTAAGCATATAAGGGGAAATACTTGTATATTTGTACATAACAAATTTAATTCTAGATTATGTGATGTAAGCCAGTTCTGTCAAGAAATAGATTTTGAAGCATCATCAATTTTTATAGATAGTTTAAAAACCATTTTTGTTTCCCTATATCATTCACCTAGTGGTAATCCGTTGGAATTTTTAAGGATTTTAGACTCATTTCTGTTATTTATCACTCAATGGTCCAGTTACAATATTATTATTGGTGGAGATTTCAACCACAATTTTGATGTAACAAAAGATAAAAAAAATGTTAGAAAAGTTCTGAATCTGTTTAAACAATACAACTTTTATCATTTAAATAACAAACCTACCAGAGGAACAAACTGCCTTGACAATGTTTATGTAAACAAAAAATCTGCCTGTATCACTTTTTTAAACCTGCTAAATTTTCCATATTCAGATCATAAGGGAATAATTGTTAATATGCAAACAGGTGATAAGTCTTTGGACGAATCTAACGATACCTCTACAGTCTCTAAAAAATATATTCAATTTTTCCTGCCCAGCAGAAATTTTAATAAACTGATTTTGAATTTAGCTTCTTATGATTGGTTGGCATGGCTCTCTAAGTTTGTTAATGAAAAAGCAGAAGTAAAATTTCAATCTTTATTTGACATTTTGATTAACAACATTAATTATCAAACAGTACTAAAAAAATCAAATAGTCTCAAACCTGTCACTAAGAGGAAACAAAACCAGAAGTGGTATACTAAAGAGTTAGCTAGGATGAAAGATAATTTAATATTTATGGATTCCATAGTGAAAGGTACAAATCAAAACAATAATTTGAACCTAAAGAGTAAATATTTAGAGTTAAAAAGTCATTACAGAAAATGTATTAATGAGGCAAAAATGAAAAATAATGAAAATTACATAGAAAAAAGCAGTAACAAGTGCAAAGCTGCCTGGGATGTAATAAAGAATAATTATGAATATAAAAACCCAGTTGCAACTAAAATTGAACCCTGCACTTTCAATAATTTTTTTGTAGATTCAGTTAACCAAATTAAAAAAGTTACCATCAGTTTAGGTAATGGAATCTCCTGCAATGACTTTTTAAAGGGGAGTAACATTAATATTAATACTGAGTTTGAATGGTCTGACATCACCCCTAAAGATGTGCTAAATGCAGTTAAAAAAATGAGTAGGTCAGGTAGTGTTGATGTGTACCACATGTCAAACAATCTTTTAAAAGAAATTATTGAGTGTTTAGCTGTCCCATTGTCAATATGTGTAAACAATTTGCTGAAAGCCGGTGTATTCCCAGACCAACTTAAACTCTCTAGAGTCTGTCCCATTTACAAAAGGGGTCCTAAGGACCAACCTGAAAGTTACCGACCAGTTTCAGTTATTCCTGTTTTGGGGAAGCTGATTGAAATTTTAGTATATGAGCAAATCAGGAACTATTTAGAAACTAATAACTACTTGAATAAAAATCAGTTTGGATTCAGAAAGGGAAAATCAACAATTAACGCATTGGACGATTTGATAAGACAAGTTCACCTCTCTTTTGAAAATAAAACCTTTGCTCAGGCCACCTTCTGTGACATGAGCAAGGCCTTTGATTCTGTTGATAGCTTCACGCTCATTTTAAAATTAAAGTATTACGGTTTTAAGGTTTCCTCTTTAAAATTTTTTGAATCTTATCTCCAGAACCGCAAGCAAGCTGTTTACATTGATGGAAAATGGTCTAATGAAGTGGTGGTGGAGTGGGGAGTGCCACAAGGCTCAGTCCTGGGACCTCTCCTATTTTTAATTTATATAAATGATTTACCTTTTGCTGTTGATTCTAAAACTATCCTTTATGCTGATGATTCAACATTTTTTTCCACGGGAAACAACCTAAATGAACTTGAAAGATTGGCAACCGAAACACTAACAAAAGCATCTGATTGGTTTCACAGTAATGGACTTTTGCTTAACAAAGACAAAACTAATAATTTAATTTTTCATGTGAACAATAATTCAAGAATTTTACAGGAGTATATTAATAATAAAAACAACTTTGTCTCTTCTACAAAATTTTTGGGCATATATGTAGACAGCAGGTTAACATGGGATTCACATATAGATTACATAAGCTCCAGACTATCTCGTGTCATATATCTTTTAAATCAATTAAAAAATGTTGTGCCAAAAAGTTATGTAAAAGTAGCATATTTTGCATACTTTCAATCCATCTTTAGGTATGGACTAACTCTGTGGGGTAACTGTACTAGAGTTAGTGAAATCCTCATACTACAAAAAAAAGCAATTAGAGTAATGTGTAATAAAAACCCACAGGAACATTGTAAACCACTTTTTCAGGAACTCCAAATTCTCACAATAATTAACTTATACATCTTTGATCTGGCCATATACATTATAGACAATCCAAACTTAATAATTTTCAAAAATAGTATTCATCAGCATAACACCAGAGGAAAGAATCACGCTTCAATAGAATATCACCGATTAACCAAAACATTAAACAGCCATATTGTTATTTCACTCAAAATTTATAACACCTTAGAATCTTTAATAAAATCATATTCATTAAATGAATTCAAAAACAAATTCTTCATCTGGCTTTCCAATAATCCGTTTTATAGTATAGAAGATTTTTTTTAAATTAAAAAAATTCAATTTTAGTTTATTTAAATGAAAAAACACCATTTTCATTTCACCGAGACTGAATTGTTTGACTTGTGGATGCACGGGTTCTGTAATTTTATGAGGAACGCTCTACATAAATTTTATGTACTTACTCAGTTATTTATTTTGTTGTAAAATAATGTTTATTTTAGAATAATTTTATATTTTTGTAAAATGACAAATTGTAATTTTTTTTTACTAAAATATTGTTTAACATAGTACAGTACTGAGAAAAAAAAATGAATATATTGACTCAGCTATGAAAATATGCTTTGAGATGACGCTGTCAATGATTTGTATGAATTTGTACGACAATAAAGAATATTTGTATTTGTATTTGTATTTGTATTTGAAATACACCTTTGAGATGGTGATTTTTAGAGTAACAAAATTCTTCTACTATGATAAACTTTTAATAGTTTACTCGTCTGCTGATAGATGTCAAGAGACTTGTTTTATAATGCCCCTGACTACTCACTCTTGTCATTACGGGCTTGCTGATTTCAGAAATGAGACTGGAAGATGCTGACCATATCCCATTTAAGCGACAAATGATCCCTTTTCATATGCTTGGACAGCATCGCGTATACACAACCGTGAACTTTAAGAGGTTAAAGGCTGTCATGACAAGCCATCAGAATCGACCCAATAGTTTAGCCATAATATTCTTTACAGAAATCACCTCATTCTTTTAATATATAAATTAGAATCACCTTTGGTTTCAGCCGTTTGACTAGAGTGAGGTTTTTCCACCACCACACTGACACCTTCACTGCTTTCTGAACTGTTCTTGCGATGCACATCTACCTTTAAATCTAAAACAAAGAGGATGTGTCAACTTCAATAAATAAATAAATCTAACTTTTCAATGAAAAATAATTTGTTATCAAGATATAATCTACAAATTACGAAATGCTTAACGTGCACTCTTTGAATCTCTTTTTTGGTTATATATACTTACAAAAGACATAGAAGTTGTACATATAATATGGAGTTCATTAATTTAGTTCTGGCCAAATTTATATATGTATGATAATCTGTACAAACTAGGTCTTGAACAAGGAACACTAGAACGGAACTTGTTTTGATGTGCTCAGCTCAACACTCTATGATACATCTAGAGCAGTACAACTGTAGTCGTGCTCACCAATGGTGGGAGGATCAGTGCCGGCCGCCTGGTTGTAATCAGTGCTCTCGTTGCTGTCCTCCGACCCGATGGTGGCTTCGATAGACGACGTCCGCGGGCTGCCGTGAGATGTCTTCAGCACCTGGAGTTCTATGTTCTCCTCTGGCCTGTTACTGAAACCATTAGAGTATAATACAAATCTGTGTCAAGGAGGTTTTTTTCTAGGAAGCAGAGATGTTAAACTTCGGGTTGTATTAAATATTAGGGGACTGAAAACCAAGATTAAAGTTAGATATCTTAGTTTAAAGTATAATATTTTCAAATAATGTTTGTGACTATGTAAAACATTAATTATTTGATTTATTTTTTCCATGGGCAGCTAACTCTGTATTTTTAAAAATCTTTGGAATGGTTAGAAAAATAAATTAAATGGCACTATTTAATAACATTGGTAATAAGTATAGGAGTTCAAAAATCTATTATTTAAACTGTGATTTCAGCCAGCAGCCCTTATAATCTGCAGGCCTGAAATTGAAGACCCCATTTTACAAAAGCACACAACTCCTTGTTGCATACTATGATTTTCCCAGACAAGCAGAACAAAAATCAAAGTTCTACCTGATGTTGCTGACGGGCTGTCTTCTTCGTTCTGCCTCTGTGCGATCATCATCTGCCTCCACGATGCACTCGGTAGTGTCGTACATGTGGTGCAGCGAGAGGTTGACACACTTGAGCACCGTGAAGAACACGCCGACCACTGCGCAGTACGCAGCCCACACGTACACGTTGGGCACATACTGCAAAACACCGAGCAGATCCATAGTGATAAACAATGACGACGACGATAATTGCAAACAGGGGCAGATCCAGATGTCAGGTTTATTGGGGGATGGGCAAAACTACTATGTGCCCAAAAGAGGGGGGGCTGTACTACAATTGGGGTAGGAGGAAAATGAGAACTGTTATGTTTTAACATTTTGGCTGCGGATAGCACGGATGCGATCATGCCACCCTAGCCAGGGGTTAATTTCAGCCGGAGCACACCGGAGCGCAGCCCTGGTACTTCAAAGGTCACCGGTGTGGCTCCGGACCTACGTCATCCAATCCAGGCCAGTACGATTGTGTACTGGGTGTGTTCAGTAATTACTCTTTTCTACGTTGTTCTTACATATACGTTAAAAAGGCCCAAATTCAACTGTAATCGATACAAAGTTTCCAGGGGAGGGCCCCCAGACACCCCGGGTGGTCCTGCTGGGGATTATTCCGTACCCCCTCTTAGCCCCCCGTTGTGCCATAGCTCCGGTACTTTTTCCTCTAGAAATTAAGCCCTGACCCTAGCGTTGGGAACGGCTGACTCGCACACGAGTCACGGTGCACCTGTCATTGTATGCTTCAGTGTGAGATCAGCTCTTGGCCAGGACGGACTGTACAATGTCCGCTTGTCCGACAGATGTCAAATGTTACTTCGGTAGCGTCAGTTTCCCTCAAATAGCGTTTTTGTATTTTTAACGTGAGTTTTATCTAGTGCTTTGTGTTTTTAGCGAATTTCCCCTATAGGGAAGAAGCTGTTACCGTAGCACTCATGGTAAGACCTAAGCCCGCGACCATGAAAACTTTTCGTTTTGGGGCCCCCAGAAGCAAAAAACACTATTCGTTCATTTTCATACATATATATATATATATATATATATATATATATATATATATATATATATATATATATGTGTCCTTAAGCACGATAGCGGCCGTAAAAATGGCCCTATCGGAATGAAATTTGGCTCAGACCTGTAAAGTAGTAATTATTCGGACGAGTTCGTAAACCAGCCCGATCGGACTACCGGAAGGGGGGGTAAAGGGGGGTAAACCCCCCTAAAAATGGGTTTCTTGAGTTTTTTACATAGATAAACAAAATTTATCGAATTTTTTATGGTACCATTGAAATCAGCTTAAAAAAACAAACAATTTAGTATTTTGAATCACTGCTCTATGTCCATTGGTTACCGAGATATTGAAAGTGGTAAACACAGTACGTTGTCCCAATGTTAACCTTATGGGGAATAAGTAAAATTCTATCTTGCTTATTTCTCAACATATCTTGATAAAACTTGGTAAATGGCTACTTCTAGATCAGATCTACTAAATGAATTAAAACCACCCAGTTTTAATATACCCGTAGCAGCAAACCTGCATACTCTTTCCCCATGTTATTCTTATGGAGCTTTCAAAAACATGTCAAATCTCGCTATGTTGGATTGAAATATGTTTTTGCATTTGAAATTCGCTGAGTATGCAGGTCTGCTGCAACGGGGGTATTTAAACTTTTTCAGTTCTGAACTTCTATACGCTATATCATTCAGAATCATTAGTATTGGTTAAGGAAGAATGTGTAGACATTGAAGAACATAATTAAAGCTTGAAATCATATTTTGTATTTTGTTATTGAGTAAAACTTAATAAGTTTAAGTCATAGTATATAATATCAGAGGGGTCAATGACCTACTTCCAGGAGCTGCTGAGTTGGGTGCAATCACGGGTGTGACATCATTGTTATACCGAAAATAAGGTGTCTGGTGGCTTTATTGAGCTTTTTAGGTGTTTTTGTGATGTTTTGAAGCAAAATTGAGTAAACAATTACCCACATTTTTGAGTGAAATGCAATGGGTTTCTGCAGCCAACATGTTACAGCAATCTCAAGATATGTGCAAACTTACTGGTACAATTGAACGCTGAACTAATTGAGGCTAATCTCTGTTTGAAATTCTGATAATCCAGGAATTTTAGTACCTAAAATATCCTTTATCATACAACAAATAGATAGGTTAAAAATCTGTTGCAAAATTACTCTTGTCGTATATTTTAACTCTTTTAACTGTCAAAACTAGTGTTTTAAGGCTCACTAACACAGCAACTGGAATTTGCTATGATATTGCACCCAAAGTTTTCTTGTACTGCAGTAAGAAACATAATATTAAGTGTAAGATATAAGAATATAACCCCGCTGATCGACTTGTGGCAAGCTCAAAGGGAGCTTTTGTGGTTATATTTCTTGAAAGTCTTTCACTGACTGCAGAGTGTTCTTGCAACACAAACTTCCTTATTGAAAATATGCCCTTACTGACTTAAAAGAGTTGACCATGATTAATTGCCAACACAACAACAAAATTGCTTAATGCTAATTTTGGAAACAGCACACTCACTCACCAACCAATATCTCAAACCTCATACCTCCCTCTCCATCGGTGACCACAGAGTGAATTGATGGCATCAATAAAAAACATAACTAACATACACTAAATTTGACTAAAACTTCTATCACGTTTGCTACCACAATTATGTGAAATTTTCATTCGCATAGACCAGGGACGCATATGTGTAGCAAGTCGTTTCTAACGGTAGACCAGTGACGCATATTTATGTCAGCTGGTTACATTGAAATAGACTGACAACGTATATTTGTGTCGGTGTTTCATTGTTATTAAACAGCTTATTTCTCAGCAATGGTCTATTTAAAAGCCCTGATCTTTTCGTATTGGTCCAGAGGGATATCTGCCGCACATGTGCGTTGCTTGGTCAGTGGGTTTGACGATTGGTTACGTCAAACACAGTTGGCAAAATTATAGTCCAGGCAACAAAAAGGTATAGAGGGAATTTTTTGGATCACAATTTTTGACTTTGCAGCTTTGTTTGGACTTGTTAGGAGGTAAACATATCAAAAGTCCCCGTCCGTAACCCTTGAGCGGGGGCAGGGAGGGGGGGGGGGTCTAAAGGTACAATTTTTTGGTTTTTTCTAATTATCTTGGTTATTACAATTTGTAATAATTTCTTGAAAAATAACGTTTTTGTGAGCTCGCCAAAACCTTTATTTTAGACCAATTTTAATGATTGAGGTGTCAAATTACTGGAAATTTTGTCAATATTCCCTGAATGCTGTCCATTTCCCTTTATGTGAAAAAAGCTTTGTCCCATTGGGCATGTATGTTACTCACAAATTCACATGTATTTCTTATGGAAGGGATATTTTTTTAAATATTACCGTACTAAAATTAGTGCTTACCTTGTAAACGGTTGGACCAAAGTAGACATATTATATATTTTTCTTACAGGAAATTTAATTTTCTTTAACACATTGAGCGCAAAGGGCGAGAATTCTCGCCCTGCGGTAATGGCACCAGTGGCGCAAGGCGAGAAATCTCGTCCTCCTCCCACGCCAACAGCCTTGCTTCAGTGTGAGCTCAGCCTCGTACGGGGACTGTGTTGTGCGATTGCCGCATTTTTGGTACGCACCTATACAGCTTTTGGCGCGCGTAGTTTTTGTGTAAGCCGTTTGTTTGTTTTTTTTTTTGGTGCTTAGTGTTTGTGTCCACTGCATTGTGCTGAGTGTCGACGATGGTTTAGTACAATGGAGGAACAGAATGTCAGCGAAATTATTGAAAACGTGTTTTCTGAAAATTAAGAAGATTCTGAAACCTCATCTGAGGGTTCAGACGACGATGATGGATGACATCACCCCCTCCTCAATGGTCGGCCATTCCTGGTGCTATGGCGGGATTGCGGGACATTCCGTTTACATACATTTATTGTTGTAAATATGTTTTTATACAAATATTGATGTTATAACAAAAATTGAATATGAAAAAAACTATTTACTGTGTTACTGTGGGCATGTGGGACTAAAAATAGTGACTGGTTGGACAAGGACAAGCACCAGTGCCTAAGGACGGGAATTCCCGCCCCGGACGTGACGTCACAATTTCGGCCGAAATCGTCACTGACACATCCAGATGCATCATTTTGGATACCCTGACATCATTTTTGAGTCAATAATAACATTATCAGTGTTTAGCATTTTAGGGTCGCAATATACTCATAATTATTAGCACTGAACGTGTTAATTTTCCAATTTAATAAGGAATACTAAAAGTTGATAGTTTTCAAGATATTTAGGAAAAATAAAAAAATTGTATCTTTAGACCCCCCTCCCTCCCCCCACTCAAGGGCTATGGACAAGGACGTTTGATATGTTCACCTCCCAACTAATCCAAACAAAGCTGCAAAGTCAAAAATTGTGTTCCATGCAATTCCCTCTGTACCTGTTTTTGAGCATTCGTTGCCTGGACTATTATTGTTTATATGGTCTTTTTGAGGCATGCAGCATCACTGAACAGTTGTAAACGTGCTAACTTTTGTAACTTTTAATAGAGTTTGTTGGCTTATTGTTTATGACCTTAACCATGAAATGTACTATGCCTTCTAGGCTTACAAGTCAGCAAATTTACGACAAATGCTGCTTCACTTGGTCTATTGAAACTAAAGCTTTATATCTTTTACTGTTTTTCCTTAAATAGTACGACCGAAACATAGGGGCCTATATGCCGTAAAAACAATACATAAAAACAATATTTTTTCCTTACTAATTCAATTTAGGTTAGTATGCAAGTAAATAGTCCATTTACAAAATTTATCTTTTGGTCTGTTGGCAATGTTATTTCTATATCACTTGGTCTCTAAGCAATGTTCTGGTGATCCCTTTTGGTCCGTGGGAGTGACCGGACCTTTGGATGACGGCAGGTTACATTAGATTAGATTACTATTAAAACACCCAACACTATCAAGAGATTTAAAGGTGAATATGAGCGTAGGATGATTATAAATAACCTTTGGGCTTTATTGGTCTCAAAATATTCCCTGATGGAATAACGGTTGTTGAAAATGCAAAGACAAAAGTCAAAGCAGTCAGCATAGTGTAGTAAGTTTTACAAAGCTAATTATTGTATCTACACTCTGTCCTAGAGTAGCAGGCTGCAACTGAAATCTGTTGCGTTTGCGAACTTCTCTAGCTGAAGAGGCGAATTGAAGCCGAAACAGAAACACAAGCCAAAGATAACAAATGATTTTCTAGAACGTAAGCTCAAAGAATAAGTTTGTGTCTGCCAAAACGATTTGGAAACAAGGCTCTGCTCGTCCAATACCATTTGAGTAACGGATCCCTTTTGGATAATTTTCCTTTTGGGTAACCGATCTCTTTGGTATACCATTTGGGTAAAGGATCCCTTTTGGATAGTTTTCCTTTTGGGTAACCGATCCCTTTGGTGAAGGATTTGAGCAACCAAGTTGCTTATCAAATGGCGCACAAAATGGGTTTGAATTAAGAAAGTCCCAGTTTGGCGTTTTTTTTCGGTTTCGAACTATTCGGTTCTCATCAGCACTGCGAAGAAGCAGTGGAACGAAAGACAATGCTAAAGTGAATTTACTTACAAGTCGTTGAAAATGCAAAGACAAAAGTCAAAAGACAAAAGTCAAAGCAGTCAGCATAGTGTAGTAAGTTTTACAAAGCTAAATATTGTATCTACACTCTGTCCTAGAGTAGCAGGCTGCAACTGAAATCTGTTGCGTTTGCGAACTTCTCTAGCTGAAGAGCGAATTGAAGCCGAAACAGGAACACAAGCTAAAGATAACAAATGATTTTCTAGAGCGTAAGCTCAAAGAATAAGTTTGTGTCTCCCAAAACGATTTGGAAACAAGGCTCTGCTCGTCCAATACCATTTTGTGACCACCAAAAACCATTTTGGGCTTTATTGGTCTCAAAACTCAAATGGTATACCAAAGAGATCGGTTACCCAAAAGGAAAATTATCCAAAAAGCACCCGTTACTCAAATGGTATTGGACGAGCAGAGCCTTGTTTCCAAATCGTTTTGGCAGACACAAACTTATTCTTTGAGCTTACGCTCTAGAAAATCATTTGTTATCTTTGTTTTGTGTTTCTGTTTCGGCTTCAATTCGCCTCTTCAGCTAGAGAAGTTCGCAAACGCATCAGATTTCAGTTGCAGCCTGCTACTCTAGGACAGAGTGTAGATACAATAATTAGCTTTGGAGAATAACGGTGATTTGTTTTCAACAAGACCTTGACTTTTTCCTTTAGGCCCGTTTTCACGATGCCAATTGAAGATTCAACCAGCACAAGACAGTCCAATAGCAAAAATCTATTTGCAGCAAGTGCACATTTCAGCCTTGGTGACACAATGCCACAAATTGCTACAAATAATTATTAGAACAATTTATAGTTAATTCTTAAATATTCACTGATGAATATTAGGTAAGAAGTGTACACACACTGCAAAAATACGTTTGTGGCATTGGACTGTCTTATTATGCAGATTGGCTCTTCAGTTGGCATCGTGAAAACAGGCCTTTACCACTGGCCAGAACAATAGGATGGCCTACAACAGGTCTGGCCAGCTGTACTGGCGGGTGAGTGAGTGTGCTGTATTTGGAATCAGCGTTAAACAACTGAGTGGGTAACAACCATATGATTACACGTTTAAGTAAAGACATTTTTAGAATATGAAACAAGCTCATATGCTATAAATATGTAAACCAAACAAGGTCACACTACAAACTACACTAAACTTACTTGAACTATAACAGTAAATGCTCCCACAGAGCTTTCCCCAAGTCTAAGAAGAGGTTATTCTCATTAGTAAAGGTTATTCTCATTAGTATTTGAAGGGGTCCCCCGTAAAACGTTTTAAACGACAAAATTTCAAAATCGGAGATATTCAGTGAAAAAGGTTCTCTAGGACACGAGCTACACCGTGGTATATTTTCTTTTGAAGATATTTGATTTGGCAGCCCTGATTTCGTCTGTCAAAGTTGGCGTGCTTCGCAGGACTGCACGGACTTTCTCGGGAATAATGTTCTACTCGCTGAAAGATATGACTCCCTGCCGGTCGTTGCGTTGTTGCCTAGCAACCAAAAATCTCGTAAATAAAATTAAGAAACGTGAAGTAAATATTTGAAAATGGAAGGATAAGACGAGGAAGGAATGTAGAAAAGCTGGATTACCCTTATTTCAAAAACTAAGAAGTCCAAGGCCTGGAAAATTGCTCCCGAAAGAAGTGAGGAGAGTAACATTTTAAGCTCCACATTTGGATAACTTTTTTTTTGTGCAAAATGACGTATCACGTTATGTAGCAAAATTACGTTTTTATACTTTTATATAAATAAAATTGTTTTATATTCAGTTTTATTTTTGTTTACGTTGGTATTCATACACTCCCTGACGTTTTCTTCCAAAGGCAAAAGAGCAGTCCGTCAGAGAACGTTTCAAACGCCAGTCATTTGGAACGTTTTAACCCCCCAAAAAACATGTAAAATGTTTTAAAGAGCTTAATGGCAAGTAAAAATTTATTAAAAGACTACATTAAGATGTTATAAGTAGAGTATTAAAAAATAATACATGATTGTAAGTTCTAACCTTGAAAAAAACGTAAATTTTAGAATTCAACTTTCAACGCTTGATTACTCGAAACTAGGTTTTTGTCACTTAGAACGTTTTACGGGGGACCCCTTCATTTAATATTAAGTTTCATATTGCACAAGACAACTTTCGGTACCTATGCTAAAGTATTGCAGCACAAATTTCATAGTGTTAATAAGCCTTAGGAATAGAAACATTTTGACAATTCGGCACAATCATGAGTTTTGGCAGAAGATTTGAAGAGTTTCCAATTTTTACCACCCACCAATATTATGGCTGACCTCCTGGCCTATGGCTATAATTAATCTGGTCTACTGAAACTGAGAGGAATTAAGGTTAAGGCTAGGCTACTTACTAAAAAATGAGACTACAGTTTGGTAAATTAAGTTTGATTTAGGCATGTAGTATTTAACTGATAAAGGTTTGTTGATTTTCACTTAGTCTCTAGGCACTACAATAATAAACTAAGAAGCTAACCCTGGACATACTACATTAAACTTTCAGGTTACTATTCAGTACTCAGTCCTGTTAGTAGTAAAGTAAAAATACAACTAAGTTTAGTTTCTGTTTAGTATATGAGTTACTACTACTATTTAGTTTATGAGCCTTACTAACTTATTTTAGTTGTTAGGCCTAACTTACCTATTTGTTGGTAATTTCTAATTGTTACTCTCAAAAATATTTTTGTGTTTTTATAGATTTTTTTCAGTTGCCAATATCCACAGAGCATCAGTTTTATTTTGAGCACCGGTATATAACATCTAAATCAAACTATGGAGCTAGGCTAACAGTATTTTTTCATTGACTGTAGTCGAGACTAGAATTGCCCAATAAGAAAACCTAACAAAATAACATTACCGAACCCTAAAATTAAACCTAAATCTGACCTATAGGCCTACAGTGATCCTGTAAGATAAGAACTATAAACTCATATAGTTCTTATCTTACCACAAAATAGGCTATTTGTACTCCACAAATGGTTTGTCAGTTTTGCATAAGACACCTAAGCGATAGGTAACTCCATTCACGAGCAAGTGATCCATTATAGTTATTTAGAATTAGTTGTTTATTGTTTGCGATCTTCATTACAAAAATTATAAATCAATGATATCAATACAGAAATAGCCCTTCAGAAAAAATGTTATAAGTTGCTATATTCCGGCACCATATAAAATAAATCGACCAATATAGTTGAGAGATTAATTAGTTACCAGAAATAGAAATCAAACAGTACGGCGGTTAATCAGGTGAAATCAAGTGTTAGTACGTTGGGTTAACGTAAAATCTTTCACTTTTTGATACAGCTTATATCCACTTGGCAGGTGTAAAGAAGATACCAGTAGAAGTATTTTTGTCCGAAGAACCAATCTTGAATTCTTGTATAACACCTCCATATCAGCCATTAAAGTAAACCATCTGTATGAATTTTCAAATTTAGCCTGACTCCGTTGCTCACACGCCACTTCCCTCCAAGGGGCGATAACGAAGGGTTTTTAAGGAATTCCTGTGTTCCGACTTCGAAGGCGAGGCGAGGAGTCAGTGCTTGCCTCCCTCATGTGATTCTAAGAAGGGCTGCGGCGCAATATCGGTCTACCCCTGAGACAAGATTTAGAGTCAAGGCGCAATTTCGGTGTTTACCTGGATTTTGCGGCGCAATGTCGGTGCGCCCATGTGAAGAACATAGTTTTTAACGACCTCCTTCCTTCGCCTACTGATAAATACGTCCTCAGTAGGCTAGGGGATCTGCGAGATGATGAAAACTTCTCGTTGTAATTAGACTATTCACGCAGTATGATAGGAGGTCTGCTTATAAAAAGTCCCCGGTGTTGTACATAGTTTTTTAAAATTATTTTAATGTTTGTGTTTTCATTGTTTATGGCAGAGGCAAGGGAGCCTACTTCGTCAAACTCCCCATTAATTTGTTTTTTCGTTGGTGTAAATAGATCTGATTTTTAACCTTTTCACAGGCATAGGCAAGGGGGCCTGCCTTAAAACAAACTCCCCATTTATTTGATATCTATTTTGTTTTTATAGTGTTGTAAATACATGGTTTCTACGTTTCCTGACCTCCCCGATTGGCGGAACTGGATACGCCTGATATAAACTATTGCTAGGTAAACTGACAAGGAAATAAAATTGCATTAATTCTTCCTCAATACAAAAGTTATTCGTTATTAAAATCCAACTTTCTTTAATCATTTCATCTAAACAATATATTTCAAAAATAATTTCAAAAACCCATCTGCATTCCTCAAAATTCATCCCAATAAAAACATAATCAAAATCTTTAATCACCAACAGCCCTAAGTAAAACACATACATTGGCTCTCTTCTCACATCCATCTTAACTAATTCTCATCAATAACTATATACCTTCATACACATAATTTTCACCAACCCTTACAATATCCGTTGAAAATTCATATCTTTAAAAGTTCTTCATCAGTTTTCTTTGAAGTACGTACACAAAATCTCCAGCTTAAAATTATCTCAACACTGGCAATTAACGCCCTATTGGGGTCCTTCAATATTGGGAATTGTTCAACTGCAGGGAACACAAACGGGGGCCTGGGGGCGGAGCCCCCAGCGAGCGAAGCGGGTTTTCAATATAATTTCAAACTGAAGGCATTTGTTCAATTATATTAGGAGAAAATAATTAATTGAACCATAAAATTTCACTGAAAACAGAAAATGTAACTGTAAGCCTAGTTCATTAGGTAACTCATCAACAAATCAGGACATGACAGCTGCAGTTCCGGTTCACTACCCGTCCGTCCCACACTTCATAACCGTCATATTTATTGATGTATACAGTTGACTTCTTGATGTTAACTCAATTCATTATATAACCGAATATACTGATCAATTAGTCATAAGTCATAGTCATATGATAAACCATAGGTATCAATATCAAAGCTCAGGACGTAGGCCTGTAAACGATCTTGCACTTGATTCATTGTCGATCGTCAATATCGTCCTAAGTATGTTGAGCTGTCTGCACAATCATGTAAATATTGCAACATAAGAGTCAAGAGTGCCAAAATAGGCCTATAATGCCATTTTGTAATTAGTTTCGGTTAAATGCACAAATAAGTAAGTTAGGCCCCAACCATTCTGACAAGAAACGAGCAGGCCTAACTCATAATGATCAATAAATAAAGATCTAACACCACTAAATACTATACTTTTTTTAGATTGTTTACAATTGATTTGATGGTTAGAATTGATTCTTCATTGGCCTACAGAACTCTGGATAGGCTACTCAATCATAAAGATAATTGTTAACAGCAATAAACACGGATTCAAAGTTTTGCCAACTGAGGTTATGAAGTGTGGGACATTTAGTGAACAGCAGCCGGCACAACTAAGTTAGTGCTTCAATTCTCCAATCCCTGACGTCAGAAACAAATCCTGAGTTTAAATATCAAAACTAGATTGGATAAGAGCTTATATTTCTATGAATGGATAAAGAGCTCTACTTTACAGATAGCTCTACTTTACCAAGATATCAAGCAGGAAATGTTGGCTTTGGCGTGCAGCTACACTCACTGCAAGGAATTTACAAACGAGTGTAGGTGAACTGAAGTGGTGGATTTACCACTGAATGATCATAGAAGTTACATAGTTGATTTAATAATTTGTTACAGTGGGTTTGATCAGCAACAGGTACAAATTTCAATATTGTCAGTTTGGTTCTAGGACTTAACAATAAGTTATAAGGCCTACTATTACCGATGGGAATTGTTGGTCTGCTGCTAGTATAAGTCTGTCCCAATTAACTAAATGAAAATGAAGTATGAGAAATTTCTAAAAAAGTTCTAGGCCTACACATTTGACATGATAATGGCCTGGGTAGGCTTGGCCAAGGTAGAGTGACCTACATCTTAGTGTGAATTCCAAACGCAATTTAAAACTTAAAATTTCGGACCAAGCTATTTAATGTTAGTTTACCTACTAGTATTTAATTTCACTACTTACGACAAAAATTGTGAATGGCAAACAAAGAAGGAACAGCCAGATATAGAGATGGAATGTGTTGTGGAACATATCCTGATGAGGGTCATAAAACCATCCACCCGTCAAGGAAGCCCATATTCCTTGACGGAGGATTTCTAAAAGTTGAGAGCCCATCTCACTGGGTTCTCGAGCACATTTACACTAGAGAATTTTTTCCATTTTCACTCTTAAAATTCACCGATAAACTATTTCACGATTAACTGCGAGATGTTTTGACATAACGTCAAGACGAGTCGAGACTTCTTCTCGTTAACACCGCCACAGCCATTTGTATCTTGTGCTTGTGATTGTGATCCTTTGTCATCTTGATCTCCTTTACTCTTTCTCCTAAAAGCTACATTATTTCTAGATTTTTCAAAAAAAAACTAAGACCCAATAGAGACGTTTTAAAACGTCCGGGTGCAGAGCATCCAGGTTCTTTTTTTCAATTAATTATTGAGAAATAGCTAATTTTTAACATCCGGACTGCTCATTTTCACCAGTTACTTTAAAACGTCCATGCGTGTACGCTATGGAGCCGCCCATAAATTACGTCAACGCCGTTTCCCCATTTTTGGACACCTCTCCCTACGTCATCTTACCCAAAATCCATCTGACCCCCCCGTAGGATTGGAAAATGGCGTCCGGATTGGAAAATGACAACTTGCACCCGCTGGCCCTGTGGTCCTGGCCGCCGCAATTAAAGCAGATATTGCTTTTACGGGTCCAGGGCAGCGATTGGCGTCGTGACCAAACCCCAGACATTTAAAACAAATGGGGGCCTCAAGCTTCGCTCACGTATCAGACTTTGAGCAAGTCCCCACTTGCTTTGAGGTGGCCTTCTCCAGGAGCTTCGCAGCTGCTCTTACTCCCAGCGCCAGGATTGCCACCTTCTGACCCCGAGCATTTGCCTTCGAGACGAAGGTTTTCACCTCGACTTTTTCTCCGAGGAGCTGTCTCTCATCTCCAGAGGCGACTTCGGTTCGAGAACGCAGACGGTTGCGCTCGCTCCCAAAATAGTCTTCAAGCCGAGACGCTACCACCGGTCTGACACTTAAATGGAGCCAAGTGGTAAGCTTATTGGAGCGGATTAGTTCGATGCACTTTATTTAGATGGCGTTGTAAAAACATGACTTTTTTCTTCTTCACTGATTCAGCCAATCAGAACGACGATAACGATCTGCTAACTTCCCGTTCCGTTTCCCCTGATTTTCTGTCACGTCGCGACGTGTACACAACCATTACGAGTTTGAATTAATTTAAGTGTGGGAAAATACCTAAAGTACGTTTGCAGAAAGTTGTTCTAGTGTAAGTTGTTTCGCGAAATACCGTTCTGCATGATTCATATTGTGCTCAAAGCTATTGATGGAAAAAAAATACGTAGATGTTTACATAAAAGCACTTAATAAAATTTAACTAAGTTAATTTTTATTAAGTGCTTTTATAAAGATATACGTATTTATTTTCTATCAATCGCTTTAAGCACAATAAGAGTCACTCAGTACAGTATTTCGCGAAACAACTTGCACTAGCGGCAAACGCACTTAATCTAAACAAACCGGTAGAGTCATTAAAATTGAAAGTCTAGCAAACAAAACAAGAAACGAAAATATAAACAAAGCAGACGACGACGATCGATATGTCGCATCGACGACGATCGATATGTCGCATCGACGACCATCGATACATCGCATCGATCTTTTTAGTTCGTAGCACTTTATTCAGATAGCGCTGCTGTTCCCTTACCACCGAGATAACATGGGAGTGCCATCACCGGTCTGACACTTAAATGGAGCCAAGTGGTAAGCTTATTGGAGCGGGTTAGTTCGATGCACTTTATTCAGATGGCGTTGTAAAAACATGACTTTCTTCTTCTTCACTGATTCAGCCAATCAGAACGACGATAACGATCTGGTAACTTCCCGTTCCGTTTCCCTTATTTTCTGTCACGACGCGACGAGTACACAACCATAACAAGTTGGAATTAATTTGAGTGTGGGAAAATACCTAAAGTGCGTTTGCAGAAAGTTGTTCTAGTGTAAGTTGTTTCGCGAAATACTGTACTGCGTGTGATTCATGTTGTGCTTAAAGCTATTGATGGAAAATAAATACGTAGATGTTTACATAAAAGCACTTAATAAAAATTAACTAAGTTAATTAATTTTTATTAATTCTTTTATGTAAAGATCTACGTATTTATTTTCTATCAATCGCTTTAAGCACAACAGGAATCACTCAGTACAGTATTTCGCGAAACAACTTGCACTAGCGGCAAACGCACTTAATCTAAACAAACCGGTAAAGTCATTAAAATTGAAAGTCTAGCAAACAAAACAAGAAAACGAAAATATAAACAAAGCAGACGACGACCATCGATATATCGCATCGATCTTTTTAGTTCGTTGCACTTTATTCAGATAGCGCTGCTGTTCCGTTACCACCGAGTTAACATGGGAGTGCCATCTCTTTACGAAGTTCATTATTACTCTCGAAGTTATTATTATGACGCTATTTCAAGTCCTCACTGAAGGCGGACTTACTTTTGGAGGCGTCCCCGAGTTCATCCAGAAGATCGCCGGCTCAGGTCTTCCTCAAGCCCTTGACATAGAGTAATAATGAACTTCGTAAAGAGTTGGCACTTCCATGTTAACTCAGTGGTAAGGGAACAGCAGCGCTGTCTGATAAAAGTGCTACGAACTAAAAATATCGATGCGAAATATTGATCGTCGTCGATGCGATATATCGATCGTCGTCGTCTGCTTTGTTTATATTTTCGTTTTCTTGTTTTGTTTGCTAGACTTTCAATTTTAATGACTTTACCGATTTGTTTAGATTAAATTGATTAAGTACGTTTGCCGCCAGTGCAAGTTGTTTCGCAAAATACTGTACTGAGTGTGCTTAAACAAGGCCCCACTGAAAGTGGGGCCTTGGCTTAAAGCTATTGATAGAAAAAATATATATATATATAATATATATATATATAATAAATAAATATATAATATAAATAAATATATATATATAAATAATAAATATATTTAATAAACATATTATACCCCCCAGGGGCAGTCGGCTTTCGGCTGTTCGGGTGTCTCTTGGCGGCCCCGGGTACCCGAGCCAAGCTGCGAGACTCTTCTTCTCGCAATTCTTCCAGAGTTAAGACCTTTCTTCCTTCTTTTGGGTCTTAGCTCGCAGTCTTTCTTCTTTTCTGGGCTAATCTTGCCCACCTCTTCCTTCTTCGACCCTGCTTGGGCCCCTCTCGCGAGCCCTGCATGGTGTCATTTCTTCATCTTCTTTCCCTGTCTTGTCTCCTGGAGAAAGTGCCTCCTGCCCCTTCAGGAGTCAAAAAAACACAAAAAACAAAAAAACAAAAAAACACAAAAAAACAAAGGGCAATCTAGTGGAGGCTTGTAGAAGAGAGGTAGCGGAGTGTCTGTCTTTTAAAAACACGAAGGCGGCTCGGGGTCCGGGTACGCCTGGCTTGCCATGGCAAATGGCCCCGGTGCTGAGCTCATCCACACGCCTGGGTTTGAGCCCTCCCCCTTGTACTCTGTTCGGGGTGCTTGGTGGGACGCTTAGTGGGGACATGCCGCTTCTGTGAACTCCGAGCCAAAACTAGAGGAGCTGCTGAGGTCGAATTGGCCTCAGCAGGTGGCCGCTGCAAGTAAGCACCCCCGCCACGCTGAAAGCAGTGTATCAAAATTGTCGGAAGCGGTTGTAAGAACCATGGGCATATTCCTGATCCTGCGACTGTGCTAGGTGGGTGATGGGTGTCCGAGGAGGTTTGACTGACGTCTGTCGGTCTAGCGTCGGTGGAAGACGCTTGGAGCAATTGGCAATGCTCCCTTTGACCGGGGACTCAAAAAACCAACTGGAATAACATGATTTGATTGTTTGTTCTCTCTTTTTTCAGATTGAACAAAAGCACGAAAATGGCAATGAATCAGGCGAGCGACAAGAAAGTTCTGGGCTCCGGATCGGGGGGTGACCCGTCGCCCTTCGGCCGGAGCTCAAGGTTGAAGAGGACCCCTCCGAATTCCGGAGGGGCTCCAAAGCTCGAGGATGCAGGGGGAGGGAAGGCACTTGTGGTCGGTGCGCCTCCCCCAGCCCCGTTCAAGTCCCCGGACTCCAGGGCCGACGCCTCGAAGTCGGAGCCCGAAGCTACGGCGGTTGGGCCATCGGCGGAGACGGTGGCCATGGAGATGGGGACTCCCAAGAACGACGGAGATCGGAAGCGGCAGCATCCGAGAAGCCCGTGGGACGAATCCCCGCCTCTCGGGCCGAATGACTCGGAGCTGGACATCGTCCGAAGGTGGGTTGACGACTCGGAGATTGTGGCGGCGCTGGGGCAGATCCGCGATGCGATGGCCATCCAGAAGAACATCAGCAATGGTGTTCGGACGGCCGTCGCGAAGATCGAGGAAGCCGTCAGCGTCATGAAGGGGACACGGACGGTCCGGCTGAAAGCCCTCCAGGCTAAACGCCGGGTCGTCGAAAGAGTGTTCAAGAAGTCTCCGCCCAAAAAACGGAACAAGACTTCCTTCTCGACGCCGGAGATGGTGCAGAAGTCTGGGATGGAGAGGTCTACTATGACCTCACCCCAGATGCTCCCCCCGACGCCGAGGGAGGCGAGGAAGACGGAGGAAAAGTCTTCTATGACTTCTCCTCCGAAGAAGAGGAACGGTGGGAAACCGAAGGGTGCCCAGACGCCTGCAGCTGCGGGTGGGGGCACCAAAGCTTCGGTCCCACAGAAAGCGCCCGATCCCCCGAAACCGGCGGATGATGGTTTCACTCAGGTGAAGTCAAAGTCCGCCCGGAGGAGGGAGAAGAAGAGGCGGGCTGCCAGCCAAGAGGCGCCCCCTCGAGGTGCGCCTAAATAAGCCGAGGGCGACCGGCTCTGGGGCGAAGATGAGGCACGTCCTCATCATCAAACCGGGGCAAGGTCGCTCCTACGCCGACGTCGTTGGGAAGCTGCGGAAGGACGTCCAACCCGAGCAGTCAGGTGTGGAGGTCCGCAGGCTCCGCAGGACCAACGACGGCGGCGTACTCATCGAGCTGGGTTCTGGCCGCGGTCAGACCCGATTTGCCGAGTCGGTGAAGTCGGCGCTCGGCGCCGGCGACAAGCTCAAGAGCGTCGCCCCTCGTCTGCGTGTGGAGATCATGGATCTCGATTCGTGCTCCACATCGGACGAGGTGAGCGACGCTCTGAAGCGGGAGTTGGGCCAGGAGACGGGAGACTTCAAGGTCTTCCTGACCAAACCCAACGCCCGTGAGCAGAGGTTGGCGGTCGTCGATCTCGACGCCTCAAGAGGCCAGAAGCTCCTGCAAAGGGGCAAGGTCAAGGTCGGGTGGGTTATCTGCCGAGTGCGAACTCGAGTAGAGATCCCACGATGCTTCCACTGTTTGGAGTACGGCCACACTCGACGAGAGTGCAAAGGTCCGGACCGCAGCGAGGCATGCTGGAAGTGTCGTGGTGTCGGGCCCAATCGTCCGCTTGTAGCCAGGCACCCTCGTGCGAAGCCTGCAAGAAGGCGACCGACGGCCGACCGTCGGATCATGTCCAAGGCTCCGGCGCTTGTCGGACCTTCTGAGACCTTCTGGTCTCAAAGAAGACTGACAGGCGTGGACGCTGAGGGTCATCCAGGGAAACCTAAAGCTCCCTGGTGGACCAAATCGTTCGGGAGACGGGGACATCACTCGTCTTCGTGAGCGAGCCTCACAGGGCTAAAGGTCCACTATGGTTCCCTGACCGCACAGGATGGGCTGCGCTGTGGGTGCCCGACCCGCGCGTGGTCCCCATCGAAAGAAGTGGGAAAGGCGAAAATTTCGCCTGGATCACAAGCAACGGAGTCACATTCGTGAGCTGTTATTTTTCCCCGAATGACAGCATTCCACGATTCACAGAGAAGTTGGAGGCCATGGAGGACGCGATCCGAGCGATCGCCGGTCCGTGTCTCCTGGCCGGCGACTTCAACGCCAGAGCGAGAGAGTGGGGAATGCCACATACAGACACCCGAGGAAGGTTGCTGTTGGAGATGGCATCCAGGCTGGGGCTGCTGACAATGAACGAGGGGGACACGCCAACTACCGGAGGCCGGGATTCGGGGAATCGATTCCCGACGTGACCCTGGCATCGGAAGGACTGGCTTCCCGAATCGTCGGCTGGAGGGTGATGGGTGATTACTCGGGGAGTGATCACGAATACATCACCTTCGAGTTGGCCGAAAGAAGACAAGGAAATCGCAGCAACAGCCGGCGCCCGCTCAGCTGGAACCTGGCGAGAATGGACGAACGGAGGCTGACAGAGGCTCTGCAGAACGGCATGGGGGACATCCCCCAGATGCCGGACGACCAGCCAAGCAGGGCGGACGCGGAGGCTGTGGTGGAAGCCACATCGCGCCTCATTCATCGCGCTTGCGACACGTCGATACCCCGCAAGTCGGCACGTACCGGAAAGCGCCCGGTCTACTGGTGGACCGACCGCATCGCCGAGCTGCGGCGAAACTGCCTGAAACTCAGGCGGCGAGCCCAGCGTTCCCGGGACAGACCCGAAGCGGCGGAGAGGTCGAGCCAGTACAGAGCGGCAAAAAGAGAACTGGTCAAAGCGATCAGAGAAAGCAAGGCGCGCTGCTGGAGCGCACTGCGCGAGGACGTGAACAGCGACCCCTGGGGACAGGGGTACAAGCTGGTCATGAGAAAACTCGCGCAGGGACCCGGGTACCGATGGAGGCTGAGAAGATGCGGACCATCGTGGACGGACTGTTCCCGGATCACCGGGTCAGAGATGACACCCCTTTGCGGGTGATCGCCGAAGAGGTCCCTTTGTTCACGCGCCAAGAGTTGGAGAGAGCGGTCAGCTCCATGAAGAACAAGAAGGCCCCGGGCCCGGACAACGTACCGTCAGAGGTGCTGAAACTGGTGGCGAAATGCCGCCCTCAGCTCCTGCTGGACATGTACAACGTCTGCTTGAAAGCGGGAGTGTTCGCATCCCGCTGGAAACTGGCCAAGCTCGTCCTTCTGAGCAAAAAACGGGGCCCACCGGACGCTCCATCGTCGTACCGCCCTCTGTGTATGTTGCACACGGCGGGGAAACTGATGGAGAGGTTGATTTTTAACACGGCTAAGTTTTTGATTTGTAATCAGAGTAGGCTATTTTCTAAGTTCGACCGACCATTCAGCCTCAGTTGGTTCGGATTATTGGGTTTTTTTGGAGGATCGGATATGTATGATGTTCCACCTCTAGACTGCCTAAAAACGCGAGTTTAGAGACCTAATACTCAAAAATTTTCCGGGGGAGGACCCCCGAGGGCCCGTGCTGTGTGCAGACTTGAGGCCCGACTTGGCCCTCGGCGGCCCTGTTCCAGAGACAGGGATCGGCCCCGGTCAAGCTAGTTCCAGAGACAGGGATATGCCTACGGCACCACCCTCCCTCTGGGGGGCCTCCCCAAGACCGCAGCATGGCCCTATCCGGCACTATTACGGCCAAGAGGATTTTCGCCGGCAGCCGGTCATTGCTGGCTAAGCTTACCCGGGCCCCGTTACTATCCAGCAGCCTGGGAGGTGCAGGACCCGGTTTTAAGCTGTACTCTCTGCTCGTCCTGGACCCCTAACACAGTGGAGGCTGAAGAACACAGAGTCACCCCGGCAGGTAGGCCGGAATGATTCAGAGAAATAACCGGGCTATTGAAATATGTCACGGAGAATGGAGTTGTGAAAAGCCGGGACAGAATGTCCAACCTGACACTTAAATGGAGCCAAGTGGTAAGCTTATTGGAGCGGGTTAGTTCGAAGCACTTTAGTTAATGTCGTTGTAAAAACATGGATTTCTTCTTCTTCACTGAATCAGCCAATCAAAACCACGATAACGATCTGCTAGCTTCCTATTCCGTTTCCCCTGATTTTCTGTCACGACGCGACGTGTACACAACCAAAACGAGTTTGAATTAATTTGAGTGTGGGAAAATACCTAAAGCACGTTTGCCACTATTGTAAGTTGTTTCGCGAAATACTGTACTGCGTGATTCATTTGTGCTTAAAGCTATTGATAGAAAATAAATAGAAGAGTTTACATAAAAGCACTTAATAAAAATTAACTAAATTAATTTTTATTAAGTGCTTTCATGTAAACATCTACGTATTTATTTTCTATCAATCGCTTTAAGGACAATATGAATCACTGTACTCATTACGAAATACCGTAGTGTACTCATTACGGTATTTCGCGAAACAACTTGCACTAGCGGCAAACGGACTTAATCAAGTTAATCTAAACAAATCGTTAAAGTCATCTATATATTAATACGCAAGCGGTTTTCTTTTCACAGTCCAACCGCAATAACGGCTGAACGGATTTTAACGTTTGAGGTGTCAAATTAAAGGGATTGTTATGTTGATTTGTCATCAAGTCTCTGAATTTTAAAAAAGGGCGTCACTAAAGTACAGTAAAGGGCTGAAGTTTCGGAATAGTAGCGCTATTCATGGACATTTAAGCAAGCTCAGTTTACTTTGTTTCAAACTGAACATATGGCTTTGTTTTCAACATTTTTCTTTTTTAAACGATTTATTATGTAATTTAGGTTATGTTATGAAGTTTTTAAAGCTATTAAACATTGCAGGTACCATTTTTACAATGTAGTTTACGATTGTCATAGTGTTTTTGAAGTTATATTAACCTGAGCATATCTATTTTTGGATTTGATGCATTTATAATGCCACCAATAACAAGAAGACGAACATTGACTGGTCGGAGGAGTCGGAAAGAACACGATCGCAACCGCTGGCATCACCCTCCCGAAGTAACATTTGATGCTCCTTCCAACCTCAGACCAATGAATTAAAAATGTTTTCATTATGGTGGGTTGAATTTCAAGAATGAAAAGACTGGTAGAGATAATGCGTCGTTTACGCGTTTTTGCCACAAAGGAAATGTGGCCTGTAAAGACAGCCGTTCCCTACAATATCTGTTTTGATGACAATCATCAATAAGGTGCAGCGGCAATCCCTAATTAAAGAAAGTCATTGCTCACGGCGCCAGTGTTTCCTCTCGGTCAGTTACATGTTGCTGTAAGCAGAGCTTGGTCTTTTGCTGGTGTTAGAATATACATTTCAGAAGAAAGAGGACATGGGGAAGTGAAGGAGTTCCCTTAAAAATCGTTTACATTAACCGGAAACTCCTGCGGTCGATCAAATTAACGTTAAAAGTTTCAGTAGTTAAGCCATCATTTTGTTAATGAATTTAGCCCTTCGATTAAATTTTAAAAGTATATAAGTAGGCTGATAATTCTTCATTCTTTTACTATATGACGTTTGCTCGATTTCGAGCTACGTGTTAGCTAGTTAAAATTGAAAGTCTAGCAAACAAAACAAGAAAACGAAAATATAAACAAAGCAGACGACGACGATCGATATGTCGCATCGACGACGATCGATATATCGCATCGACGACCATCGATATATTTGACAAACCGAAATCTTGAGCATATTTGACACACCGACGATTAAATTATTTTTGTATTGTTATTCATTGGCATGTGATGTAGATTTAAGATAAATTATTGAGAATGAAATGTTAATTTTATTAGTTTGAGCACAATTTGCATGTATAAATTCAATTTTGGAATTTGTTTTGGCCTACGTATGTTTTAAACCTATTACAAGTTAAATATTTAAATATTTGATAAAAGACAGAATACTTAATGTATTAGCCTACCTACATGACTTTTCAATGAATGTAATAATGTAAAATATAACCAATAAATGTCTTATGTCTTATGTCTTATATCGCATCGATCTTTTTAGTTCGTAGCACTTTTATCAGACAGCGCTACTGTTCCCTAACCACCGAGTTAACATGGGAGTGCCAACTCTTTACGAAGTTCATTATTACTCTATGACCTTGGCCCAACGCGGGAAAGATACTCTATGGTAAAGCCATAGCTTCAGATTGGTTATGTTGGCACCCTGATGACTACTTAATCCGGTATGCGACGTAAGAGTTCTTTCTTCCGCCCTGCACAGCCATGGCGTCTGGGGTGAGTTAATGTGCATACGAATTTATTGATTAATAACTATAGAATCATGATATCTTTTCAAATTACTCGTTTAACTTACTTAATATATTTATTTGGCCCACAGTTTAGAACATGTTCTGTTTCAGACTTTATACACGTATCCAGAGAATTTCAGAGCTTTCAAAGCTCTAATCGCGGCCCAGTATGCTGGAGGAAACGTAAAAGTAGCCTCAGGATTCGTATTCGGCGAAACTAACAAATCTGAGGGATTTTTGAAGAAATTCCCTCTAGGAAAGGTATGTAAATTTGCACATAGTTCATTCTAGGTCAACAAACCTCGTGGTGTATCGTTTTGAGGTTATAATCTTGTTACACCGATCTCTCCCTCCCTCACCTAACCTCAAATTGTTTCATCATGACATACTTCCTCTAGGTACTTGGGTTTTCCTGTTACTGTTATTGTTACTTGCTCTTTAACTTTGTATTATAATGTTATGTAGAATGTACTAGGTAGGTAAATGTACTTATCCCTGCTATTTATTAACCCGCGAGAACTGACTTACCTGTCTAAAAGACCGGTTTAGTAGTTTTTTCGATAAAAATTATGTTTTTTGGGTGTCGGCAGGGCTGGCTGACTCTATACCTTTAGTACGTATTACTAGGAACATCATGACTCACTTCCCGTCATTCTCTAACCTTTACAGTCAGTTCAATGAAAGGTTCTTTAGAGGTCTGGCACTTTTGACCGTGTGTCACGTTAGGCTTCATGTTACATAAAAAAATTTTTTGCGCATATTTCTTACACAACATTCAAAACACGTTATATGTTCAGTACACGGTAACCTCATGGATTTTGATGAAATCTGTCTCAATGTGTTCCTTTCACTATATTATTACAGAATCAATGCAAAATTTTCTGCGGAAACGCCGGGAAAAACTGGGAAAATGGAGAAAAACTTTTTTTTCAAATAATACGTTGTGGGTACTCAAACTGTGCGGATTTTCGTTCTGAACACGAATATAAAGTTTGTTTTCAGATTGATTAATTTTGAAACGAGATATCCTCAAAAAACGTACAATAATAAACAAAGAAATAACTTGCACATCAAAACCTTGATTATATAGGGGACCAGGTGGGGTTCCGGGGCATTGGGTGGGGAACTATTTTAAAATTTCCCATTAAAATTTAATGGGAATTTTCCCATGGGAAACAAAAAAAAATTCCATTGGGAAATTTTCCCATTATGGGAAATTTTCTTATTGTGGAAAAATTTCCCATTTTGGGAAAATTCCAAAAAATGGGAATTTTGAAAAGGGAAACAATAAAACTAAACTATCCAAATGCATTCAGTTGTGAAGGAGGTCGAAGGAACGGCAGGTTAGGTTAGGTTAGGTTAAGTAAAGTTAGGTTAATTTAGATTAATTTCTTAATTGGTCATGCTGGTGGCCGTAGGCCATGGGCTGGAGGCCGGAGGCCTACTAACCCAACCTGTCCTAACCTAACCTAACATAACCTAGCCTGTCGTTCCATCGACCTCCTTCATAGCTGAATACATTTGGATGGTTTAGGTTAGGATAAATTGGGTGGAGTGAATAAAAGCAAGCACTTGCTAAGACTAAGGTTTTTCTTAGCATTTGCTAGGCTTCAGGTGAATAAAGCCTCCTAGTTAGAACTAAGGCTAGTTCTTGCTAGAGAGTGTTACACAGTCCTTAGCAGTTGCTAGTAAATCGAGTGAATAAAACGTTGCGACTAACGACCAGCCCTAGCAATTGCTAAGAAAAAGTCTAGTCTGGTATCGCACGAGCTAACTTTCGGTTATTGGTAAGAAAGTGTTTGACCATGTTGGAATTTATGAATGTGCGAGCGCAGAAAATATAGTCCGACAGCCAAACAGGGAATTTTCCTTGAACCTTGTTTTGTTCTATTAAGTTTTTTTATAGTTAATATTTAATTTTGGTATTATTTAGATGTATAAAATAGCGGGTACTTACAAAGTACCTTTGGGCACCTCTTAGAATTTAAGATAATAATTGTCCATATTAATAAATAATTTGATTAATTTAAAATACCCCCGTTGTAGCAGACCTGCATACTCAGCGAATTGCAAATGCAAAAAAATATTTCCAACCAACATAGCGAGATATCACATGTTTGTGTAATCTCCATAAGAATAACATGGGGAATGAGTATGCAGGTTTGCTGCCACAAAAATGGAAATTTTGGGGATTTTAGACTAAAATACATTACATCTCATCTAGATGAAGCCAAAAACCAAGTTTTAATGAGATATGTTGAGAAATAAGCGAGATATAGAATTTTACTTATATCCCATAAGGTTAACATTGGGACAACGTACTGTGTTTATCACTTTCAATATCTCGGTAACCAATGGACATAGAGCAACGATTCAAAATACGAAATTGTTTGTTTTTTCAAACTGAATTCAATGGTGCTAACCAAAATTTTATTGATTCTATTTTTCTGTGTGAAAACCCCAAAAACCCATTTTTGGGGGTGGTTATCCCTATTTACCCCCCCCCCCCCCTTCCAGTGGTCCGATCGGGCTGGTTTTCGAACTCGTCCGAATAATTACTACTTTACACGCCTGTGCCAAATTTCATTCCGATCGGACCATTTTTGCGAGCGCTATCGTGCTTCCAGACACATATATATATATATATACATATAATACATATACATCTAGAAATTTCATCGAATGGTGTTTTTTGCTTCTGGGGGCCCGAAAACGAAAAGTTATCATGGTCTTGGGCTTAGGTCTTACCATGAGACCTACGGTAATAACTTCTTCCCTAGGGGAAATTCGCTAACATGGTAACTAAGCTATAGCGAATTTCCCCTAGGGAAGTTATTCGAACTAAAAACTATGCGTTTTTAGTTCGAATAACATGAAATTTGGTATGAAACCTCGCTATAATGTTACTCATAAATTCATCAGATATTAGCCATATCCGTCGTGCCGTTTCAAAATAGCGGCGGAAAACGTGGTTTTTATCTCTAAAAAATTATTTTTTGCCCAATTAAAAAAAAACTTGGTATATGACCTTGTTCTAGTGTTACCTCTAAGCAAACAAAATATAAGTTTGGCTAATTTAAACCTGAGCTTCTTTTAAATACTAGCAAAACACATTATTTTCATCATTATTATGGCACGTAATAATATTCTATTTTGAAGTTTGCTGAATTCACGTAGCACTTGAGGCTACATGTTATGACTTGTTAGTATTTGTGATACATTGAAAAAGACATGTTAAAAATAAAAATAAAATTGATTTCAACATAGTTGAGTTTTTTTTATTTTGTATTGTAACATAAATATTTTATCCATGTAAAATTGTAACTTACATAATACATGTAAAAATCGCATCACGAATAGCTATTCAACTTGTCGCTAGCTCTTGCTAACCTTAGTTCTTGCTAGGCTTAGCATTTGCTAAGCCTAGTAAGTGCTAGAGTGGTGCACAATCACCTAGCTCTTGCTAAGTAAACTTTATTCACATTGTTTGGAGAAAGAGCTAAGACTAGGGATTAGTTGCTAAGGAGTAGTTGCTAGGTTTTTATTCACTTCACCCATTGCTTACTTTTGGTTAGGTTAGGTCTGGTTAGGTTAGGTTAGGTTAGGTTAGTTTATTTTAATTTAGATATTCAGTCTATTTAGTTGAATCAGTGGGAGTTTTTTAGTTATCGGGTATTTAGAATCACCACATTAATCAAATAATTTCCCCATGAGGGGCTAATTGGGGGCTTCATAAATAACCGGCTCAACACCTCATAAATAACTGGTGACTCACACAAAAATTGTGTAATGTCCTTCTCCAGAAAATAAATAGATTTAATTTAAACCACAACAGGCTTTAAAAAAAATCATCTATCATTTCTTCATTTGGTATAACTATGAACAAATTGTGTCATTGTATCACTGTCAGTTCTAATTCATGTCATCCAATACCTAAAAATCAGAACAATTTAAATAAAATCAACAAAATAGAATCTTTATATTTTCCTAAGTTGGCACACCTGTACAACCCGTTTCAAGGCCAGTAGTGTTCTTTCGGATTTTTTGTTTAGGGTTTATAATTGCTATCGTATTTGTGAATTTATCCTATTTATTATAATAATCATAATTTAAAACGTAGAATCTAAGTTATTGAGGAAAAATGCGAACACAAAGTTTTTGAAGTAACAAACTAATCGCGCAATATACACTGAAGTCGTTTCGCCGACTTACAGACGACAGCGACAGGTGAAAGAAGTTGGTCGTTTTGGCATTTACTTTTCGACTGCACGGAACATATGATTCAATCTGCTGTTACTCCCCTGCAATCCTTAGTCGCCGTTAGACAATGAAACCATCCAGTCGTCCGTCAGTAAGTAGTTTTCCCACCCATGAAGTGCGTTTTAAGACTTAATTTCTCGATTTGAGGTACTTAAAGGGTTTTCCGCGGCAAAATTCGAGTTGATTCTGTAATAAAATAGTGAAAGGAACACATTAAGACAGTTTTCATCAAAATCCATGAGGTTACCGTATACGGAACATTTACCCAAAACACTAATGTACAATACTTCTGTGGAGTTTTTGTCAGTATAAACACATTGTTTTACAACATACGGACTTTTTTAAGGCAATAACAATAATTACTGAAGTACCTGCTGCAATTCAAAACATATTATTTTAATATTATATAAATAGTTTGTATGAACAAATATTCTATGTATATAAAGTAGTCACAAAACTAATGTAAAAGACTTCAGTGGAGTTTTTGTGCAAATAAACTCACAACTTTTCTATATACTAACTTTTATATATAACCTGGTCTAAAAGACTGTGAGTCAGTCATCGCGTTTTCAAATTAAAGTCAGTTCTGCTGGGTTAAAGTTTCAGAGGCTAATGCCTGCTTGAACTCCTTTAGCGATGACCATAACCCTCTAGGTGTTGCATTGAAAACCCTTAATTGTTACGGGATTTTTGGCACTTTTGGAGACTTTTATTACAAGTGTTATAACAAATTAAAACGGTGAATTAGTGTTTTAAAAGTATATTTTCTTAACCTCTTGAATCCCACGGGCGCATATTTGCGTCCGCGCTGTAGCCCTGGCGGTAGCCCACGGGCGCGTATGTGCGGCCGTGTGCAGTTTGAATTTGCCGCGCTAACTACGACAGCTGGAAGAAGAATAATATGCCTTGTTTGGTACCATTCTAATCGGGAAGAAACGCCGATTCTCGTGGTATATTTTGTTTTGCTCTAGGTTTCTGAGCATCACTGCAACGGTGTTTAGAAAACAGATGATGTTTTGTTTATGCTACGTGCGTGTTGCAATGGCGTAGTTTGCCTGTAAACAATGAATAACTGTGCCGGAATGTCGCGTGTTCTTAGAAATTAATGAATATTTAGACAATGATAGGTTAAGTGATATCTGTGGTTAATTATAACGACGATTATGATGAAGATAATTAGTATTCAGTGTGGTGACGGACATTTAGTGCCTCGCCCAAAAGTGGATGATGTTTACATAACTTCGAGACCTGATTTGCCGATAAGTGACGGTTTAGTTTTTACATTTTTTTGTAATTTTAATATTCGGTAGATTATTCTGATCACAAAAAAAGTAAATTTATATATGTTAGCTAAGTTTTTCAATATGTTACAATTTTTTTAAATAAGCATGCAAAATGGCAAAAATACCCGGGTTGAGCACAGTAGCACTACCTTATAGTGATGTGCGATACGACCGCGTATCGCGATACGGCCGCGTATCGCGATACGATTCGTATCAAAATCAAATATCGTATCGCCGTATCGTATCGTTGCCATGTATCGCGATACGAGTATCGTATCGTTGCAGTATATCGCGATACACGTATCGTATAGCTCAAAATATTGAGAAAAATATGTATATTTTTAGAGATTAGAAGCTGTATTATAATTATTTTTTCATGATAAAAGAAAGGAAGGGGGTAAAAGATATTCTTGAGAGTATATGAAATAAAAGACGCTCCAAGGTTCTAAAAAGCCAAAGAAATTATTAGGTTTCGTGACCTAATGAAAATCCTTATAATTGTTCGTGGCCTTGTTTGTGGCCTTTGAAAATCTAATGGAAAATAGTCATTTCCTTAGTAATTGGTCAACTGCTGCGTCATGATTTTTGAGATTGTGTAATGTCAAATAATTTCTGCCATTCTTGTGGCTGTGGCGTCCAACAGTCGGTACAATATGTTCCTACTTCATATAGTACAGCAAAATAATATAGTATGCAACCAACCCTCTGAATCATAATTACTTCTTACAAAGTATTTATTTTCAAAATAACCATATACCCTCTGACAAGTGACCATTAATATCAATTTAAAACATAAAACACAGTAGGCCTACTTGATTTTTGTTTTTAATTAATTCATGGTCACTACTGAGATAAAAATCAGGTAAAAAAAATAAAAAAGCTTCCTAAGGTTTATAATTTTACTTTGTTTTAATAAAATTTAAATTAGCCTAGCTGACTAACAATACAATACAATAACAATACATATCACTTAACAAAGTGAAATGTACACACTCATACAAAGTCACTTAAACAACTGATTCCCTATGTAAATAAATTACATATTAATTTTGAATAAATTATTTTTACAGCTGTTTAAATAATTTTTAAGGTCACAATTTTGTGATAATAGTATATTTAGGGTTTTTTCCTCTAATACACATACTTTGCTCCGTTGTCCATGGAACTTAAAAAAAACAATTTCCTGCAGGTTTTCTGGCAACAGGCGATTTCTTTTCATGTTTAGAACATTCCCCGTTTTTGAAAAAAGTCTTTCCGCAGGGACAGAAGTCGCTGGAACGAACAAATATTTCTTTGCAAGTTGATATATTCTAGGGTAGGCCGTGCTTAGAGTTTCTAGATGATTCAGGGGATCTGTTTTTAATGAGACTACTGGCTGATTTAAGTACTGTTTCAACTCAGTTGGCATCCCTTCTTGGTCATCGCCAGCACTGCTTGTTCTTCCTGCTTCTATTTTGTGGAAGCTCCACAGGTCTTCTTCTACATTCTTGGGTGGTGAGTCATCTTCAGATCCAGAGCTTTCTCGAGTGCTTGGCATATCTCTAATAAGCTTACCAACTTTTAGATAGCTCTTGAAGTTGCTAATGGGTTCTGGAAATGCATCCGTTTGAATCTGGGGTCAAGGAGAGTCGATACAGCTAGAACATCAATATCCTCATGGTTCTTGAATCGTTTCTGTATCTCATGAAAAAGTTTTTGCTTAAGTGTTCTTGCGATCTCAGATGTTACAGCCACAGCCTCAGTTTTCAAGTTGATCATCCTTATTAGTGGGATGATTCTGCTTGAGGTCACATACTTTTCACCACTAATGTCCACGGTTGCTTGTTCAAGAGGACGCAACAACTTTAAAACCTCTTGTAAAATTTCCATGTTTCGAGCTGTCAGCATCTGTGGGGCATAAAGGAATTTAATAAGGATTGAGTTCACAATATCGCTAAGCTTCAAAAACCTTTCGATCATATAGAATGTCGAATTCCATCTTGTTGGAGACTCTTGTTTTAGCTTTAGTATTTTTCCATGAGGGATTCCTTGGGTTTCCTGTGCTTTCCTCAGTAAGTCCGATGCATTTACACTGTGGTGGAAAAAAGTAACAATCGACTTAACTGAAGCAATCAAATTTTGCAGACCCTCTGTGAAGGATATCGCTTTAGTTGGGACAAGTGCCAACAAATGTGCAAAGCAACCCATCTGCTTCCCTTTGCCAAAGTAGATTTCAAGAGATTTGACGATATTTCCAGCATTATCCCCAACAATACTGATAACATTCTTCGGGTCTATATTCCATTTCTCACATACCTTGAGCAATGTTTCCCCAAGGTAGTCGTGGGTGTGAGATTCGCTCAATGGCTGGAGCGATAATGTGCAGCTCTATTGCATTATCTTCAAGATAGTGGGCCGTCACACCAAGGTAACTTTGACGGTTACAATCCGTCCACACGTCCGTGGTGAGCGCAATGCTGTCTATTTCGCTCAGTTTAAGTTTCAGTTTTAATGAAATTTCTTTGTACTTTCTGTGCAATAATGTAGTTATTTTCTTTCTTGATGGTACAGAGTAGAGAGGCACAGTTGCTTTCATAAGGTTGAGGAAGCCTTTGTCCTCAACAAAACTCAAAGGTTGAAGGTCGCAAGTAATCATATGAAGAATGGCTTCATTTAATTGAATTTCACGTGAACCTCCACCTGTGAAACAACCGATTGGATAAATAACTTAAAATAAAAGTATTTAAAATAAATTTGAAACAAAAAACTGATTAAATAATGACTATACAAGGTGTCATGAAATTGCAATTCTCAAAATTAAACAGGTGGTAATTTTTATATATGATTATATAGGAAAAGTCCAGCTGTTTTAAGTTTTAATACTGCATTTTTGTGACGCCTAGTACAAGCAAATTTACTTATGCATAAACCCTGACAGTGACACTTTTAAGTTGTCCTGAAAACATAAATAATGTGACTGAGGGGTGCTTCCCACAAAGACATTTATATTTCTTCTTGACTTACAATGAGTTAGGGCCTATAAAGGGTAGGCCTATATGCATGGCTCTGAAGGCTACATGGAACTTGGGGAGTGACAATGCCTCCATACTGATTAACCTAACTTAAAACAGTCACTTCAGTTAGTTTATAGGCAACTCTTAATTTCACCCAGCAAGTGAAAATGAGGGTAAAGAGTCCTATGTAAATAGGCAAGCGATTTTTAATAGAAATTAGTCGACCTAGCTTACCTGAGAAACTTTGAATGTTTTTGACAACATTGTGATTTGAGGCTGTAAAAGCCTTGGGCTCTCCGATCTTCTAGGCTGGCATGGCGTTACAGTGAAACTACTATTCCCTGTAGTAGGCCTGGGTCTCAGTTCTTCCAGAGGGAGAGGATCATCAACAAGTTGTTCTTCCTACTGAGTTGACATTACTTCAACTTCACTAGCCACAATCATGTTCTGTGATGAGTGGAGTGCAAAAGAAGTTCCTGGGCTTAGTATATGTGAAGCCATCTAAAACAATGAACACTAGATAAACAAAAATAGGTACCAAGCTTAAAAAATATTGACTTTGTGGGCTACGCATAAAAATTTAACCTGCCAGTCTTCTACAAATACATTTTCGGTAGGCAAATGTAGCCTAGTTTGTAATAATAAGTTTTGTACTTCTAATAATCTTGTTTTATAGGCTGATTATAAATTTTTCATTAGAGCCTAAACTGAAAGATTTGATTAAGCAGCCTATACAGTTATATTATTAGTAGCATATACAGTTATCAATATCAGTGTTGAACCTCAGTGAATGCAATATTGCTATTGGCTGATTAGCCTATGAATGAATCAGAACGTTACCCTTGGTATATATCAAAATTGTTATCTGGATGTGATGTAACTAACTCTTATGCTTAGGTCTACTAAGTTTTATCTGAAAAAAAGCAATGCCTGGACTTACCTCTTGAGTCTCTTCCTGTCCTGAATTTTTGAAGAGGGATTTAGGCTTTTTCTTCGAACGTTTCCCATTTTGCTGCTTCTTACTAACTTCCTTCTTAGGAGACTGGGAAAAAATTTTCTGTACGACCTTTTCAGTCCAATGTTTCCTTTTTAAATGTGTTAATAGATTTGTGGTATTTCCACTTGTTTTTACTGTTGTTTTACAAAAAATACATTTGGCATTGATCTTGTCTATCTTTTGAAAAAAAATTGAGCCCTTAAATTTTCCCATTTTGAAACAAATTTAGAGAGACAACTTAAATAATAATTTCCTACGATATGTCCAAATCACAAACAATCAACCCAATCAAAACCTCAAATTCAAATTTGAAGACAATGAAGGCAAACACTACAATTCTATGTCGTTGCTTGACACTTGACACTCGATATTATTTTCCTTTCGTACTTTAACTTCTTCTCTTCAGGGGGCTGTTTCTAAACGGGTTTCACAACTACTAAATACAACCACTAATTACTAGTTACAATCCATCTCAATTGTATCTTTACGGTTTTGAAACGGAATCATAATAATACGAAATACAAAGTCAATATTATTAATTCACCAATATCGTTTAGAAACAGCCCCCAAAAGGAGAAAAGTCATTGGCGGTCATGGTTGTATCGAAAATATCATCAGTAATCGCCGATACGAAATCGAAAATCGATTCGGCGATACGATACAAAAATAAGTATCGTTTTCGGCGATACGATACGTATCGTTTTAAAAATATCGTATCGTCTCAGACGTATCGCGATATTCCGATTCGATACGTATCGTATCGCCCATCACTACTACCTTAATTACTCGGGATTCAAGAGGTTAAAGTAGAGGTAATGGGCTATTTTAATACATCATTGTTTGGTCTAAATGTATGATAGGCTATATCAGTCCTGCTTGGGGTTAAGTCCAGGACATACTATAAAAACCTTATTAATTTGTAAGAGGACCCGTAGAATATATTTAGTCATTAGCAATAAAAAATCCAAGATATAGCCTACATTTTGTTCAGATTTTGATAAGGAAAAATAAATAGGCCTAGTAGGCCAGTAAAATTATATCAAAAATTAGTCATGCCTGGACAAAATTCCCGGAAAGCTGGAAATCGTCTTAATCTTTCCGTTTTACATCCAAGTATATGAATTTGAAGTTTGTCCCATTTTTCCTAGTGTGCTTTTGACCTGGGACCACAAAAATATCAGAGTTTTGGGTAATTTTTTAATCTTTTGTAAATAAGTAAAAAACCGTTTATTCTACTTAAAAAGTTTAAATACAAGAATTGTAGAGGACAAAATTCTGCATTTCTTGAGTACCTTCTGATAAAGATACTTTGAATAGTAATTGATTTATGGTAAGTTAAATTAAGGGTTTTGGCGAATTTCTCTTTTAGGGAAAGAGCTATTACTGTAGGTCTCATGGTAATCCCTAAGCCCAAGGTTAACATTGGGAAGGTGAGTACGCAGGTTTGCTGCCTCAAGAATACATAAATTTGTGGATTTTACGCTATAATCAAGTAGATCTTAACTAGACGAAGCCACATACCAAATTTTATTAAGATATGTTCAGAAATAAGGGAGATATTCAATTTGATTTATTTCCCATAAGGTTAACATTGCTGGGACAACGTACTGTGTTTACCACTCTCAGTATCTCGGTAACCAATGGACATAGAGCAATGATTCAAGATACTAAATTATTTGTTTTTTCGACCTGAATTCCACTGTATAAACCAAAATTAGAATATTTTAATTTTTCTACATGAAAAATTCAATAAACCCTATTTTTTGGGGTTTACCCCCCCTCACCCCCCTTTGCGATGGTCCGATCGGGCTGGTTTTCGATCATGTGTAAATAATTACTACTTTACACGTCCGTGCCAAACTTTATTAAGATCGGACCATTTTTGCGAGGGTTATCGAGGAAACAAATACATAAGTATATATATTTATATACATCTATATTGATACATATATATTTATTTAGATTTGAACGTATGGGTTTTTAGGCTTCTGAGGACCTCAAAACTAAAAGTTATCATGGTCTCGGGCTTAGGGATTACCATGAGACCTACAGTAATAGCTCTTTCCCTAAAAGAGAAATTCGCCAAAACCCTTAATTTAACTTACCATAAATCAATTACTATTCAAAGTATCTTTATCAGAAGGTACTCAATAAATCCAGAATTTTGTCCTATACAATTCTTGTATTTAAACTTTTTATGTAGAATAAACGGTTTTTTACTTATTTACAAAAGAATAAAAAATTTCCCAAAACTCAGATGTTTTTGTGGTCCCAGGTCGAAAACACACTAGGAAAAATGGGACAAACTTCAAATTCATATACTTGGATGTAAAACTGAAAGATTAAGACGATTTCCAGCTTTCCGGGAATTTTGTCCAGGCTCTATCTTTATTTTACTGGCCTATAGGCTTATATAGTTAGATGGGTTTACTACTAATATTTATATATAAAAGGGATGAAATAAAAATATATAGGCCTAGTCATCATTTTGTAAGAAATCACACCTAGCCTAGGATTAGGCCTAATTTTTGCTTGGGCCTAATTCAATATCACTTTCCACACCATCTTCATCAATACCATTTTAAAAGTGTTCAATATAATTGATTCTCTTACGTAACAGGATTTTAAATCACACATATTTTTAGGTTTTAAACAAAACAGTCTAACAACACTTGAGATGAAACAAACATCAACAGCTGAAAGAGAAGAAACCTGTAATGAATTAGTTTGCATAGAGGCGAAAATTATAGTTGCCCTAAAGTCCAGAAAACCCCGGTCTTATTGGTATGCTCAACGGTCTGAAACGATCAATCGTAAGCTAAATATGTGCGCGTTACGTAGAGCCATAATTACAGTGATGGACACTTAAATGGTTAAGTGAGCTCATGTGGAAAGGCAAACTGCAGTCTGGTTCAGATTCAGTTCTGTCTTTAAGCTATACATTTTGTTAATGAATTGTTAGTCATATTTCTCTGATCGAGAAACCCTGATCCCGGCTGAATCCCAAGTTTGTAAAGGGTAAAAATTTAGCTATGAGTCCTTGGCATACTTAGGGTAGTTGGTCAAAAATTCTAACCAGTTAAAAGTTATTTGTTAGTCCCGTATAAAGTAAATGATGGAAGTTATTAGTTAAAAAATTAACTTATAGAAAATAAAGTTAGTTTTCAGAGAGTTAAAACTATTCTCTTTCATAATTTTTTAAAACTATTATTTAACTAACACTACTATCACTCAAATAGAACAACAAAACTATTAACACAAGGAAATTATTTAACTAAACTGCAATACAACTAAACACTAAGAAAGCTTAAACCATATCACAGGTTGCTACGAAGGAAAAAATGACTTCACACTTGTCAGAGAATAAACATTAACTGAAAATAATGTTTAGAGATGACAAATTACCAAAAATTTCCCCTTCTCACCCCTCGGTGCTTGCGGTGCTGTTATTGGCTGCCTTTTCATAGCAAAGCAACTGGACTTACCCCACCCCTCGCGTTGTTAGTCAACAAGGGCGCTGACCCCTCTCTTTGCTTCTGGCACGGCCACATGCAACCCTCACCGATCGCGTAAATAAACTCATATTTGAGGCCCATCCAAAAATCTAACTATTTAGACTCCAAAACTAGTAACAAGTATAATATCTTTATTCGTTAGCTAGAATCTAACTGAGTAAGTTTAGAAGTTATTTTAGAAGCTAACGAATATGATTGAAGCTAGCTGAAAAAACTAACGAGTATCACTGATCGTTAGAATTTCTATTCATGTACCAGTATCCATTATTCCCAAGTATGGTCCTTGGCTACTTTAAATCGATATGTCCAATGCCTTCTGGCTTTTATGATGAATTGGTAAGTTTTTTTCTTGTTAAAGATAAATGTCTCTCTTACTAAAAATTAACCAACCAAATTTTAAGAAACAAATAACCTTCATGTTAAGCTTTTTCCAAAATTCAAAGTCAAATTCAAAATTCTTAATTTTACAAAATGTAGGCCTATACATTTTTATAAATTACATTACCCTAAGTGTAAAACACACACGTAACTTATCACCTAACATAAAAGAAAAATAAAATATACCTAACATTGAAGAAATGTCATTTAACATTGTATCCTGTACTCCCATAGTTTTTTAATAGGTATTCTTGATTTTCATCAGGTACAAATTGTGGAATAAGCTTACAGAATTTATTAAATAATTTTATTCAAAGGTTCAATTATGTTTTCAGGTCCCTGCTTTTGAGTCCTCGGATGGCAAGTGCATTACTGAAAGCAATGCAATTGCTTACTATGGTATGTTTATTTAATCCTTTGTGGTCAAATTAATTTACTGACATATTGACATATGTCAAAGGACATAATTAGGCTATTTGTGCATGTAATCTAAAATGCTGTATATGAACGCCAGTAGTGTCTCATTAACCCTCGAGCAGGCACATACTGAGTTTTCCTCCGCACTTGTTTTTTTAATTTTTATTAAATAAACAGGCATAGGCTAATGGGTGTCAGCAGTTGTTGGTGACCGGCTTCGTACCTCACACGCCTCATTCCAGGAATTCCCTATAGCTATTTATCCCTCCCCACATCCCCTAGGTACCTTGTTATTTGCAATTCAGTGATGCTGTGTTAGTTTGCGGTGTGCCCTTTCCCGTAACACAGACAGTGATAAGTTACCTATTATACACTAGAAAATTACTTAAGTAACTATGTTCAATTGAATTACACCTCTTAAACTTAAGTTGGACAGTTACTTTTATTAATGACGAAATGTGATTCCCAATGATGTTTGTCAACATTTAAATACAATATTTTGTTATGAAAGAAGTAAAATGGGTTAAATTTGTGCGATTTAGTGTTGCTCTGCATGCGCCCGCTTCTGTTTACCGGTGAAGTTCCCGCTCAAGGGTCAATGCATTAATGCCCCCATTCATGCTCCTGCTCCTCAAGCTGTGCATTGCATGTCGTTCAAAGCCCACGTCATTGGCGTTACGTGGGTAAACTCACCATGCTATGCTGTCTAACTTATGTGTGGTCTCAACACAGATGCCTTTGTTACTTTCACAACTCACTCTTGCTCACAAGACCAATGATCTAGTCTTTCAATGCAAGGTGTGCGGGGCACGAGTGTGAATTTGTACCCGTATAAAGATAAAATTTGTAATAATAAAAAATGGTTTAGGTTACCTTATAGTCAATTGATCCTATTTCAGTAGTAAACACTACAGCTGTTTACTACTGAAATAGGATCAATTGACGATTAGGTAACCTAAACCATTTTTTATTATTGCAATATTGATCCAGAGGCTAATCCATCATAAAATTTGTAAGTTAATCTTATAAATTGTTCCATACCAGCAAATAAAAAGAGTTGGCCTAAACATTTATTAAGTGATACCCTGAAGGGTTATTCATAAAAACATTATAAATTTACCTAATATGCTGCCAAAAAGACATGTTTTACATGTTGTACATGTGATATTGTTCGAAATACTGACCAGCATGAAGTGTTATTTATCCTCGGTCAAGTCTTACCATATAGTTCTCTATTTCCCCTTTAATTTTCTTGTCATCCTATCACTTATTTCATGGTGGCTCCTCTACCAAAATATAGGTATCTGACTCTTTCATTATTATTGATGTTTTAGTTGAACATCAATTCAGACCTAAGATCAAGGCATATCAATACGGCATCTAAGCAAATTCTAACTCAATACAACAACACAATTGGAGCCACGGCACGGGTATAGAATATGATAACCTATCTACAATCTCTGTTTTAATTTCTGGTTAAATTTTAAAGTTATTCAAAATAATTCCATATGATTATTTGTAAAGGAGTGGAATTGGTAGATGGGTCATTCCACCTCAAATCATCCAAAGAAAATAGGGTTTGACACCCTAGTTCTCAGATTTTCATGAAACTTGGTGTAATTGTTCAATTTATGCCCCTAAACTGCCAAACCAAATTTTTTTGCTGTATCTCAAACGGTTTTTTTTACAGCTGATCAAAGTTTTCATTATTTTATGCTTTTTTACCTTCAGTGGAACAACATCCTCAGGATATTAGGAAACAAAAAAAATTCTATCAACTTTATTTATTTGTCATTTCTTATGAAAATTTGTGTAAAGATAGTTCATTAAATAAGGTTTTTGGGAAAAATAATATTTGTGAGGAATAAAGACCCTTTCCCAGTTTTAAAAATTCTCAAAAATAAATTTTTATATTTTTGAATTAACGTGCAGGGTTTTGCGGAAACTGCAATATCTCAAAGGAGTAATCAAACAAATTTTTTTTTCATTTTGTTCTATAAAGTCTGGCCTATTTCATGAAACAATAAAATCAATGGCTTATTCATTCCTTCAATTTAAAATTTCACTTTTAAGATGTAATTCAGTAAACGTAATTTAATTTCTTGAATTCGCTATAAAGAAAAATGTATTGGAAGGTAAAATTTTCTCTAACTTAAATTAATATCATGTTAAATTAAGGAATTAAAAAAATTGTGTATATTAATACTCGGAACATTTCCTTTCAACTATCTTCAATATTTTTAGAGATGGGAGTCAACGTTTGCTAAACAGCCTTGACAGAATTCGTAGGTTCTCCCGTTATGGTTTTTGGGGCATCAACAACTTTGATTATATGTGGAATGGGCACAGCACAGACATCTTCTCTTTTGGGCCAGAAAAATTATTGTGATGGTCCATTTGGATGCAAAAATTTAGCGGTGACCTCCTCCTCAGTATTAACTTCACTGACGATGCCGAAATACCACAAGCTGTCATAAATGCATGCAATATAACAACCAGGATACAAATCTTCAATTTTTACCATTAAAGTTTCATCATGACTGATTAGGTTAAAAGTAAGGATTGATTTTTCACCGGTACTTATTCTTCTCGCTTCAATTTTTCCCAAATTGTAACTTATGGAGGCTGTTGGTTGTCGGAAGCATGATGTGAAAGGTTATTGGAAATAGCCAAATATGGATCAGGGTGGAACAATATGGATCAAGGTGGATCTGTGGTACAATAAGGTAATCCTGTATTGTCAGGAAAGGACTGATCAGAGCAAATTACTACAACTGTGAAATGAATAGGATAATTTATCTAGGTGGAAGGTTTACCCTGAGGCCGATCGTGCCCATTGCCATATGGTCACCTAAGCCAGCTTTGATGAACAATAATTGAGTAATTAATTCCATGTACAACTATATCAAATACCAGAAGGCCGCCCTACCTTGCATTAGGGTGGGCCGAAAAAAGTAAATTTTACCCGATCAAAAACATGTATGTCTTAAAAGTTGTGTAGTAGGCCTAGTATGATCGGCATAAAATATTAAGCCTGAGAGTTTATATCTTTAGACTGCGCAAACCGTGTAAAATTTTAATGTTTTGTAAAAAAGCTGAAATTTTTTAAATATACCGGGTGTCCCATAATAGTCCCCCCCCCCTAACTTTTTCCTATATTTTTTCAAATATCAATTCCACACCACCCCCAAACATTATTGGGTAGTTAATACTTCATTTTGAGGGGGTACCCAATTTTGGCCGCCATCTTGGATCCGTCATATTGGATCCAAAATAATTTTTTCAAATGTAAAAATGGTGTTGTGACCCATCATTTCAAATTAGATTTTTTCACTGATTACAATGCCGCAATCCGTTTTTTAATATCTCAATTGGTTCTCAAGATATGAGTACTTTTAATTTATTTATTTTCAACCAATTTTAACATTACAAATTGATAAAATAGGCCCATAACCACAAAATAATCCTAGATAGTGACGAATAACCACCATCAGTCATTGTTGAGCGATTTACTCTTAACTTTCACCAATGTAAATTTTTTGGCCGCCATCTTGGATCCGCCATTTTGAAATGAGGTAAGTTATATAAAATATAAAGTTGGTATTGTGACCCATCATTTCAAAGTAGTTTTTTACGCTGAATTCAATGCTGCAACCCGTTTTTAATTATAGCGTTTAGTTTTCAAGATATAGACATGTTTCTAATAAAACTCTCAAAAAATATGAATTCTTCATAAACTGAGTTTTATAGCTAAAAACGGGTTGCGGCATTGAATTTGGCGTAAAAAACTAGTTTGAAATGATGGGTCGCAATACCAACTTTATATTTGAAGTAACTTAACTCATTTCCAAATGGCGGACCCAAGATGGCGGCCAAAAAATTTACATTTGTGAAAGTTAAGTTTAAACCGCTTAATAATGAATGATGGTGGTTATTCGTCACTATCTAGCTTCATTTTGTGGTTATGGGCCTATTTTATCAATTTGTAATATTGAAATTGGTTGAAAATAAATTAATTAAAAATACCCATATCTTGAGAACCAATTGAGATATTAAAAAACGGATTGCGGCATCGTAATCAGTGAAAAAATCTAATTCGAAATGATGGGTCACAACACCACTTTTACATTTGAAAAAAATTATTTTGGATCCAATATGGCGGATCCAAGATGGCGGCCAAAATTGGTACCCCCTCAAAATGAAGTATTAACTACCCAATAATGTTTGGGGGTGGTGTGGAATTGATATTTGAAAAAATGTAGGAAAAAGTTAGGGGGAGGGGACTATTATGGGACACCCGGTATTTAATTTTGTCGTATCGTAACATGTATGTCCCAAAAGTACCAACAAAGAGTCATAATGCCTAGTGTAAATTAATAGTCCCAAGCAATAATATCTTTAGACTGCGCAATCAACTTAAAAATTCATTTGTTTTGGGAAAAAATCAAATATACTCAAAATACAAATATAATTTTTTTATCGTAATTTTTGAGCAATTCTAAGCTAAAATTGTCAAAATAATTCTCTGGATCTTATTGAAAGTTTGTATTCCCACCTCAAAAAAAATTTATGCATAATTTAAAACATGTATTGACAGTTCGAATATTATAAATATAAATTTTTAACTACCCTCCTTTTATTAAAAAAAATTGGGATTCATTTTTTTCACTATGATTTTATTCCATGCTGTTTTCTTATTTCTGTCTTTTCGTGCCATATCGCGCGTCTCTTCGCTATTTACGTATAGAACTACCAATAACTCACTACCTAAATTGATTTTTGAGATCTTGAACTTCCTTACACCAGCATTTTCTGTACCCAATCATGCATTCATTGCATTTCGAGCTGCAATGATTCGCTTGATGGCAAGCTGTTGGATGTTTTTTTCTGCTGTCTGTAAACATTGCAACTAAGACGTTTTCGGGTTGGCAAACTAGCCACTAACCGCTGTACTGTAAAAGGTTTAGTATTACTTTCTTGTGTTCATCTTTCGTGTAACTCGAGAATTGGATCATTTTCCACAAATTGATCATCCCTTCTTGTAGTTTCGAGATATATTTTATTATGAACGAGCTTTATGCATCAGATCTTACAACTTATGTGGACAGCTCTTTCAATATCTCACTTATGATCCAGAACAAATGTACAGACGTGAAATTCGGTTGGCAGTCGTAAGCTAACTAGTGTGGTTTAGCGTTAACTCCATCTCCGAATCCATTGGGGTTTTCGCCAGTGGAACCCACCTTACGTAACTTATATCAAACGAGTTTTCTAATTAGTGTGGAGGTCTTTACTTTGCACTTGAACCATTGCAGCTCGATATATGTCGAGTAACTGGTGATAACAGTTATAGATTCCAAACATAGTTTTTACTACGGCAGACATAATTGATTTATTCACATCGCGGTCTCTAAAAGTAACAGAACCACCGATGAATATGTATTATTCGTAAGCATCTATACCGAATCCTGGAGCCAGACAATGATGTGCCTGGCAATGATGTGACCTCATAAGGAGTTTCATTGAAGTTGCTAACATGTACACAAGCTGTAGGGAGGTCTGTCAAGAAAGTGACAAGGTCATCCTAAGCAAGTAGGCCTATGCAATCAAGAAAGTATAGAGAAAGAAAGTGGTGTGATAAGAGCCCGATTACAAGACGATAAGAGCACAGATTAAGTCCAAAAAGGTAAGGTTTATTGCAAAAAAAAGAAGTACTGACGGTAACGTGCTCTCATGGTTGGGTGGTAGGGAGGGCACGGATTGGACTCGAACGACTCGACATTCAACCACCTCCCCTTAGTGAATTCTTGGTAGTTCTAAATGAACTAGCAAAGAGGTGCTTGATATGGCACTACATAGCAGACAGAAAATAACAACATCGTAATAGTTATTTGTGCATCTAGGGACTAAAGTGCAACTTTTTCTCCCTGAGGGAAACTGTTGTCGCCCGATGGCGGAGCCGAGGGCGACAATTTCCCAAGGGAGAAAAAGTACTTTAGTCCCGTGATGCACACAAAATTTTTCCTCCACCTACAACATTAACAATAACTAGGTATAACACTGTAACTTTACCTTATGATCCTTTGCTTCAACAAACTGCATTACAATCACATAGCCTATATAAATAAATAATGCAAGGTATTTAGGCTTTAATTTTAACCATTTTATTCACACTCTTCTTTAAAAATACCCTAGGCCTAACTTATTTGTTCCCAAATATGCAGGAATATAGCCTAAACTACAGCAAACTCAAAATGGATTCGCTGTCCTGTAGACAAAGGAAACGGACGCTCTGATGCTGTGACACTGTCTTCAACATAGAGAAACAAATTGAAATCGACAGTGTTGCCATATTTTCTCACTGTCCACTGCGGCGTTGCCGGATTTCTTCCCATGTATTTCTTATGAGATTACTTTTAGTCCCGTGGGACTAAAAGTAAGTAAGTAAATCCCATGGAGTATAAACTAGTACTTTAGTATTCTATTCCAGGGACTAAAAGACGACTATAGATAGTAGGTGGAGGAAAAATATAAATTATAGTGAAACAATGAAACCCGATTTATTAGAATAAAAGGAAAGTTGTAAAAAAGGTCTATAATGTCTGAGATGTCAATACATGTTTTAAATTATATATAAAAATATTTTCAGGTGGGAATACAACCTTTTAACAAGATCCAGAGTATTAGTTTGACTATTTAGCTTAGTCATAAGACTATTTTAGCTTAAACGTAACAATAAATTAATTCTATTTGTATTTTGGGTATATTTGATTTTTTCGCAAAATAACTGAATTTTTCAGCTGATTGTGCAGTCTAAAGATATTATTGCTTGGGGCTATTAATTTACACTAGGCATTATGACTCTTTGGTGGTACTTTTGGGACTTACTTGTTTACGTTAGGACAAAAGTAAATATATTTAAAAAATATCGCAAAATTTCAGTTTTTTACAAAATATTAAAACTTGACACGGTTTGCGCAGTCTAAAGATATAAATTCTCGGGCTTAATATTTTATGCCGATCATACTAGACCTACTTCACAACTTTTAAGACGTACATGTTTTTGATCAGATGAAATTTACTTTTTTCGGCCCACCCTACCTTGCATGGGAATAACTATCTGAAATTAAGCATAACCGTCTAATAGCTGATTACTATGATTCTGAATAAAGGTTTAACTAACTATTGAGCTAAGTAATTAATTGTTGGGCAGATAAATATGACAAGCAATATTTCCTAATGAAGCTACATTTGTATTACTGTGAAGGGTCGCCTCTGAGAGGGGAAACCCACAGAAATTCACATCTCAGAAAAACCTCCAACTAGAATTCCTCCCCCCGGCACCCCAAAACCAAGCCAAACTAGAACATTTTAGGTTGATATCGACTAATTTAATGAAAATGACCTAATCTTTAACATTAATACTTATCCGATTTGCCAGCGATGTTCCTGGGACTGAACTCCAGCTTCAAGTGGGAAGAGAGCAGGCCTTTCAAATACTAAATTTCCCTCTGTCTTTCTAGAATGTTCAGGTGGACTGGCCTCTGTTCAGGCATTATGGCCAGTACCTGGTTTGGCGCTATATATAAAAAGGTGACGCGCACGGCACAAAATCATTCAGCGGTTGAAAGTTATGAAATGATCCGCTGCTCTAGCTCGGTTGCAGAGTTTACTGACAAGTTAGTTGAAAACCTGATTAAGTTAATACCTCATTCTTTCATTGCCAAAGAGCAAACTAAGTTTTTTAAAGATTCAAAGGATGATATTCCCTCAGATACAGCTATTGTGTCTATGGATTTCAGCAAAAATTATGCTTTCACAATACAAGAGGAGGTTCAATGATACCACGGGACATCAGATTCATGTACCCTCCATCCTGTCATGGTCCATTTAAAAGATGAAAACTATGATAAACATATTTTACCTCTTTGCATTATATCTGATGACCTAAAACATGATGTAGGTATGGTACATGAATTCAGAAAAATGTGATTGAATTTCTTAAGAAAGAATATTCTCACTTGAAAATGATTCATTACTTCACCAATAGGTGTGCTGCACAATATAAGAATAAACTCAATTCCATAAACCTGTGCATGCATGAAAATGACTGAAATGAAAGCTCAGTGGATAGGGAAGAAAGTCTCCAGCAGAACATGGATAGGCAAATACTAAAAATATAACATTCCTTTTTATTTCTAAAGATACAATTGATTCAACCCGCCTCAGTTTGGAAAATCGCTTAAACAATCGCAGGAACTTGATCATTTCGTAACTTTCAACCGCTGAATGATTTTGGGAAACTGAAGGGAGAAGAATAAGTACCGATGAAAAATCAACCCTTATTTTTAACCTAATCAGTCATGATGAAACTATAATGGTAAAAATTGAAGATTTGTATCCTGGTTGTTATATTGCATGCATTTATGACTGCTTGTGGTGTTTCGGCATCGTCAGTGAAGTGAATACTAAGGAGGAGGATGTTACCGTTAAATTTTTGAATCCAAATGGACCATCACAATCATTTTTCTGGCCCAAAAGAGATGTTTGTGCTGTGCCCATTCCACATATAATCAAAGTTGTTGATGCCCCAAAAACCATAATTGGAAGAATTTACCAATTCTGCCAAGACTGTTTAGCAAACGTTGACTCCATCTTTAAAAATATGGAAGATAGTTTAAAGGAAATGTTCCAGGTATTAACAAACACAATTTTTTTAATTCCTTAATTTAACATGATATTAATTTAATTTAGGGAAAATTTTATTATCCAATTCATTTTTCTTTATAGCGAGTTCAAGAAATTAAATTACGTTTACTGAATTTCATCTTAAAAGGGGAATTTGAAATTGAAGGAATGAAAAAGCCATTGATTTTATTGTTTTATGAAATAGGCCAGACTTTGTAGTACAAAATGAAAAAAAAAATTGTTTGATTACTCCTGTCCCTTTTTGAGATATTGCAGTTTCCACAAAACCCTGCACGTTAATTCAAAAATATAAAAATTTATTTTTGAGATTTTTTAAAACTAGGAAAGGGTATTTATTCCTCACAAATATTTTTTTTCCCGAAAACCTTATTTAATGAACTATTTTTACACAAATATTCATGAGAATTGCCTATTAAATAAAGTTGATAGAATTTTTTTTTGCTCTTAATGACCCGAGTATGTTGTTCCGCCGAAGATAAAAAGGCGTAAAATAATGAAAACTTTGTTTAGCTGTAAAAAATAAACCGTTTGAGATACAGAAAAAAATTTGTTATGGTAACATGGGTCATAGAATGAACAATTACAATAAATTTCAACAAATTCTGAGACCATGGGTGTCATGTTGTTGTTGAATTGACTTGGATTGACCCAGATCCAATGTTGTTAGATGCTAAATTCTACTGTTCTTAGAATTCTACTCTTTACAGTGATGCTTTTTCTTAAATTTCTGATTGGCCTATGTATATTTGATATTATTTTTGTGTGTTTTTACACCAGTGTAATTTTTAATTCTTTGATTGGGAATGCTCCAAATCAGGGTGTTGTTACTATCCAATGGCGACCTTTTGCGAATTCATGGTAATAATTGCATATACTGTGTGTCCCAAAAGTCCCGGAACGGTTTAATATCTTTAAAAGTAAGCCAGATATCAAAACAATATTTTGCATACCTTTTAGTACTAAAAAAACTACTTTTTGATGTATGTGTCATTTCTGCCCCTGCCCCCAAAATTGGATTTTGGGGGGTAGCCCCAAAATTTTAAATGTAACCCCCCATCGTGCGACTGCTTATTTTAAAGGGCTCGATATCATGCTCCAGTCCAAAATGGCAGCCATTCAAAAATAAAAAAATGCTGTCCGTCAATTAAAATTGAGCATTTTCTGTGTTCGGCAATTCACATTTAAATTGAATAAGAACCATCAGAACACATATTAACTACTTAAAATTTACAAAAATAATAATTTCTTGTTGTCATCATCAAGGCACAACCCTCCAAAATGTTTTTGGGGGGTGGAGCTTTTTCCAACCAATTCCAATATAAGCTCACATCGTATGACCACTCGTTTTAATATGCTGAATGAGTAAAAAAAATAAGCCAAAGCTTGTTTTAATGGAATTTAAAAAAATTTGTTATTTTTGTGGCAAATATTTGGTACTTCATGTATGGGGGTTTTCTAAAATGTAACGCATAGACGACCCTCCGCAGGTATAGACCTTTGCCGCTGAGCCAAAGGTTGCATTAAGGCGGATATCTATTAGTAGGCTATGTTAGTTGACACTAACAAAATCCGTTTATTTATTACAAGTAAGGTAACTTTTGTGAAATTTAATTAAAACAAGCTTTGGCTTATTTTTTTACTCAGCAAATTAAAATGAGTGGTCATGCGATGTGAGTTGATATTGGAATTGGTTGGACAAACCCTCACCCCCCAAAACCATTTTGGAGGGTTGAGCCTTCATGTTGACAACAATAAATTATTATTTTTGTATCTTTTAAGTTGTTAAAATGTGTTCTGGTGGTTCTTATTCGATTTAAATGTGAATTGCCGAATACAGAAAATGCTCAATTTTAATTGACGGACAGCATTTTTTAATTTTTGAGTGGCTGCCATTTTGGACTGGAGCATGATATCGACCTTCGCTTTGCGGCATTGTGTTTCTTTTAACAAGGTCTTTAAAATAATCAGTCGCACGATGGGGGGTTACATTTAAAATTTTGGGGGTACCCCCCCAAAATCCAATTTTGGGGGCAGGGGCAGAAATGACACATACATCAAAAAGTAGTTTTTTTAGTACTAAAAGGTATGCAAAATGTTGTTTTGATATCTGGCTTACTTTAAAAGATATTAAACCGTTCCGGGACTTTTGGGACACACAGTATATGTTAGGTAAATTACGGTGTCCCACAGCAACTAGGCGAGCTACACTGTTAGGCCTTTCAAACATACGTATGTTGATTCTCTGTATTGCTCTAGTTGTCAGACCTGTGCTTCAAGTCTATAAATTTCAGACTAAATTTCAGTCCGATTGATAGGTAGCCTAATATACTTTTTATTACCTATCAATTAGGTAGGGAATTGTTATTTTATCCAGTGATTTAATTTTTCAGTGGCTAACGCACAACTCCGAGGTGCCAATGATGTTGAGAAAGCACAAATCCTGCAATGGCTGAGTTTTGCCGACAGTGAAATTTTACCTGCCTCTTGCACTTGGGTGTTTCCCACGCTTGGCATCATGCAATACAACAAGCAGGTGATAAGTTCATTCCCTTAATACAGAATTTAATCTTTAAATATTGAGGAGCTGGCTTAGGTGGTATGCCACTTAAAAAACTATGCAAATTATGGAATATCCAAAAGTGTGGCCTGGGGTTATCCTGGAATATTTTTTTTTTTAATATTGGTGCCTTGCTCAGTATATATGAACCGGTTTTTGCCGGTTTGCAATAGTTTGCCTGTTTTTTACTAGTCAGGATTGATAGTAGACACTACAGCAGCAAGTATTAACAAGTTTTTTTAATCATTTTATAAATTTCTCACTGTAGGCATCAGTCAATTCAATTCAATTCAAAACTTCTTTATTCCAAATAAAAATGTACATCAGTTCACATACAAGGAATAGAGTCAAAAATTACCATAATAACATTATAAATACAATATTTGTCGCTTAAATGTAGAGGTGTGCGGATATCCGAAAACTCGGATCGGATTCGGATCGGATCCGATATCCGAATCCGATCCGAGGGTTTTATGACTATCCGGTAAGACTAACTAGATATCTGATTCTATCGGATAGACTGCACATTTTGGGGTAAATTTTAAAGAAGGATCAAATTTTTAAGTTTGGAAAGTCTTCCAAACAAAATAAGTCACTGCCGACGAAAGAACAATAGTGACAGAAAACATCGCGGAACAAAAACGACGCTTTTAAATGCGACGGTTGCGACAGCGGTTAGAACAACGCCTCAACACGATGCGATTTAAGTAGTGGTATGCATCAATCTATGTATTTCGGTTGCTGATATTGCGACTCGTGATTAGATCGAGAATTTGAGATCGTTGTATACGATCAGAGTATTGCACAATACCCGACACGATAACAAACATTTTCTGAAGACAAAATCTTGTATCGTAGCATTAAATCAGTTAACAAATAATAATACATCCTTTATTAGTTCTGTCTCGATCAGTATCCGTTACCGACGGAACATCATCGATTGGTATGAGAGAGAATCGCAACCAAGACGAATCAGAGTTCGCCATTGTCCGCCATCCGACAGTGTCCAACAATCGTCTTCAATTGCCAAAATGAAATATCCCGTAAATACCCCATAAATAAATAACTGCTACACCACCAAAATTCTTAAAGCCCTCCCCCCAACCTGTAATTCCTCTGAACTCAGAAAATGGGAGCTGGCCCATCAGTGGGTGACAAAATCCAGAGAACCCCCAAACCTCAACCTCAGATAACTTTTCCCTCCCATCCTATCAGCAGGCTCTGTAGGACTGTATGTATATAGTGAATATAGTGTAATATAGACAATCACAGACATTTAGTGCTCTTTGGATTCTAGAAGGAGGAAACTGTTCTTCTTCTTCCTTCCTAGTGACCAATGTACTCTCTACAATCTGAAGAAGGAGCCAGTGGCTCTGAAAATTAATTTTGTTTATGTGTTTTGTGTTTTTTGTGTGCTCTTCAGCTGCCTTAACCACCAGGTAAGCCTGCTGATTCCCCTGTCCTACCCTGGTTTCTTACAACTCAGGCCTAGAGCCCTACTTCACAAAATGATATAACCATAAATAAATAGTCGTGTTGATGTTTCGCACGACTATTTCAGGGGGGTGTTTCTAAACGCGTTTCACAAATAATAGCTACTAATCACTAGTTACAAATCATCTCCATTGTATCCTTACGGTTTTGAAACGGAATCTTAGTATTACAAAATACAAAGTTAATTTTATTAATTCACCAACATCGTTTAGAAACAGCCCCCAGGCCGTAAATATCTTAAGCGGCCTGTTGATACGATAAAATAAAAAGCCTACAATAATTTTGGGCTGCCAAAGAGTTGGCCAACCTGTACATTTCATTGTTTGTGTTTTCATCTCACTTCGTTGTCGTTTTTTATTTTGAATGTCCCCGTCTGCTTAAAAACTGATTAGAACGTCTTTTCAATTAATTGCCAGATAACTTTATTTTTCAGTTAAGCAATTACCTACCTAGAAGTTGAAAGTTGAACGATCCAAAATAAGTTTTTATACTGCTGAAATATTAATCTTCGTCGAATTAAGCCTAGTCAAAGCCGGCTGGCCGTATTTTCAATACGTGATTAAAATGGACATTCTTAGATAACAGTACAATGCTGAGTTGACAACCTAAGCCTATGTAAATAATTAGTGAGTCTGCTTGTTGTTTGTTATATCAAACAAATAGACCTATGTTCTAATTAAATGGCCAAGCTTTAGTACTGAAACCTACAACATTAGAAACTTATCTTGATATTTAGGTTAAGTTTTCTACTCAGACTTATTATTTTGTTTTTATAGTAGGCTATTATTGTAGTGTATCAAAATCTTGATTGGCAGGCATTAAAGCATAAATAAAAATGTAAAGTTTTCTTAAAATATAAAGTGATTGGCGAAGCAAGTTTTATATTTAGGTCTTATTCTTTTGTCTAATCACATAGGCCTAGTCACTGATCAAATAAGGAAAAGAAAAAAAACAAGAGGCCAAACAGTGAACAAATTTAGGTTTTATTGAAAAAGGAAGTTTTAAGTTGCAAATCCTGAAATTGATTTAGGCCTAATAAGCTTATTCAATTAAATACTACCTATGCTTAAGGGGAATAAATACATTTCTAAATTCTTAGCATATAATTAATTAGTTGTTGTACCTTTGCATACTTTAATAATTGACATTTGGCCTATATTGGAAACAATATATCACAATTATCAACAACTCAAGCATATCAAGGCAAACCTTGCCTTACACATAAGGATAATATGGTAGTTCCTTGCAATTACCTTAGGCTTATGAGAAAACTTAAATCTGCTCATTACGCCGCACCATAAATATCCGAATCCGGTATTATCCGATCCGAACCTGTTGTTATCCGATCCGAAACCGATCCGAACATAAGCTATCTGATCCGATCCAAACATTCACTATCCGCACACCTCTACTTAAATGTAAATATAAATTAATTATTTAAAAAAATCCTAATTATGATTAAATTCTTCCAATGAATACAAAGATGATTTCATCAAAAATTCCTTTAACAATTTGAGAAATTGATTGGAATTTTTTTGAGAAATTGATTGGAATTTTTTTCTGATTTTATTTGTCTTTGTAAGCAGTCAAAAAATTTGTTCCCTGCAAAAGTGGTTTTTTATTAAAAAATTCAAGGTCATTGTGAGTATTTAAGGTTACTCGACTACACGTTATACAAATTAAAAAGATACTTTTTTCAGATATTATGTTTACGTTGTTATGAGTAATCTCACAAGGGTATAAGCAAAAGATTTGAAGTGTAGGTTAAAATAATGATGGCTCTAACCATGTTCTTATTTTGGAAAAGTACTCACTCACTGGGAGAGGGCGACTGTGAATTTCGGCGAGGGCTTGGAAGCAGTCCTTAAGAGCCTTAAGAGAGTGAAGTAGAATAAGGCATGCTTTTTATACCGCACATACGCTCTCACATTTGACTTTCCCCCTATCCTGGTGAGTATTCACTTGCGCCAGAGTAAGAACATTGCCTAATGTCATCATTATAGTAATGCTAGACTCTTGTCGTTTTTTAGTTTGTTATTTATTCTGTTTGCAATTGGCCACACAACTTGTTTGCGGCCAGTTTAATTTCTCAAAAAATAGGTACAGTGACTATGTTTATGTTATTTGGAAATAAATTCATTTAAGCTAATCATTATTTTAAATGGGCTTCCCACTATCGCTCTGAAAATTGATTCGGATAATGGGAAATTTTGTTAGAGTTGAGAAAATCTGAGTTCTACTTTGTACACTTCTTCCAGTAAGTGGTGGCTCATGGAAATCTCATGGAAAAACCTGCCTTTATGTTTGACATAGATAAATATATTTCTTTTATAAATTCCGTCCTTTTTCCTAATGAAGGACGACAAATAAGGTACAGATTGGCAGAGCTATAAGCCTTAACAATGCTAAGTTTTCTCTCTATACCTACAATCTGCACTTATTGATTTTGTTAGTATTACAAATCACTTAGCTTTAAATCAGCATCAACTACTACTTATCTATACAAAACAGACAGATGTAATTCCTAATGTTTTTAAAATGGTTAACAAATAAAGTGTGATTTAAAACAGGATTAAGTGTACCTATGTGTATCTTGTAATATAGTTTAAAACTATAATGTTACAAACATAGTTTTAGTTTTTACGTTGTTATAGTTAGGCCTAGTAACTTAGTTTGTTGTAGTTGGACTAGTTACAATTTTTTTTCTCTGTTGTAGTCACTAACACCAATCATATGTGCTTCCATAATTTGTGTTTTTCTCAGCGCCAAGAGTTTTTATTATAATGGTTGACGGTTCAGGCGACAGATCGCGCGAAGGAAGACGTGAAGGCTGCACTGCAAGTGCTCAACACGCACTTGCTGACGAAAACCTACTTGGTGGGTGAGAGGATCACCCTCGCCGACATCTGCGTGTGCTGCACCCTGCTCCACCTCTACCAATACGTCCTAGACCCCAGCTTTAGGTATGTTGGATCTGGATCTGACCGAAAAAGGTTTCAATTATTCAATAATTGAATCTGACTGAATAAGGTTGCAACTATGCATTTCTGTTGTTACTAGAAATGTATATTTTGAATCTAGAGGGAGTGACATTTTGCAGGCTGAAGACCGTATTACTTTTGCAACCTTATAAGATTTTTTTGAACTACATTACATTATAATATCATTAAGTCCCTGACCGCCAATAAGGGGTTCTTTAAGGCGAATATGAGTGAAGGACAAGTTTAGGATGGTAGTTCTATGGTGTATGTTAAGTGTTAACCATTGAACTAGTGGCTTGTAGGGGTAAAAGCCCCTAAAAATAAAATATCAATGCTGAATATTTAATGTAAGATATTTAATAATCTATAGGTAGTGTTTATTAAACGTTTGATGCGTAATGTTAAAGGTATTTCGACATTTGCTATACGTTTCAGACTTTTAAGAAAGGTATTAACTTCAGTATAATAAGGGGCTGAATCCCTGGAACAGTGGCACTATCCGTCGACCTCAAAACAAACCCAGTTCACTTTGTTTCCAATTAAATATATGAAAATGGTTTGAAAAACTTCTAAAAGTTAACCTCAGAATGTAGCACCTAATTTATATCCCTGGAAAGTCATGAGATTTAATACAAAAATGTAAACAAATTGTGTCCTTAACCAAAATATCATCATTAAGCTCATATGTAGCCTGTTCCAAAGTATATATTGGACGGTTAGAGGGTAATAATTATGGAAACTTCCGATTTAGGCTACATTTTTTACCCAATAGGCGAATAGGTACGGATGAAATCAGAAAATGTTTTCTCATTGACGCTTCCACGCTCCACGTTAGAGTCTCTGGCTCCCCACCTTATAGGAGTTAGGTTTGGAGACCACCAGTTTAGTGAATAGTTAATATTGAGGATTGAGGATTTTAACATACGTCCCACACGTTTTCATGGTTGCCCGGGAGTAAATGCTGCTTTGTGTTTGTAGAGTCGATATTCAATGTACTTTTATTGGCCAAATTTAAATTTGATGTTGCACTCAATCGCTGTTACTGCAGCACACCCTTGTTTCTAGGCCTAAAGTCCCAGCCCAGAAGAATGGTGACCATTTCCGACCGCTCATCAAATTGGCAGAGCTATAAGCCTTAATAATGCTAAGTTTTCTCTCTATACCTATAATCTGCACTTATTGATTTTGTTAATATTACAAATCACTTAGCTTTAAATCAGCATCAACTACTACTTATCTATACAAAACAGACCTATGTAATTTCTAATGTTTTTAAAATGGTTAGTATATTAGAGCCACAAAATTATAAAAAAAGAATATTAAAAAGTAGAAACAGTTATTTCTTATAGTAGGTTCAACCTACATTCAAAGCTGAATTTTAAATAAACCATACTAGTGGCTTGTAGGGGCATAAGCCCCAAAAGGAAAATTTAAATTAAAACAATTCCTATTTCATATAGTAAGATCTACCTTTATAAACAAGCTTTTAGATATACCATATGATAATATCTAGAACATGGTTCAAAATAAAATAACAATATCACATGTTTTATGTAAACAAAGCAGCTCCCAATGCTTTTTAAATGGCAGATATTTTACGTTGTTTCTCATTTTCTAGTAAGCCTCAAGCAAATTCAGTATTTTTCCCGCCATCACGGAATAGAGACCTTTAATTTGAGTCCTCTCCCACCTTTCTATGACTTGCCAGGCGCCCAAAATTTTGACGCAAAGAATCGCCTTACGAAATTAAATATATGATTATATATCAACATTTATCATGTGGTTTTAAATCAAGTATAAGCAACACATGTTTTATTGTAAACGAAGCAGACGTTTTTAGATTCGAATGCTTTTTAAATGGCAGATATTTTATGTTATATCTAATTTTCTGGTGAATTTCAAGCAACTTTAGTATTTTTCCCGCCATCACGGAATAATAGAGACCTTTAATTTGAGCCCTCTCCCATCTTTCTACGACTTGCCAGACACCCACAGTTTTAACGCAAGGAACTGTCTTACGAAATTAAATATATGATTGTAATTAGCCTACAATTGATTTTACATTCATTATTTTGAAAGGTGAGCCTCCCACTTTTGATACTTTATCAATATTATCAATACTATATTATATTGTACCATATTATATACTATATACTATATTGTAACTGGGGAAAAATATTGAAGCTGGGAAATATTTCTTCTCAGAGAAAGTAAACCTTAAAAATCAATTTTGTTCAAGGAGATCATCTAGGTGTGCAGCTATCCCATTTCTTTGTTGGCCAGGATATACAGAAATCAATGAAATTCATTTGAAAAGCCAGGGTCAATTGGATGAAGAGTAATTTAAGAAATTGTGAATGCCTGCAAATGCCAAAAAATGGTGGGTAGCCTCCAATACAAAAGTAGCCCCCATTTTCACACTGTATGCAAGACAATTTTAAAAGCAATTTTTTTGGCTTACCAAACATTCAATAGTGTCTCCACAAATTATGAAATTTTTCTGAAATGGTTAGACAATGTATATTCCCTAGTGTATTGGATCTTCTTTGCACTTTCAATGTAAAATAAAATGTATAGGCTGAATGTTGATTTGTATGTTTATTTTCAGACAACCGTACCAGAATGTCAACAGGTGGTTTACAACAATCATCAACCAGCCCCAGGTTAAGGCTGTAATCGGATCTTTCAAGCTCTGTGAAAAAATGGCCGAGTTCGATGCCAAGAAATTTGCTGAAGTCCAAGGTAATATTAAAAATTGAAGTGTTTAAAAATTTAAGTCAATCAGTCTTAAGTAGTTAAATTAAATGAAAAAGAATGTTGGCTACTATTAAGTTATGTTAATGTTTGGTTTTGAAATCAGCTAGCTTCTCATGATGATACAGTTTTTCTGACACCTCTTATGAGTGTCACAGAACACAGTGATTTTTTGCCATGCTAATTCTGATTTGAGCTAGTTGCTTTTAAAGGGGTAAATATATGACCATTTAAATTAACATAAGCTTCAGATTTGTTTATAATTATAATCATAGGGGCCTTATTCTATTAAAGCTCGGGTTGTAGGTTATAAGTGACTTTTATCCATATTTAACATACGGTAATACAAATTGAAGTGTTTAAAATTTAAGTCAATCAGTCTTAAGTAGTTAAAATTAAATGAAAAAGAATGTATTATTACAATCGTGAGCAGCAAATACGGCGGGTGAGTGAGAGCGCTATTGGCGAAATTATTGTTCATTATTTGTTTGGATAGTTAATCAAATATAACATCATATGGTAAAGTAAACACGAATTTACACGTAAAAGACCTTGAGAAACATAAACAAAGCTTTGACAGTTCAACAAAAACATTTCATTCAGTCATTTCAGCCGATGTTTAGCAGAAATTTTTATGAGTTTACAGTTTTTGCCGCCGGCCGTATTTTGTGCTCTCTACACTATGTTAATGTATGGTTTCTGAAATCAGCTAGCTTCTCATGATGATTCAGTTTTTCTGACACCTCTTATGAGTGTCAAAGAACACAGTGATTTTTTACCATGATGATTCTGATTTGAGCTAGTTGTCTTTAAAGAGGTAAATATATGACCCTTTAAATTAAGATAAGTTTCAATTTTTTAGAATTTAAATCAGAGGGTCCTTATTCTACTAAAGCTCAGTTTGAAGGTTATAAGTGACTTTTATCTATATTTTACATAACGCTTTAATATTCTTCATAAATAGCTGCTGGAGATACGATTTTCTTTAATATAATTTGGAAAGCAATTTTCTTATCCAGCATTATAAGTGCAGCATATAAATTAGGCTACACTTAGTGTGGCTTTATTTCACACGGAGACATAGTAGTTTATTTATGGGTGTTGAGCAAGTGTGGAATTAGTTGTTATAACTGCCTTATGAAAATATTGTGTTTAAAAGTCGATTTTAGATTGTTAATCCTATGTCATCAAGTAATTTCATGAAATTTTCAGTTTGAAAACCGCTTATACTTTGTAATTTTGACATAAACATTTTGAATTGCCAAACTACATTCATAATTTATCATTTTTAACACATGGGGACCTTAAGAAATATTCAAATTAATGAAGATGTCAAATTATAGAAGTTCGACCAGGTTCTACTGTAATTCTGGGATGAAATAAACTTAATTGAATCTCTCTAGTGTCAATAATTGTCCTTGTAATCAACCCTCAGGTGAGGTTGAAAGTAATGAATAGCATAATTTTTTCATAATTGATTGACTTAAAAAAATTGCTGTCAACACATATTGAGCAGTTTCATCAATAATTGTGTTCTCAAACAAACCATTGAATAATTTGGAAAGTAAACACTATTTTTGGAAATGATTTAAAAGCTATTAGCCTGTTTTTTCCCTTGAAATTGAAACAATTCCTGCCTTTATGATTTGATCAAGTTGATCTTTAATGGTGGCTGATGGTGATGAAAACCAGTCTAGCAAACTGTTGATTTGAGTTGTGCTGTGATAACTTTGGCCATGCTAATCTGACATCAGCTAGGCAAAAGCATCTGTTAAAATGAAATTTATTGTACAAATTACTAATTGAAAACTTGATTTAGCCAAGTTCCAGGATCACGTCAATAAGCTTCCTCCAAGTAAACAATCGTCTTATCTTTATTTAGGTATTACTCTTTCGGAATACCCTTTAACATTTAAGATGCTTTTGATGTTGTACAGTAGTTTTTCATTTGAAATGTACTATTGGTATTACCCCGGTTTAGAGTACTTAAAATATTTATTTTTATTTGGATTTTGTTTATATACATTTCCTGTTTATATACATTTTCTTTTAACATTTTGTCTGCTGAATTTGCTTGCATTTACAATTCACAAAGCCCTTCCAGCATTCCATTTGTGCCCATTTTCATTTTATACCAGCATGCAAGCAATATACCTAAAATTTTCATTAATTTACTTTTCCTGACTTGTATTGATACAAAATGTTACTGTATGGATTAAAATTGGAACTAGATAAAGTGGAACCTGGATAATTCGAACCTCAAGGGACCAGATAAAAACTTCGAATTATCCATAAATTCGAATTAAAGAAGTTCTAAAGAATGAGGCCAAGGCATTAAAAGTTCACATTGTGAATTTAACCCCTTTATCAAATTGACACTCTAAAAGAATAAATTCATCAACAAACGCTAATTATAAGGGTTCAAAAACTGTAATCATAAAACAGAAATAACTACCCTAAAGTATAAACTACGTACGACGCGACGTACGATAATACAAAGAAACATTTCTGCTAGAAAAAATACGGTAAAGTCTGCTACGTCTGAACTTTATTCAGGCTACCAACTTAATTTCGTGTAACATTGACAATTGCACGCTCATTGACTTTCCGCTAAAGTGAGTGTTTTATAGGTCCGAGATTTTGTCGGAATGATCACTACACTTATTTAATGTTAGGGTCAGTCCATATCAAGTCATCCAGGCCATGTAACCCACCATCTCAGAATTTGATGAAACTTGGTGATTTTGATCTTTTCACATGCCTATGGAAGAATACCAAATTATAGCTTCTTATCTCAAACGGTTTTTTCTTACAGACATTTGAAATTTGTAAAAATCTGTCGTTTCTGTTATTCCCGAGCTCCAATATAAACTTGCATAGATTAAGAAAAAAATTTGTATCTTTCCCATTTTTAATCCAATTGTTATGAAAATTTGCAGTAATATTAAGTAAAGTATGCTAAATCCAGGAAAAAATAAATCATTAATATCTTTCTATATTTAGGTCATAGAAAAAAACATTTTTTACAATTTTTTTGATATTTTTAGTCCGATGACAGTGTTTTACAAAAAAATTAATATCTCCTAAAGGCACAATGACAATCAAGTAAACTTTTTTTTAAAACTTATCTACATTAAATTTCCTATCAGATGAAGCAACAAAACACATGGCTTTTTGCATGCTTTGTAAATTAAAAAATCTTTTTAAAAGTTTCCAAATAAAAACATGTTTTTTGTATTTTTTAATGGAAAAATTTAAAAAAATCTAATTTTGGTTTGCACCATTAAATTCAGCTTGAAAAAACAAATATTTTAGTACTTTGAATCTTTGTTCTATGTCTATAGGTTGCTGAGATATTGAATGATGTTAATACGGTACGTTGTCCAATGTTATCCTTATGGAAAATAAAGAAAACTCAATATCTCGCTTATTTTTGAACTTATCTTAATAAAATTTGGTATATAGCATCTCCTATTTGACTTTTCTTTGATGATGGCTAAAAACATAAAAATTTTCCATCCCTTTGTCAGCAATCCTGCATACTCATAGAAACGGAGTGTTAAATTATCGTAGCCAAAAGTAAGCAATTTTGCTGCCTTGGGAAAGCAAAAAATAGTTTATTTTCAATGATTATTCAAAAAATATCAACCAGAAGAACCCACACACCAAATTTTATTATGATAAGTTGAAAAATAAGGGAGATATTGAGTTTTATTTATTTTCCATAAGGTTAACATTGGACAACGGACCGTATTAACATCATCCAATATCTCAGCAACCAATAGACATAGAACAAAGATTCAAAGTACTAAAATATTTGTTTTTTCAAGCTGAATTTAATGGTGCAAACCAAAATTAGATTTTTAAAATTTTTCCATTAAAAAAATTTAATAAACATATTTTTATTTGGAAATTTTAAAAATGATTTTTTTAAGTTACTAAGCATGCAAAAAGCCATGTGTTTTGTTGCTTCACCTGTTAGGAAATTTATTGTAGATAAGTTTTAAAAAAAAGTTTACTTGATTGTTATTGTGCCTTTAGGAGATATTAATTTTTTTGTAAAACACTGTCATCGGACTAAAAATATCAAAAAAATTGTAAAAAATGTTTTTTTCTATAACCTAAATATAGAAAGATATTAATGATTTATTTTTCCTGGATTTAGCATACTTTACTTAATATTACTGCAAATTTTCATAACAATTGGATTAAAAATGGGATAGATACAAATTTTTTTCTTAATCTATGCAAGTTTATCTTGGAGCTCGGGAACAACAGAAATGACATATTTTTACAAATTTCAAATGTCTGTAAGAAAAAAACCGTTTGAGATAAGAAGCTAAAATTTGGTATTCTTCCATAGGCATGTGAAAAGATCAAAATCACCAAGTTTCATCACATTCTGAGATGGTGGGTTACAAATCCTTTTTTTTCTGGATGATTTGACTTGGAATGACCCGTTACGTAAAAACTTTTAAACACTTAAAAACAAGACACTGCACAAATAAAAAAAACACTTTGTTTGAAGGACGATCAAAAACAACGGATTGCTGCACTGGAATTCGCAAGTTAGTTTGGCTGGTGGGGGGAGGGAAGGGGGTCGCAGTGTTGAGTAGCCTTTGTGTCGACATAGAAAACTGCACATCAGGTCTGGCGCATGGCTCGTCTGCCGGGAGCTGTTCTGCACAGAATCAAGCGCGAAAAGACTAGTGGCGCTGCCACGGCGAGCGCAACCCTTTTCCGAACTCAGTCAGCGTTCTGTACTGTTTTAGTTTACATTATTAGTGTCGAGTTACAAGCGATGTTGGGGCAGGGTGGGAAGCCTGGGAGGTGGACGGGATGAGTCATTTGACCATAACCTGACACGCCATCGGTCTGGCGTTAAATTTTTATTGAACGTCGTAGTAAAACAGTGTTTTCCAATGAATTTGTAACTATTTCCAGCCGTGGAATGAAACTGATGTACCTTAATTTGGCACTTAAAAATTCGAATTATCCAAAATAAAATTCGAATTATCCACGATTTTTTAGCATTGTTTAGATACAAAATGCCAGGGACGAAGAAAAATATTCAAATTAAAGAAGATTTCGAATTATACAAGTTCGAATTATCCAGGTTCCACTGTATTTGCAAAAGGTGCTAGGTGCAAAGGTGCTTGTTCCTATGTGGATTATGCCAAAGAAAAGTAAGATTTTTTAAAATTGCAAACGACAATAGAAAAATGAGGATGCACTATAACATTTTTAAATTGAATAAAATGTTGTTCTTAAATTTAAACTTTGAGTTTGAATTATTGATTGTTAATGCTTACATGTTCAAAACATTTCCATTTAAATATAGGCCTAGTCTCCCTCCTTTCCCAAGACAAATCTTCTTATCTCTATTTGAAGAACATTAAATCGTTCTTGTGTTTTTTTAAAGTTAATTTTAAGTTAAAATTTTCAAGTATTGTTTTGAATGTTGAAATAAAATGTGTTCTGGGTATGTGGACTGAGCAGCCGCCACCAAGGGAGGAGCTGCCAAGGAGTCTGCCAAGAAGGATAAGAAGAAGGAGAAGGGCCCGGCCGAGGAGAAGAAGAAGAAAGAAGAGAAGAAGAAGGAGAAAGATGAACCTGAAGAGGAACCTGATGCGGCAGAAGCTCTCCTGGCCGCGGAACCCAAATCCAAGGATCCTTTTGACGAACTGCCTAAAGGGTAGGTCTCGAGTATTTGTACAATTTTGGGATATGGCCATTTTAGTTTGGTGGAATAATACACAAATGTTGGTGTAAATAAATGATTAGGTAGCTTGAGATAACGCTTCACAGTTTAAAGTAATTGTGCTTGAAATATAAGTTTGGGTACTTGGATTGGCTTGTAAAGCTTGGACCAAAAATTTTCAAGTATTGATTTGTGTTGCAAATTTTTTATCAAAGTAACCCCCTCTCTGACAGTTAATGTCTCCTACAATATCCCCCTCACTAATTCGTCTTAATGGTGTCCCGACACATAAGATAAGTCGAGAATTTCACATGTGAAATCTGGTGGACACCCTGACAAGATTACTAACAGAACTAACAAAAAATGGAAGCAAAGTTATATCAGACCTAGAGGTTGTTATTTTTTTATAATTGTTAATTCTGTTATTTGTTATTCAATTGATGACAAACTTGGATTTAGGATGATTGAGGCTGCATTTTCCTATTAGTTCTCTAACCCCAATGAAAATTCACGTACACCACATGTCATATTTTTGGCATTGTGATTAACATTTATCTAATAAAGGGAATTTACAGAAATAAGTCAACAACTCAGATATTATTGTTGAGACCCTGAAATAGTTAAAAGCTTGTGTAACGAGGCAAGTTCAAGTTATTTATTATTGAACTAAATTACTTATTTCATTGCCCAATGCTCATCATGATGAATTTTACCTCTGACACCTCTTAAATGAGTACATTTTTGTTTGTACTGTGACTTTTCCTATTCAGTTTCTGATATGAGCATGTGTAGTCTTTTTAAAGCATTTTAAGGACAATTACTTGTTGGCCAGATTTACAGAAATGTAATAGTTCAGTAAACCTAGTAACACAATTAAACCCAGCAACATAGAATAGACTTCATTACATGCGTTTGGACGGGGACAGGAAAAAAAACATCTTACCATATCCATAATCAATCCATAGAGAACCACTAAAAACATGTTTCAAATAGCTACTCATCCCAACATTGGAACATTTCCGTTTAACTTATATCATCACTTTTTTTAGATCTTGATTGCAGGTCAACACCTAATTTCAACTTGGATGATTAGTTCTCCATTTTGACAGGTTATTCAAATTTTATCAGCCATTTTTGGACCTAAAAACTATTTTTTTTTTGTAAAGTTAAGATATTGTAACACGCTTTTCACTTTCAAATGTAAAACATGTTTATTGGCATTTTTGTATTGAAGTAAAGTTAATAAAAAAGGCAATACTAACTTAGGTTGGTTGTTTTTCGACTTCCTTATAACTGATGCTGTGATTTTTAGTAAAGTTACTTTTCCTCTTTCAAAGGCGATTGAAGTTTCATGGCTTCTTTCGTAACTCAAAGAGGCAAATAAAATTGACAATGCTAACATGGTTGTTTGTGCAACGGTGTATTCATTTGTCATACAGTAATATATATTATCTCAAGTTCTTAAAAATATATTTGTCTCATAAAAATATGTTAAATAATAGAACTGATAAGCCTATGTTTTGTCATGGAATGTTATTGATCGATTATTTCTTTTTTCCATTTGTTTAAGTTTCTTATGGATGTCTTTTGATTTTAAAGAATGTACGATTGCTTACAATGACGATAAACCATTTCTGACACCTCTTATGAGTACAAAAATGTACGTTGATAAATTTGCCATGCTAATTCTGATGTAAGCATTTTTTTTCAAGATTTGATACTTGTAGTAGACTGCTAGGCTGTTGGTCTTGAGCCGGGTCAAAAAGCCTCATAAGTTCTTTTTTCCATTTGTTTATACAGGGTGTCTACCAGTCGGGAATTTGGGAAAATGTCGGGGATTTTGTAAGGTCGGGAAAAAGTAATGAATTTCAACTTTTGGTCGGGAAATTTGAATTTGGCTAGAAAACAAAACGAAATAGCCGTTTTCTTCGTTATTGTCATCGCCTCGGCCGGCAAATATCTCGAATGAATCGCGGCAGACAAATTTTTAGCTATAGTACGACCAGAAAAGCTACCGCAAGTTTCTCGGTCCTAATACAGCTGTAAAAAAGCTTGCTCATTTCGCGGCTGACAAGTCTTGCTCTTTACGCGGCCGATAAGTCTCTCGCTCTACGCGGCTGACAAGTCTCTCGCTCTTTACGCGGCTGACAAGTCTCTCGCTCTTTACGCGGCCGACGAGTCTCTCGCTCTTTACGCGGCCGACAAGTCTCGCTCTTTACGCGGCCGACAAGTCTCGCTCTTTACGCGGCCGACAAGTCTCTCGCTCTTTACGCGGCTGACACATCTCTCGTTAGTAATGCTACCTTAAAATCGTGTGCTCTTTTCGTGGCTATCACATCTATTGGCCACATGAAGGCTAGAATATCTATAACCCGGCCGGCAAATTCCTTGGTCGTTTTGGGGTCAGCAAACCTCTTGGCCACATTGGGCCATCAGATATCTCGCTCTCTTTGCGGCTGTCAAATCTGTCGCTCTTTTAGTGGCCATCACATCGTTCGCATTTATTGCAGGCGGAAATCGCATTACCGGCATTGGTCGCATTTCGGCCGATGACTTCATCCAATGTTTGAAAAAAAACCTAGTTATTCTGGATCAAAATTTTTAAACAAAATTTCGCTTATCATAAATCTTAATTTAAACCCATCCAAATTTAAAAAACAATTAAAAAATTACCTCACACAGAAAGCATACTATTCATTAAGGGAATTTTTCAATGAATAGGCCTTGTGGAAACTCGACTGGTATATTGTTATTTGCATAAATGTACAGATGATAATTGATTCTTGCTAAGGAACTGATGTATTAGTTATAATTTGTAACTTTCATTGACGCCATTCCATGTACAAGTTTGTATATGCAATTTTGAATAAAGTTTGTTTGACTTTGACTTTGATCCCTCTTTTCGCGAGCGTTAAGACCTCTCGGTTGTATTGCGGCTAGAAAATCGCTCACTCATTTTGGGACCAAAACATTTTTTGCTCATCTCGTGGTAGACAAATTTTTTGCTCTTTTCGTGGCCGTCACATCTCTCGGTCGTATTGCGATAAGAAAATCGCTCGATCTTTTTGCAGACGGAATATCTATCATTTATACCGTAGCCGACATGATTTTCGGCCTTGTTGCGATCGAAAATCTTTCGCTTGTTTTGCGGCAGGTAAATCTCTTAGTCGCATCGCGGCCGATAACCTTACTCATTTCGCGGCCATTAGACCTCGGTCATGTTGCGGCCGAAAAAGTCGCTCACTCGTTTGAAATGAAACATTTTTCGGTCGATTCGCAGCAGACGAGTTCCTTGCTCTTTTAGTGGCCGTTATATCTCTCGGTCATATTGCGACAAGAAAATCGCCATTTTTTTGAGGCCACAGATATTGTAATTTACAAAATGGCTAGCAAAACTTTTGGACTTATTGCAGCCGGAAATCTTTCGCTTGTTTTTCGGTTGTCGGGTGGCTGCTTGGTTCTTGATCGTATTGTGCCGCCTACTCTTTTCGTAGCCGTTACATGATTCGGTCGTATTGCGGCCGGCAAATCTCTCGTGTCACATTGTGGCTGTCAAATCTCGGTCATTTATACCACGGCCGGAAAATCTCTTGGTTACAACGCGGCCGGAAAATCACTCGTTCTTTCCGCAGCCGGAAATCTTGGTCGCATTACGGCTGGCAAATATATTGGGCTTATCGCAGTCATCTTGCTCATCTTTTGGCGATCTTTCGCTTGCATTCTAGTCGTCTAAACGTATTTATTTACAAATATCGTTCTCAATATTCGTTATATGAGGCAATGGTCATGTTTCCTACGGTCGGGAATTTTTTTAATTTGGCGGAAAAAAGTCGGGAATTTCATATATGAAATTTGGTAGACACCCTGGTTAAGTTTCTTAGGAATGTCTCTTTATTTAAAAAAAAAAATATATACGAACGCTCTCAATGATGATAAAACATTTCTGACACCATATGAGTAAAAATATGTACAATGATCAATTTGCCATGCTAATTCTGATGTAAGCGCATTTACTTCAAGCTTTGATACTTGTAATAGCCTGTTGGTCTTGAGCTGGGGCAAAGCCTGGTTTTTTTTAGGGGGGGGGGGAGACAAGGCCTTATGTCCAACAGCAATGAATAGAACCACTACCAGTAAACGCTTACACAGTAGAAACTCAATACTCTGGATAACTATATATATATTTATGGGCATTATAATTTCTAATCTATTTCTACACTTAATGTTTTGTAGTTATTTTATGTTTTAAATCACCTTTATTCAGACCATAATTGACTGGACAGCCGAGTGGATAAAGCGCTCACCTCATAACCTGATGAGGGTCGCCGGTTTGATTCCTGACAGGATCGAAACTGGGTCCACATTGCCTTTTGCCGTTGGGCTATGAATTAATGATGCTATCTAACTAAAGGTCGCAGTTAGATGGTAACAAGACCATTCCCGTTCAAAACGTTAAAAAATGCCACTGGCGTAGAAATACACAAAATACAAGCCAATATACAATTTAAAGATGTTTTGAGGGTTTCTTCATCCTCCACAGAGAGTATTATGGTGCACAGTGCAATGTGTTAACTTCTTATTGGTTAACATCTTAACTGCACTGTACTTTTTGTGTTGTGTGTTTTGGAATCTTATGTATTTCCAGACCTTTAGGGCGGGTTTCGGAGCTCAGGGTTATCTCTATCCTCAGACTAAATACCAGTTTGAACCGGTTTTTATTCTCGGACTGTAGAGATCGGGGTTTAGAGCTCAAGGATAACTAACTCCAAGAATATCTTTAACCCGAGAGTTAATTCGTTATGGGCATAACCCGAACACAACAAGAGCCGAATTCAATTGAGAAGAGAAGAAAGAACAGGTAAAATGCGTCTGCACACACACCCACCGCTACCCAAAAACGAAAATTCTCCAAAAAAAAGGTAACTCCTTGCATAAGTCCAAAGATAAAATTATCCTCAGACTGAGATAACCCGAGAGTTAAGAAACTTATCCCCGAGCTCCGAAATCCGATTTTTCATGCTAAGATTATCTTAATCCACGGGTTAACTAACTCCAAGATTACGTATCCCCGAGCTCCGAAACCCGCCCTTAGTTTATTACTGCATTTGATTCAGTGGCTACTATGTCGTTCATGGTATAACACTATATGTTTATGGAATATCCTCCCCATACTCCACATATTCGCAATGTGTCTTTTAGTTGAGTGTTGACTGTACTATTAGTTATTTAAATCTGCATGTGCATGTTTACACAATGATGAAAATCCGAACTGATTTTACTAACCCTGGTGATGGTATAAAGGATTTTCTGAGTGGCTGGGTCAACCGCTTCTTTTTTGCTGTATTATGTAAGTTTGTTGTTTGTCATGGGTACATTATTTACTGGTTTTAACCTAAATTATTACTGCTTTTTATAGTTCATAAATGGCTACAATTATGTCACCTTTATTTCAATAAGTATTACCCTTTCAGTTTGGTTGGACTTCCTGGCTTTTAATCTGAATTTATGAAGATACCAACCAAAATATTCATGGCTTTGGAAAAACCCTCTACAAATAAAAACGATAAGTTTTTTTTTCGTCTAATCATTACATTGTTCAAATGTCATATTTCTGGTTAATATGATGTGATTTTTTGAACTAGCACTTTCAACATGGATGATTTCAAGAGGTGTTATTCCAATGAGGATGAAGCCAAGTCCATTCCGTACTTCTGGGAGAAGTTTGACAAGGACAATTACTCCATCTGGTATGGCGAATACAAATACCCTGAGGAGCTCAAGAAGGTTTACATGAGCTGCAACCTTATCACAGGTACTCACCTCCTTCTTTCCTTACAGGACACTGAATGTATTGTATTGGGGTCAGTCAAGAGGCCTGAAATTCCAGTTTTCACTGTACAGTAAAGTCCCGCAAACCCGGACTTCGATAACCTGGAATTCTGGATAACTCGGAAAGCCTGTCAGAGCAATAAAGTGCACTGAGATTCAGTGCCAGAGCACAGTTTGACACATATAAAACAGTTTTGGTTTTTCTTTAAGTTTTTTTTGAACTGATAATGTAGTTTTTTGTATTTTTTACTATGCAATAAATAAATGATTTCTTGTAGAAATAATAGAAACAAGTCTAATTTTTCCTTATTTTTACTCATTTCCCGATAACTCGGAAATTTCACAAATCCGGACACCGTCCGGTCCAAATTAGTCTGGGTTTGTGGGACTCTACTGTACTAGCTAAAGTTGGTTTTTTGTCAGTGCAAGCCTCAAAATTAATTAAAAATCTGTGCACTTGCCTCTTATTGTATAGGAAGAATAGGAAGTGGTCAGATATTTAAAGGTGTTTGGATTTATTTTTTCTTGATTAATGGGTGCACCAGGAACGTGTCTGTAGCATCCATTTGTGTGATACGGGATGCCTAACCAAATTAAGCACCAAAGTCAATTTATTATTTCTTAGGACATTCTATGCTTTTGACAGGCTTCAGAATTAATTTACTTTTTGAAGCTATAACATTTCAAATAGGGCAAAAAATTTTTTTCCAAAAACAAAAAGTAAAATTATGTACTTTCTCTATTTTTATGTTAGGTTTTGGCCAGTAATTAATCATACAAATTCCCAAAATTAGGCCATGTATCTCAAGCGGTTTCTATTAACGGCAAATGAAGATTTTTGAAACTCACTATCGGCCGCAAAAAACTCTTGCGCTTATCTGCTGATTGCAAGTAAACAAAATGCATCTTAGAGAAGCTCGCGATCAGCCTTGAAAAACGATCACACTTATTTGCCAGTCACAAATGAACAAAAAATGTAACTTAGTGAAACTTGTGAACAGCTGCAAAAAACAATAGTGCGAATTTGTCAGTCGTGAATAATTAATTGGCAAACGTAGCTTCGCTAAACTCATAATGGGACGTGAAATTCGACCACGCATACAAATTTCAGGTTAACAGCAGTAGTTTTACCTACTCGACTTAAATCAATCACTCGAAAATCAAGTATTCGCCCACCCCTAAAGCCAACCATAAAAGACAGTTCAGTAGCTAAAAGTTATTTACAGAGTGTGAACACTTGAGCCGTGTTCACGCGATGCCAAAAATGATTATAAATTATCATTAGATCAATTTAAAGTCAATTTGTAAGTATTCTTCTACTTTGTGTCCCAAAAGTCCCGGAACGGTTTAATATCTTTTAAAGTAAGCCATATATCAAAACAATATTTTGCATACCTTTTAGTACAGTGGAACCTGGATAATTCGAACTTGTATAGTTCGAAATCTTCTTTAGTTCGAATATTTTTCTTGGTCCCTGGCATTTTGTATCTAAACAATGCTAAAAAATCGTGGATAATTCGAATTTTATTTTGGATAATTCGAATTTTTTGATTGCCAAATTAAGGTACATCAATTTCATTCCACGACTGGAAATAGTTACAAATTCATTGAAAAACACGTTTTACTACGACGTTCAATAAAAAATTAACGCCAGACCTATGGCGTTTCAGGTTATGGTCAGATGACTCATCTCTTCCACCTCCCTGGCTTCCCACCCTGCCCCAACATCGCTTCTAACTCGACACCAATAATAATGAAAACTAAAGCAGTACAGAACGCTGACTGGGTTCGGAAAGGGGTTGCGCTCGCCGTGTTAGCACCACTAGTCTTTTCGTGCTTGATTCTGTGTAGAACGGCTCCCGGCAGACGAGCCATGCGCCAGACCTGATGCGCAGTTTTCTATGTCGACACAAAGGCTACTCAACATTGCGACCCTTCCCTCCCCCCACCAGCCAAACTAACTTCCGAATTCCAGTGCAGCATTTTGTTGTTTTCGATCGTCCTTCAAACAAAGTGTTTTTTCTCTATGCAGTGTCTTGTTTTTAAGTGTTTAAAAGTTATTTCGTAACATTAAATAAGAGTAGTGACCATGTCGACAAAATCACGGACCTATAAAACACTCACTTTAGCGGAAAGACAATGAGCGTGCAATTGTCAATGTTACACGAGGTTAAGTTGGAGGCCTGCATCAAGTTAAGAAGTAGCAGAACGTACTGTATTTTTTTCTAGCAGAAATGTTTCTTTGTATTATCGTACGTCGCGTCGTACGTAGTTTATACTTTAGCGTAGTTATTTCTGTTTTATGATTACTGTTTCTAAACCCTTATAATTAGCGTTTTTTGATGAATTTATTCTTTTAGTGAGTCAATTTGATAAAGACGTTAAATTCACAATGAGAAGTTTAAATGTTTTGGCCTCATTCTTTAGAACTTCTTTAATTCGAATTTATGGATAATTCGAAGTTTTTAGCTGGTCCCTTGAGGTTCGAATTATCCAGGTTCCACTGTACTAAAAAAAAACTACTTTTTGATGTATTTGTCATTTCTGCCCCTGACCCCAAAATTGGATTTTGGGGGGTAGCCCCAAAATTTTAAACGTAAACCCCCATCGTACGACTGCTTATTTTAAAGGGCTTGTGAAAAGAAACACAATGCCGCAAACCGGAGGTCAATATCATGTTCCAGTCTAAAATGGCAGCCATTCAAAAATTTAAAAATGTTGTACGTCAATTAAAATTGAGTATTTTCTGTGTTCGGCAATTCACATTTAAATTGAATAAGAACCACCAGAACACATTTTAACTACTTAAAAGATACAAAAATAATAATTTCTTGTTGTCAACATGAAGGCTCAACCCTCCAAAATGGTTTTGGGGGGTGAGGGTTTGTCCAACCAATTTCAATATCAACTCACATCGTATGACCACTCATTTCAATTTGCTGAGTAAAAAATTAAACCCAAAGCTTGTTTTAATTAAATTTAAAAAAAAGTTACCTTACTTGTAATAAATAAATGAATTTTGTTAGTGTCAAAATTATTTAACTAACATACTAAAAGATATCCGCTTTAATGCGACCTTTGGCTCAGCGGGAAAGAGGGTCGTCTATGCGTTACCTTTTAGAAAACCCCCATACATGAAGTAGCAAATATTTGCCACAAAAATAACTAATTTTTTTAAATTTCATTAAAACAAGCTTTGGCTTATTTTTGTACTCATTCAGCATATTAAAACGAGTGGTCATGCGATGTGAGCTGATACTGGAATTGGTTGGAAAAACCCCCACCCCCAAAAAACAATTTTAAAGGGTTGTGCCTTGATGATGACAACAAGAAATTATAATTTTTGTATCTTTTAAGTAGTTAAAATGTGTTCTAGTGGTTCTTATTTGATTTAAATGTGAATTGCCGAATACAGAAAATACTCAATTTTAATTGACGGACAGCATTTTTAAATTTTTGAATGGCTGCCATTTTGGACTGGAGCATGATATCGACCTCTGGTTTGCGGCATTGTGTTTCTTTTAACAAGCCCTTTAAAATAAGCAGTCGCACGATGGGGGTTTACATTTAAAATTTTGGGGCTATCCCCCCAAAATTCAATTTTGGGGGCAGGAGCAGAAATGACACATACATCAAAAAGTAGTTTTTTGTAGAACTAAAAGGTATGCAAAATACTGTTTTGATATCTGGCTTACTTTAAAAGATATTAAACCATCCCGGGACTTTTGGGTTACACAGTATATTGGGAAAGATGTGTACACATGCTGCCAATATATTTTTGGCATTGGACTGACATATGCCAATTGGCTCTTAAGTCATCATGAAGACGGGTCTTAAGTTCTGTGAAAAAAATCTGGATTACTCGGAGAAAGTTCTTTTAATGTACAATCTTAGCAATGAACATTAGTGGTAAAATAATTAATAATCAATGCCAGTATAATTTTAAATATCAAACATTTTGATGTAACATTTTCACAGGGATGTTCCAGAGATTAGATAAGATGAGGAAGCAAGCATTCGCATCTGTCTGTCTGTTTGGCAAAGACGACGACAGTACCATCTCAGGAGTCTGGGTTTGGAGAGGCCAGGGACTGGCTTTTGAGGTGAGCATAATAAATAATTAACAATCAACATAAATTGGTAAAAAAAGTGTTAACATATTTCAATTTAGTAGCTTCTTCGGAGTGGTTTCTTTCAATGATGAAGGTATAGTCTGCAGGTACAATATTCAATGGCAATATTCAATTGTCACAAAGTGGCGTTGATGTGTGTCACGAAGCAACAGGGATTTCCGTTTGTCACAATGTGATGACGTTGTTTGATAGCCATTAGTCACTTTTATTTATCGTTTATAAACTAACCTGTCAAAGCAATATTGTAGCCCATGATTGTATGACACCAAGTATTATTATTTTGTGTATTTCAATGCCAGTGGCATTTTTTAACATTTTGATCGGGAACGGTCCAAACCCGGGTCTTGTTACTATCTAATGGTGACCTTTTGTTTGATAGCATCATTAATTCATACCCAATGACAAATGGCAGCTGGACGCAGTTTTGATCCTGTAAAGTATATTTTGATTTGGATTTTTGCGGACATTTGCCATCACTGATTCGTAAAAAACAGACTGTTTTTTACTAATCAGTGATAACTTCTTGATTAGCATGACACGTGTTGTTGTATTCACTGGATGTAAAAAGACGTCTTACAACACTCAAAAATATATGTACACTCATACTGTATTTACATACAAGATGGTAAATATACAAAAATGGTGGAAAATGGCAGTAGATTTTGGTTGGTCACACCAACCGAAATCGATGTCATTTTCCACCATTTTTATGTAATCAAGAAGTTATCACTGATTAGTAAAAAACAGTCAGTTTTTTTACGAATCAGTGATGGCAAATGTCCGCAAAAATCCAAATCCAAATCACCATCACCAACAATGAATTTCAAACAAAGAACTGTAAAGTATATTTCAACTTTTTATAAGATACTTCCATTTTGTATGGGTGTCACAGGTATTTTTAAAATAGGATTATAGAGGAAACAACTGGCTCACCTGAAGTTGAGTAGACCATCAGAAACACAAAACACAGGAAACGTCCCAATATTACGGTCCATCTATTTGGACCTTTCTCAAGGGTGCACTTGTCCTGACTTGTGCTTCTGATGGCCTACTCAACTTCAGGTGAGCCAGCTGTTTCCTCTATAATCCTATTTTAATCCCTTTTGAGGGCCTTCCTACAGAAAATAACCTTACAGGAATTTCTAAGTAATTTTGAAATGTATCAGTAATGTGTTAGTAGGCTTAAATGAATTTTTTTGTCAGTGAAATTTTTGTTTGATCAATTAACATATTCAGCCCGAAGGAAATCAACAATCAGTTTTTGTACTTTCCATAATCCCAATGTGCGCCACCAGTGGCAGGCACACTGCGAACTTTCTAAAACTCCGACGTGCACCACCGGTGGCGCACTGTTCCCATTTGTTTCAGTGCTTTTTCACAGCGCTTTCGGAGCTTTGCTGGGTTATATTATTAGTGTGTTCGTATTGTAGGGTTGTGTAGACACACCGTGGCCACCGGTTGGGCATGTGTAAACTTTTTTGTAAAAGAAATAAATGATGAAAAGACCAAGGTGACGTTAAAACGTCAAAAATGGAAGACTGACTATGTCTAAGCTATTTTTGTAATAGTTCTGGACAAAAAAAATTGAATTCTCAACCTTTCAAGTCAATGTCAGTTTGAATACCATGAAATTAAAGCTTCTGTAAAAGAAAGAAAGAGCTGAGTTTGTAAACTTTTTATATGTAGTTATGCCATTTTTAATTCTCAATGAGCCCTCTGTAAACCTAGGCTTGTAGTTTTCTTCTACTTAACTTATTTTAACAAGTAACTATATCTAAGTTATTTTATGATACTTTCAGATGAGCCCAGATTGGCAAGTAGACTATGAGTCATACGACTGGAAGAAACTGGACCCCGACTCCCCCGAGACAAAGCAACTCGTCCAACAGTACTTCTCATGGACGGGCAAAGACAAGGCCGGCCGAGCTTTCAACCAGGGCAAGATATTTAAGTAAATAAATCGAGACTCATTGTTTTCCTATGACTGATTGTTTTTTATACCTTTTCCCCTGTTTTGCATTTTGTCCCTTTATATAGGTAATTTATTTGTGAAGAGCAACTGAAATAAATATATACTCGATTGAGGATTTATTATATAGTTTGACTTATTTTTGTTCTTAACCCTATTCACAATTTTTCTTCATGGATGAAGGATTGGGGGTAGATCCTACAGCTCTTTAGTTTACAGTTAAAGAAGTTGTATTTATATCGGGTGTACATTGTTGAATTTTGCTTTTTGAATTACTTTTCAAAGTGATTAACAATATTGAGATGTGTATCAATGCAGTCGAAGCATGGCAGCGAGAGAATTTTCTTTCAATCAGGAAATATATTTCACCAAACATTACCAATGTAAATGTATTTTAGCACTAGATGACCTGGCAGACGTTGCCCTGTCTTCTTTATGAATAATTTGTTTTAGTTTGAATAAATATTATCAAAATAGTCACACCAACAACATAGCTTTTATTCTAAAGCTTTTTTAATATGCAACATTGCTTGTTTTGTTTTCTGGCACAAAAATTATTTTTTCAGTGTTCCGACACGGGTACAGTCGACATACAATTAGCCATGTGAAAATCATGGATTTTCAAGGTTGTTTCCACAAACATTCAACGACTGTCCACTTCATTTGGACAATGCAAATGCAAGCTGCTGGAAATTGTTGCAGTTAAAATCAAAGGGCGTATCGTTTTGAATCATTTGGATACATGGAATAAAAACATTTTCACCTTTTTAGTTTTTTTTTTGCGAAATCGTTGCCTCAATTATGTTGTTAATTAATTTTTTTACCGTCAGCTGAGTGCCATTTCAAAACCGTAGTGAGTTAATGCTTCGCAACACAATAATTACTGAACCGACTTTTAGCTGAATGGATATTCTTCATTATATAAGCTGATATCACATAATCAATTTCATTCGGTTTTATCCTCTCAACCAACCAAATAAGGATGTGTGCGTGTTGCAACCCGCGTTTTTGCCATTCTACTGAATACATCCCACAATGCGTCTCACCGAACATGAAATGCTTAGCAATAAAATCCATGAGTAACTTCATTTTCTTTTAAACCTCTTGTGGCAATATGGCGATCAATGGGAGATTGGCCAGGAAATAATTCTTGTAGAATTTCTGACCAATTTGAATTGCACGTGAATGTAATAAACAAATCTGGTGTACCATAATGACGTACATCCAACTTGGCATCATGAGCGCACTCATGCTCATATGTCGTGGACTGGTTCAACCTGGCACTCATGCTCATATGTCGTGGACTGGTTCAACCTGATATGCCAATCGTGTAAATTGTAGTTGGCCACTGGTGCAGCACATTACAGGGGCTTCATTTTTAAACATATAATCATTGCAACTGTTGACACGCAATATTCATTGAGCCAATAGCAACTATTGGCAAAGAACTGTAATTGATCGTCGCGTTATAATTGAACGCAGCTCAATGGGGATTGAATGCAAGATCTCCTCATTGATGGTTTAGATCAAATAAAGCACATTCGCCTTCATTTCGAGACTCGTTTTGCTTGTCATTTTGACTTGCCCGAAAGTGTCCTATACTCATAGCACTGCGTTCTCTACGGCCCAGGTTGTTGCGTAAGAATCAGAACATTACTGAATCAATGTTATATTAAACTTAAAATATAGTCATGATTTTGGTGAACTATGAACTCAAACACTTCTCAACCTCTCTGGTCAAATAAATACCCCCGTTGCAGCCGACCTGCATACTCAGCAAATTTCAAATGCAAAGCAACATATTTCAATCCAAAATAGCGAAATTTTACATGTTTTTGAAAGCTCCATAAGAATAACATGGGAAATGAGTATGCAGGTTTGCTGCTACGGGTATATTAAAACTGGGTGGTTTTAATTCATTATTTAGTAGATCTGATCTAGAAGTAGCCATTTACCAAGTTTTATCAAGATATGTTGAGAAATAAGCGAGATAGAATTTTACTTATTCCCCATAAGGTTAACATTGGGACAACGTACTGTGTTTACCACTTTCAATATCTCGGTAACCAATGGACATAGAGCAGTGATTCAAAATTCTGAATTGTTTATTTTTTTGAGCTGAATTCAATGGTGCCAACAAAAATTCGATTATTTTTATTTTTCTATGTAAAAAACTCAAAAAAAACCCATTTTTGGGGGGTTTACCCCCCTTCCGGTAGTCCGATCGGGCTGGTTTTCGAACTCGTCCGAATAATTACTACTTTACACGTCTGTGCCAAATTTCATTCAGATTGGACCAATTTTACGGCCGCTATCGTGCTTAAAGACACATAGATATATATATATATATATATATATATGTATGAAAATGAACGAATAGTGTTTTTTGCTTCAAGGGGCCCCAAAACGAAAAGTTATCATGGTCTCGGGCTTAGGTCTTACCATGAGTACTACGGTAACAGCTTCTTCCCTATAGGGGAAATTCGCTAAAAACTGCAGTTTTTCACAAACTCATATAAGGCTTGCAATATTTTATGAATTTTTCTAAAACCAAACAAAACTATAACCTTAATTTCTGTACATCCTAAAAGATTAGTTAGATAAAAAGGTAGATTCACGTTTCATGTAATCAGAATTCTTCAGATTCATAAATTAACTTAAGATTAGACTTTTTAGTTTCACAAAATCCTTGAACTACAAAAGTAAATAATCCAAGTGTAAATAAACAAACACATATTTCAGATTCACATTTGTTTACATGTCAACATATGGTTATGATTTGAAATAGTTCTCAAGTTACTCCACCAGAATGCATACATGGTCAAGTAACCTTATAGGCTTGTAGGACAGAGCCCTAAGGTCGTATTAAAAATTTTATTTCACACACACCTTGTCCTAAAAAACACGAAGAAAACAATAAAAGAATTAACCAGTTTGGTGTACAAATAAAAAAGTTGTAGATTTACAAAGAAATAGGATTGTTTTAGCGAATTTCCCCTATAGGGAAGAAGCTATTACCGTAGGTCTCATGGTAAGACCTAAGCTCGGGACCACTATAACTTTTCGTTTTGGGGCCCCCAGAAGCAAAAAACACTATTCGTTCGAATTTTTATATATATATATATCTATATATATATATCTATATATATATATCTATATATATATATATATATATCTATGTGTCTGTTAGCACGATAGCGGCCGCAAAAATGGTCCGATCTTTATGAAATTTGGTACGGACATGTAAAGTGGTAATCAATTGGACGAGTTCGTGAACCAGCCCGATCGGACCACCGGAAGGGGGGGTAAAGGGGGATAAACCCCCCCAAAAATGGGTTTTTTGAATTTTTTACATAGAAAAATAAAATTTATCAAATTTTTGTGGGCACCATTGAATTCAGCTCAAAAAAACAAATAATTTAGTATTTTGAATCATGTAATCAGAATTCTTCAGATTCATAAATTAACTTAAGATTAGACTTTTTAGTTTCACAAAATCCTTGAACTACAAAAGTAAATAATCCATACCCATTGGTTACCGAGATATTGAAAGTGGTAAACACAGTACGTTGTCCCAATGTTAACCTTATGGGAAATAAGTAAAATTCTATATCTCGCTTATTTCTCAACATATCTTGATAAAACTTGGTAAATGGCTTCTTCTAGTTCAGATTTACTAAATATTGAATTAAAACCATCCGGTTTTAATATACCTGTAGCAGCAAACCTGCATACTCATTTCCCATGTTATTCTTATGGAGCTTAACAAAACATGTCAAATCTTGCTATGTTTGCTTGAAATACGTTGTTTTGCATTTGAAATTCGCTGAGTATGCAGGTCTGCTGCAACGGGGGTATTTATTTATTGAGGTAAGATTAACATTGGAACAACGTACTGTGTTTACCACTCATTGAATTGATTTTTATTTATATAGATTGGTAATTGATTTTAACGTGTACGTCAGCTGAGATGGAAAAATGAACTTGGGCTTTATTGTTTGATATTAGAAGTGTAGAGAGATAGAAATATACAGGTAGAGTGATGTTTTTTCTCATACCTTTAAGTCTGTGCTGATACAAATGTAATTTAACATTTATTATTTGGAAAGTAAAAAGGGCCTTTTGAAGCCTAAGCAAATTTTTCTGCACAGGCATTTGGGTAAAAAGTATTGATTTTTTGTATAAGTCATCAATCCTTCCTATACAAGTTTTAACGAAAAGAATCCAATAAACATTTTATATCATGCATATATGAAGAGGAACATGGCCTCCGACTTCAGGTCATATTTCCCTCATGAACATTGTAGGTGTATTTGGGGGCATCACACAACTAGTCTCTCCTGGAGCCCCATTTTTGAAACGGTTGAGAATTGAGTAGTGAGTCGTGGGATGTCAACATTTCAGATGATACATATGTCAAAGTAGAAAGCCAAATGTAAACATTGACCAATGTATATTCTTAATACAATAAGGGTTTTCTCTGTTACGCCCCTTTTTAAGCTGTCCTAGTGAACCGATTCTTAAGATTGAGATGTCATTTTAAAGCTTATAGTGTAGGGTACCGGCGACTGATAATTAAGATGGGCATTTCTTTTACATTTTCGACCCTTTTAAGGCATTCTATAAAAGAGAGGGGAATTGTACAACATAATGGACAGTTAAAAAAATGGCCTGATATAAATAATTTTCTCGGACAATCAAAATAGGCTCCATCAAAAACTTCAACCTTTTTTGGTTTTAAGTGAGGAAAGGGATAGTCTTTCAGCTAGCTTACCTGAGAAATAATGTTCATGGTAGCAGCACATAGAAACACTAAAGGAGACACATTTATCACTAATATTTCGTCCTTCTGGAGGACTTCTTCAGAGTGAAGAGGAGTTCCTCTTCACTCTGAAGAAGTCCTCCAGATGGCGAAGGACTGGAACCTAAGCATGCTATGTACCTAAGCATTGAATAATTATCATTTACATTTTCAGGAATAGTATTACAATATCATGGTTATTTGGTTATTACTAAAACAGTCTTTGTAAACTGAAAGACGCTCGGAAATAAAAGGCATTTTTATTTATTTATTTATTTATTTATTTATTTGCTTCTAAATGCGATTGAAACAAGGTCTCCTCGGAATGTCAAGAAACCATGACAAGTTGCGAAAAAAACCCGGCACTGGGCGATTGACGAGCGTAATTAAACCCTACACCACAGATCACGTCGGCGCCGCGGCGCGCCAGCTTACTCGGCGGTTAAGTGGTTAATGCTATCATTTTGAACATAGGTTATGAAAGCCTACAGCCAGATTTTTATATTACTTTGTACTTTATTATACGGTTAGTGCAACTAAACATTGGTGATTTTAGGCTCAGTATCAATATTTTTCAATTTGTAGCAGAGGTATAGCTGCAAATTCTCCAGTGTGTGAACAGTAAAATTATTAAGAACTCATACTGGAGTCAACAAGCAATTATTTGTTTAGAAACCTGTGATGGCCCCCTAGTTCCCCCTTCACTACACCACTCATTTATTAATGTGAGACATTTAAGAACAATTATGAAACTTGATTATTTTTTGGTTCTATCAGTATCACAAGAATTTTTCACTTTTAATTGTTTTTAAGACCTAAGTCACAATTAAATTTTATCTGGAGTTGGCTGATAAATAATGCCATTAAATCCTATAACTTTAAATGAGCAATTCTTGTCATATATTTAATTTCGTAGGGCGGTTCTTTGCGTCAAAATTGTGGGCGTCTGTCTGGCAAGTCGTAGAAAGATGGGAGAGGGTTCAAATTAAAAATCTCTATTCCGTAATGGCCAGAAAAATACTTAAATTGCTTGACATTTACCAGAGAATGATATATTACGTAAAATATCTGCCATTTAAAAAGCATTGGGATCTTAAAAACGTCTGCTTTGTTTACATAAAAAAATGTGGGGCTGATACTTGATTGAAAACCATGTGCTAGATATTAACATAATGGTAGATCTAAAAGCCAGTTTGTTATGAAGCTATTTTGTACTATAATAAAAATTAGGATTGTTCAAACTTTCCCTTATTAGGGGCTTTCAGCCCCTTCAAGCCACTAGTATATAATATATATAAATTTATAAATCCTATCTCAAAAACGGCTCTAACGATTTTGATAAAATTTTGTACGTAGGCCTAGGTGTAGTTTTTATTTGTAAGTTCACCTACGAGGTTGAATTTGGTGTAGAAATGCAAATCTTTTAGAAAAATTAAATTTAAAATTGATAATTTTTAACATGGGGTCATATGAGTTGCCAATAACAACAAAAACGTAAACAAAAGCATCATCCAGCTGTTCATGACAAAGCCACTTAAAACTTTATAGCACGTTGCCAGTACAGTAGAATAGGACAGAGATAATACAATTGAGTATAGATTGCTCATGGAGTATTATCCCAATCTAAAAATCACAAACAGGTAAACAGCTGTGTTTTAGATTAATTAGAAATAATTAATATCAAAGCAACAACGTGTATTTGTTTACATAAAGATGATTTTATGATTTAGATTTACTAAATTTAAATCATCAGTTTAATGTTTCTTTAAGTTCGCAAATACAATTTACGACAGAGATAAGCAAATTCTCAAAGATCTACAAAGAACAAGTTTATTTCTTGAGGACAAGGTTCATATCAGAAAAAACGTGATATTATTCAACTCAATCCACCTCAAACTTCAGTTTGTACTTTAAAATTTAGATGCTCAGAAAATTTATCATCATTTATGAAATTTATTAATACTAGAGGCTTGAAGGGGCTAATAGCCCCCAAGCATAATCCTTCTTTACTATAGTACAAAATTCTTAGAAAATAGGCTTTTGGATCCACAAAATTATAATTATTTATAGCATTTGGTTTTAATTAAACAAAGCAGACCTTTTTATATCCTAATGGTTTTTAAATGACAGCTATTTTATGTTATTTCTCATTTTATAGTAAGCTTAAAGCAATTTCGGTATTTTCCCCAAGTCCCTGAGATGGAGACCTTCAGTTTCAGCCCCCCCCCCCCCCCCATTATCCTGCGACCTTCCAAACGCCCACAATTTTGGCGCAAAAATTTCGCTTACATAAATATATATATATATATACAGATCATGATTGAAATGAACATAATATTGACAAAGTACCCATTTTTCATAATATTTTTATTTAATTTGACAACATGTTTAGGGTATTATCCCATCTTCATGGTCAGAATATAAACATAATATAAAAAATATCAGAATATATAGATCATTTGGTATTAAATCTGCATCTTTATAACATAAACTAAACAAACGTACTATTTGACTTTTTATAGTTTTAAATTACGAAATACCCCCGTTGCAGCAGACCTGCATACTCAGCGAATTTCAAATGTAAAACAACACATTTCAATCCAACATAGGGAGATTTGACATGTTTTGGTAAGCTCCATAAGAATAACATGGGGAATGAGTATGCAGGTTTGCTGCTACAGGTATATTAAAACTGGGTGGTTTTAATTCAATATTCAGTAGATCTGAACTAGAAGAAGCCATTTACCAAGTAATAAGGGAGATATAGAATTTTACTTATTTCCCATAAGGTTAACATTGGGACAACGTATACTGTGTTTACCACTTTCAATATCTCGGTAACCAATGGACAAAGAGCAGTGATTCAAAATATTAAATTGTTTGTTTTTTTGAGCTGAATTCAATGGTGCCAACAAAAATCGGTAAATTTTATTTTCCTATGTAAAAAACTCAAAAAAACCCATTTTTGGGGGGGTTTATCCCCCTTTACCCCCCTTCCAGACACATATATTTAAAGATATATAGATATGTATACCCCCGTTGCAGCAGACCTGCATACTCAGCGAATTTCAAATGCAATCGAACATATTTCAATTCAACATTATGAGATTTGACATGTGTTTGTAAGATCCATAAGAATAACATGGAGAATGAGTATGTAGGTTTGCTGCAACAGGCCCGTTAAAACTGGGTGGTTTCCATTCAATATTTAGTAGATCTGAACTGGAAGAAGCCATATACCAAGTTTTATCAAGATGTGTATAACAATGAGGAAGATATTGCATTTCTTTTATTTCCCATTAGGATAACATGGCGTATGTTGCAGGTTTGCTGCCACAAAAATGGAAACTTCGGTTATTTTAGACTAAAATATATTAAATATCATCTAGATGAAGCCCCAAACCAAGTTTTATTAAGATAGATATGTTGAGAAATAAGTGAGATATAGAATTTTACTTACTTCCAATAAGGTTGATATTGGGACAACGTACTGTGTTTACCACTTTCAATATCTCGGTAACCGATGGACATAGAGCAATGATTCAGGATACTAAATTGCAGTGGTGTACCTAGGGGTTGGCAGGAGTGGCCCCCGCCAAGGGCGCAAGAGCAAGAGCAAATTTAGAGGGCGGCCGACGATGACGCAACAGAGCACAGCACAAAAGTAATGTTTTAGAAAGTAATAGCTGAAAAATATTTGAAAATCAAAATAATATCGTGTGTAAAAATTATGATAGCCTAATTACTAATTCATTAAAAAAAGATTTAATTTGTCTTCAAATGTGGTCGTGTATAAATAATATAAATTTCATAAGCTGAAATTTCTTACTCCATGAACTTTTTTATTAGAGCTCGAGGGCGCGAGATTTGTTGACATCTTCCTGCATAAGTTCGTTATTGTTTCTGGTAATTTCTCAATAGACGTATATAATTGTGACAAATATATTCTTGGTAAGTAAACAATATAGCCTACTATTGTTGAGTAAAAATATTTTAAGGGATGGTCGGTCCCCGAAATTTTGGGAAATTTTCGGGAAAATTAAATCCCCGGTTTTTGGGCGGGATATGAATTATCTTCGGGAAATGTTGGGGACGGGATCGTTTTAGCAATCGCAACAAGAGTGTAGATTCACGAAAATTGCGATCCGACGCAAAATACGATCGCGCATAAACGGCAAATCCCGCTTTAAGAAACTCGCGATCGGCCGCCAAAAGTATCGCGCGTATTTCCCGATCGCGAATAAAAACGGTAACCGTAGCTTTGCAAAACTCGCAATCGGCCGCGATAAAGATCGCGCGTATTTGTTAGTAGCGGGTGAACGGCTAAATAAACTTTGTGGAAATTCAGACGTAACACCTGGAATTCGAGAACGGCCGCGAAATACGATAGCGCGTATCAGCCGATCGCGGATAAATGGCCGATGTAGCTTTGCGGAACTCGCGATCAGCTGTGAAAAACGATCGCGAGTTATTTGCCGGTCGCTGATAAACGGCACAAGAAACAATCTTGACGGAACTCACGGACAAGAATGATTGAAGAGGGGTTGAACGGACTATGTCTTTTATACATACATCGTGATATTGAGGTGAATGTTGATAATGTAACTGAGCGTTATGCTAAGGGAGGAAAAAGAAGGCTCGACTAAAAATCTTTTTTATTTCCCTAATTACCTAATCAAGTATACTTTTATAAATAAATCCAATAAAAATAAGTAGTTTTAAATTGAAATTGTTTTTCTCTCTAGATTGTCTAAAAACACGAGTTTTCAGTTCAAATTTTCACAAATTTTCCGGGGGAGGGCCCCCACACCCCCCGGCAGGTCACACTTGTAATCCTACTTGCTCTCCCCCCCCCCCCCCGAACTCATGCTCTGAATCCGCCACTGCTCATCAACGATCTTGAAAAAGCAATTCCACTTGATATCGTCAAAAAGATTCAAGAGGTGTCTTTAGAGGATATTTATCCAAACATCTAGATTGCTTTTCGAGTGTACTTAACACTTCCTGTTAGTTGACGGTGGCGTCTTGTGAGCGAAGCTTCAGTAAATTAAAGCTCATCAAGAACTATCTAAGATCATCAATGGGACAAGAACGTTTGTCAAATTTAGTCATTTTATCTATTGAATATGAGGAGGTAGCAAAACTTACAGTTCGCGCATTATATCTCCGGCTATGACTGAGTCAGCTGATTGTAAGGTGCGGGGGGGAGAGGGGGTACTTTTCTGAAAACATTTTCTAAGACACCTCTACCTGTCAAATGCTGTGTTTACCAATATCATATGTTAAAAATATCATATGACACGGTTAGTAGCGTAGTGGTCATAGCCGGAGATATAATGCGCGAACTGTAACTTAGATTAATTACAGTAATTGATAATTTTGTGAAAATCAAAGCTAATAGGAAAGTAGCTTTTAGGTAGATAAGGCTTATAATAACAGAAGTATGATAATTTTAATACACGTTCTCATACACAAGTTCATTTTATCTTGGATCAAATATTTTTTTAAATATAACGAATTTTAATTTTAATTTTGTGTTTTTTGACCTTTGACTCTGGGTTGTATAGTATTATACATGTTTCAATTTCTATTTCAAATTGGCATTTTACAAATCTTAATTTCAAATTCTTGGTTGAATAATATTTTAAGTTTCACATTTTTTGTCATAAACGACTTCAACTTTTCTTGGGATGAGGGAAAATGCCAATTTCGAGGGGTTTGGGGGTTCTTGGGGTTCTTTTTAGGGGCGCCATTTTTTAATGTTGCCATGGGCGCCACATATCCAAGGTACACCACTGCTAAATTGTTTGTTTTTTCAAGCTGAATTTAATGGTGCTAGCCAAAATTTGATTATTTTCATTTTTCTATGTTAAAAACCCAAAAAACTCATTTATTGGGGGGTTTATCCCCCTTTACCCCCCTCCCGGTGGTCCGATCGGGCTGGTTCACGAACTCGTCCAATTGATTGCCACTTTACATGTCTGTGCCAAATTTCATTAAGATCGGACCATATTTACGGCCGATACCGTGCTGACAGTCACACACATATATATACAGGGTGTCCAACTTAACTGTGCCACCATTGCTATCTCAGAAACTAAAGGATCTAGAGAAAACTTTAAGTGGGGGACTTCCCCTACTTTTTTAACACATTTAAAAATATTAATTCCATTTTCTTCTAAATGGCCGCCATTTTCCAATATGGCGGACAACTTTAATTTTTCTTATGGAACACCCTGTATTTTATGGTGTATTTGAGTTCTACACTTAATTTTAAGAACTTATTACTCTTTGCAGGGGTTAATTTCAGCCGGAGCACACCGGAGCGCAGCTCCAGTACTTTTTAGGAAACCGGAGCTCACCGGAGCGCGGTTTCTCAACTCACCAGTACGGCTCCGGACCCTTTTTCTGGCCACGTAATTTATTAAAGTTGTTTAAAAAGCGATTTTATAAAAGTGTACAACACTCTTTCTAATTTGGGAATCCTCTAAGTCAATTTAACAACTCTATTTTTCTTTACATAGTTTCACGCAAGGTAATTGATGGTAGTTTTTTAACCTCCAATCTGGATACTGATCACTTCATAAACTCGAGATAGACTTTAGCAATTGATGATGGAAGTTTACTATATTCAATCAAGGGTAAATCCAATCCAGGCCAATAAATACGAGCGTGTACTGGGTGCGTTCGGCATTACCGTACTCACTTCTACGTCGATCTTATAGGGCCTCTTGCGGCAAATAGTTCGTCAAATGTTTAGACGAATCAGGTGCGCCCTTGTTCGACAATACTAAATTCCCACCATGAGTCGTGAGTGGCGCTAAACACACGAAGCGCTGGAGATCACAAACTTCATGCCCACTATGGCACAAGTACACTCTAGCCATGGCAAGGCAAACCTAGCTAGCGCGAAAGTGAACATGGCCTAATTGTTAAACTGTGGTCATAAACGTTAAAAATGCATCAAATTTAATCGCAATTCAAAAAAAATTTTTTGGGGAGGGCCCCTGAACCCCCCCCCCCCCCTTCTGCTGGAGGGTTTTCCATACCCTCCCGGCGGACACTCATTGTGCCATAGCTCCGGTACTTTTCTCTTTACAAATTAAGCCCTGACTCTTTGACATTTTTTCCTAAACCCAATGGTTAAGGAGATAGAAGCAGTTAAAGTTAGATTTTTCCCCATTTGAAATGCATTGTGTCCATTTTAACTGTGCCATCCCATGCAATCCTTATCTTCTATAAGTATAAAAGAGGATGTTGGTATATATATATATATATATATATATATATTTATATAGTTGGCACGGATAAACTCAGAAACCGCTGGACCGATGGCCACAAAACTTGGTACATACATGTAGAATTTCATGGAGTAGGTTTATACACCTTCAATTTCGTGATAACTTTCAAGGCTTAGCCCTGGGACCGTCTTAAAGGTACCCATGTCAGGGACTTTGAAAGAATTTGAGTTAGATTTGTTTACTAGCAAAACATATGAAAGTAAAATTTAAAACAGGTGATGTAAATTAATGGTATTTCTTTCTGCTATTTAACTGTATTTGTTAAAATGAAGATTTGTTACTTGGTGCCAAGAGGTCAATGAATTAGACTTTTGCATTTTTTCAAAGTGCAATACACTATATAAAATGCTGATATGTAGTATAACATAAAATAAATAACTGATTACTGAAGGACTTTAGTGATCACTGATCACTTATACTTGAAGGACTTTTTTTATGACAACTAACTGCTATTTAAAGAGGAAGAGTGTGCTACTGTAAAGAATTAATTTTATCTACAGCACTTTAAAAAAATTGCCGGGACGGCTCATTCAAACGTTTAGCTCAATATAGAGTCTAAAAACGTAAGACAGCACTTTATAATTATTGCTGAAGTGGCATTGTAATTTTTTGTTCAAGGTAGACCCTAAAACCTTAAGAAAATTATCTTTTACAGTGAATAAAATTTCAAGCTATCTTCTTTGGTTCCTTTAACACGTATGCCTTCATGAAGGAAAGAAATAGGATTTCTAATACGCAGGTCTGCTGCGACGGGGGTGCATAATAAAGTTTTAATTAAGGGTAACATATGCGAGCAGATTCAAAGTGCCGTCGAAAAAGCCAAGGGTGAGACCTTATATTGTGCCCCATGATCATCATCAGGTACCGTGGAAACGACCATAAATGCTTCTCGGCGTTCGTCTCTGTAAATTGGCCTCTGGAGTATGTGAGCGCAATCCTCTTCACCTGATAGCACGATCGACTGGACAGCCGACACAAGCAAAACGCACTTGCAAGAGGAAGAACCGCCGATATTGGGCATGAGCCTACCCAGGGCAGCAACACCATTTGGGGCTTTGTCAGAGGGGCGTTGGATATTGTCACATTTTTGATGTACAGGCACTTTATGCAGGAATAGAATACCCCCGTCGTAGCAGACCTGCGTACTAAGAGCGAATTTCTAAACACTTTTGCTTTATGGAAGTACATTTGATATGTTCAAAGAAGTAGATACATTAGATTTTACAAGAAAAAAAAATGGGAAAGCAAAACTATATAATTCATGGGTGAGTGAATGTTTAATTTTAATCGTGAGCGAAGCCACGGGATCTTCGCTATATAAAAAACTATTCAAAATTATTCATTTCCATGAGTGAATCTCGACTAAAAACTACTTATATGATTGAATGTTAACTAAAATAAAATTTTTTAGCACTTATGTTCTTTGGTATATTTTTTTTAACCCAACCATTATCGATATACTGAGTACCGAGAATTACGAAATGCTTTTCTCATGGAAAAAAATGAAACTTTATCGGCTTATATCTACTTAACTATTGAGTTTCGGAAAAAATTCTATAAGTATAAAAGAGGATGTTGGTATATATATATATATATATATATATATATATATATATATATATATATATATTTATATAGTTGGCACGGATAAACTCAGAAACCGCTGGACCGATGGCCACAAAACTTGGTACATACATGTAGAATTTCATGGAGTAGGTTTATACACCTTCAATTTCGTGATAACTTTCAAGGCTTAGCCCTGGGACCGTCTTAAAGGTACCCATGTCAGGGACTTTGAAAGAATTTGAGTTAGATTTGTTTACTAGCAAAACATATGAAAGTAAAATTTAAAACAGGTGATGTAAATTAATGGTATTTCTTTCTGCTATTTAACTGTATTTGTTAAAATGAAGATTTGTTACTTGGTGCCAAGAGGTCAATGAATTAGACTTTTGCATTTTTTCAAAGTGCAATACACTATATAAAATGCTGATATGTAGTATAACATAAAATAAATAACTGATTACTGAAGGACTTTAGTGATCACTGATCACTTATACTTGAAGGACTTTTTTTATGACAACTAACTGCTATTTAAAGAGGAAGAGTGTGCTACTGTAAAGAATTAATTTTATCTACAGCACTTTAAAAAAATTGCCGGGACGGCTCATTCAAACGTTTAGCTCAATATAGAGTCTAAAAACGTAAGACAGCACTTTATAATTATTGCTGAAGTGGCATTGTAATTTTTTGTTCAAGGTAGACCCTAAAACCTTAAGAAAATTATCTTTTACAGTGAATAAAATTTCAAGCTATCTTCTTTGGTTCCTTTAACACGTATGCCTTCATGAAGGAAAGAAATAGGATTTCTAATACGCAGGTCTGCTGCGACGGGGGTGCATAATAAAGTTTTAATTAAGGGTAACATATGCGAGCAGATTCAAAGTGCCGTCGAAAAAGCCAAGGGTGAGACCTTATATTGTGCCCCATGATCATCATCAGGTACCGTGGAAACGACCATAAATGCTTCTCGGCGTTCGTCTCTGTAAATTGGCCTCTGGAGTATGTGAGCGCAATCCTCTTCACCTGATAGCACGATCGACTGGACAGCCGACACAAGCAAAACGCACTTGCAAGAGGAAGAACCGCCGATATTGGGCATGAGCCTACCCAGGGCAGCAACACCATTTGGGGCTTTGTCGGAGGGGCGTTGGATATTGTCACATTTTTGATGTACAGGCACTTTATGCGAATAGAATACCCCCGTCGTAGCAGACCTGCGTACTAAGAGCGAATTTCTAAACACTTTTGCTTTATGGAAGTACATTTGATATGTTCAAAGAAGTAGATACATTAGATTTTACAAGAAAAAAAATGGGAAAGCAAAACTATATAATTCATGGGTGAGTGAATGTTTAATTTTAATCGTGAGCGAAGCCACGGGATCTTCGCTATATAAAAAACTATTCAAAATTATTCATTTCCATGAGTGAATCTCGACTAAAAACTACTTATATGATTGAATGTTAACTAAAATAAAATTTTTTAGCACTTATGTTCTTTGGTATATTTTATTTAACCCAACCATTATCGATATACTGAGTACCGAGAATTACGAAATGCTTTTCTCATGGAAAAAAATGAAACTTTATCGGCTTATATCTACTTAACTATTGAGTTTCGAAAAAAATGTCAAAGAGTAATAAGTTCTTAAAATTAAACGTAGAATCCAAATACGCCATACAATATAGGGTGTTTCATAAGAAAAATCAAAGTTGTCCGCCATGTTGGAAAATGACGGCCATTTAGAAGAAAATGGAATTCATATTTTTAAATGTCTTAAAAAAGTAGGTGAAGTCCTTCATTTAAAGTTTTCTCTAAATCCTATAGTTTCTGAGATAGCAATGGTGGCTCAGTTAACTTGGACACCCTGTATAGATAGTTAGATATAAAGATAAACAGGTTGTCCGGAAATTATGGTAAAATATTTTAGTATATGATAGTACAGGTAAAAATAAGAAAAAAAGTTCATGTAAACATAGGTCCAAAGGTGCTTCGTTTTCCGTCTGTGTGTCTGTTTGTGATTTTTACATATTTAATAATATCTCATGAACCTATTATCGTATTAACTTCAAACTTGGTACATGGATGCCCACTATTAAGACCTATTTTTGTAAGAAGTATTAAAAAATTCCTACTTTGTACCATTTCAAAATAGCGACTGATTTTTTTTTCAAAGCTAAATATCTTAAAAATTGTAAATTTTAGAAAAATGATACAAGAGACAAAAAAGTTGTGAAATTTAATCCAATTAATGCTGATATTAACCCTTTTAAGGCCGACGGCCGTAATAGGCACCCGTCCACTTTTCCCTGTTTACTGGCTGGTTATATTTTCCAAAGGCCACTAAACTTGATATTCCCTTGTAAAGGGACATCTGGGCTTCATGAATAATGGCAAGTACTGCCATTTTAGCCTAAATTTCCTAGTTGTCTGTATAGATTTTCATGTCATGATTGTCTGCTGGCCATGTGATGATTTTGTTGCTGTTTAATTTTCGTGTTTTGTTGGTTATGTACTGAGGTTATTGTTTTAATTGACCAAATATCATTTATTAAATGAGTTGTGTGTGCTTAACTTGTGTTTTCAATGACAAATGAGCAAAAGAAGTCGAGATAAATGACCTGTAAGCGAAATCACCCTCCTGTATGCAAATAACATGGCGTCAGCCATTTAGGCCTAAAATAGTGAAGTGTCAATTTTTACATTATCCCTTATAGTTCTGTTATTAATTAAGGTAGGTACTTCAAAATTGGCATACTTCCTGTAAATTAGTTGTACTTTGTAGTTATAAATGGTTTTTGGATGTAAAACAAAGTTATATATTTTTTATATGCCGTCAAAGTGGAAAACTATAAATTAGCTCATTAAAATTTTCTTACATACCGTATATCTGTAAACAAAATTTCTTTCTGATAATTTCATAATATATTCTAAAGCATTTTAAAGCCCATTTAATTAGGAACAATTTAAAAAAAGAATTATGAGTATCTGATACAAATTGTGGAAGTTATAGCCCTTTAACTAAAACTATGCACAGCACATAAGAAATGGCTTGGCCTTTTTCGCAAGTACCACAGTTTGGGAGCTGGCCTTTTTCGCAAGTACCACAATTTGGGAGCTGGCCTTGAAAGGGTTAAGATTATGATGATCGGACTAATAACGGAGAAATATTAACTTTTCTGAATAAAAACATGGTCCTTTACAACAAACCTTCAGATATTTCCGTGTTTTTATTAGGAAAAATTAAAATTTCTCCGTTATTAGTAGTCTGATCATCATAATCTTAGTATCAGCGTTAATTGGATTAAATTTCACAACTTTTTTATCTCTTGTATAATTTTTCTAAAATTTAAGGTTCTTAAGATATTTAGCTTTGAAAACAAAAAAGTCCCCATTTTGAAATGGTACAAAGTAGGAATTTGATACTTCTTACAAAATTAGGTCTTAATAGTGGGCATCCGTGTACCAAGTTTGAAGTTTATGCGTTAAGAGGTTCATGAGATATGATTAAATATGTAAAAATCACAAACAGACGGAAAACGAAGCACCTTTGGACCTATGTTTACATGAACTTTTTTTCTTATTTTTACCTGTACTATCATATACTAAAATATTTTACCATAACTTCCGGACACCCTGTATATATAAAAATTCGAACGAATGGTGTTTTTTGCTTCTGGTGGCCCCAAAAACGCAAAGTTATCATAGTCTCAGGCTTAGGTCTTACCATGAGACCTACGGTAATAGCTTCTTCCTTATAGGGGAAATTCGCTAAAACTAAAACCCTTAATAATTATAAAATCAGAATACCCCCGTTGCAGCAGACCTGCATACTCAGCGAATTTCAAGTGCTAAACAACATATTTCGATCCAACATAGCGAGATTTGACATGTTTTTGTAAGCTCCATAAGAGTAACATGGGGAATGAGTATGGAGGTTTGCTGCTACAGGTATATTAAAACTGGGTGGTTTTAATTCAATATTTAGTAGATCTGAACTAGAAGAAGCCATTTACCAAGTTTTATCAAGATATGTTGAGAAATAAGCGAGATATAGAATTTTACTTATTTCCCATAAGGTTAACATTGGGACAACGTACTGCGTTTACCACTTTCAATATCTCGGCAACCAATGGACATAGAGCCATGATTCAAGATACTAAATTGTTTGTTTTTTTGAGCTGAATCCAATGGTGCCAACAAAAATTCGATTATTTTTATTTTTCTATGTAAAAAACTCAAAAAACCCATTTTTGGGGGGGTTTACCCCCCTTTACCCCCCCTTCCGGTTGTCGGATTGGGCTGGATTACGAACTCGTCCGAATAATTACTACTTTACACATCCATGCCAAATTTCATTAAGATTGGACCATTTTTACGCGAGTTATCGTGCTTAAAGACACATATATATATATATAGATATATATATATTTATGAAAATGAACGAATAGTGTTTTTTGCTTCTGGGGGCCCCAAAACGAAAAGTTATCATGATCTCGGGCTTAGGTCTTACCATGAGTACTACAGTCTTCTTCCCTATAGGGGAAATTCGCTAAAATCTTAAATTTAAAATATTTTTTGCTATAGTATATTGAACATGCATAGTTAGCTGCATTTTGAAAAAAATCCCACATGTCAACACCTACCAAATGGCTTTGAATCAAGCATTAGCACCACATGTTTAATGTAAACAAAGCAGACGTTTTTCAATCTTTTCAATCCCAATATATTTTAAATGGAAGATATTTTTCGTTATTTCTCATTTTCTGGTATATTTGGACATAATCTGCTATTTTTCCCGACCCCTGGGGCGAGACCTTTCATTTAAGCCATCTCCTGTCATCCTGCGAGCTGTCAAACTCTCACAATTTTGATTTTAAAAAATCGCTTACATATTAATAATAAAGAAGAAAGATTATTTGTCAAGTAAGATCATATAATCTGCATTATCTGTGATATTGTAATCGAGCAATTTATGAAGACACCGTTAGGATATACAACATTCATCACAGCGCTTGGCCACTGAAACGAGCAATGAGAGCATAAATTAGAAAACAAAGACCGAATAAATTCAATGAACAAAACTTAAACCTCAGTAAATCAAATTACTAAGCTAATTGTCATTGTGGAGAGCAATATCATGTATATTTGAAAATGTCACTGCTTTCCCCCGAGCAAAGCTCGGTCCCCAGATATTGTTAGTTATATGTGGAAACTAATAACAATTGTAATAGGTGTTAATAAAGTTCAAAATTAAAAAATACATACTTTATTTTCCAATTATCTTTACACTAAAATGCAGGAATCACTACGTAGTATGACATTATAGAAAACTAAGATCGATTTTGCAACTACACACCATTTATTTTCTAGTAAAATTTAGAAATTGGTCACATTTAAACTAATCAAGTATCTTGAAAAAAATTGAAAAATTTAAATACACAACGAATTTAAGTTATACAAGTACTGTTAAGTGCTAGTGAAAATGCTGATGTTTGCCAAACATCAGTTGTAGGATAACATAGAGTTTTACTGTTAAATGTGCCTTATAAATAGTCAGAAATGTCAAAATGTATATATTTTAATTATTCTCATGTAAAATGGAAACCACAAAAAGTGCAGAAGTATTAATTAATTACTGTTTGCTGCAACATAAAAACCGAATGAATATGGCTTCTGTTTTAGAAAAGAGCGTCACTAAAAATCTAGCATTAGTTGGAAGTTTAAGATGCAAAATCCACTAATGTTTTGGGCTTTGCATCTATCATAATTAAACAAATAACAGATGGCTAAAAATAATTAATGGACAGACAACTATGATTGTACAGAAATGTTATTGCTGAAACCCAAAAAAAATTTTCAATACCAAAAGGAAATGATCTCAAGGATTTCCCAAGTTAGTTTGTTACATACACTAGGTATAAATGTTGAAGTTAACGAAAATGATAAAAATACTTTATTGACAAATAAATGCATGAGCGAGAACCTAATATGTACAACTAAAGCAAAGAGAGTTCAAATATCTACACCAAAAAGCAAGGCGCTGACAGAATATTAAAACAAAAGAATTTTAACAAAGCAGGATATCACAAAAATTTAAACCTAAGTCTAGAATACCAACAACATATAAAATTTATAATCAACAAAGCAAGTGTTGGAGCCTTATAAAAATAAATATTTACCTCCCTGCTTATATAAGCTGCGAGTAATAATCTATATAGGAAATAGTAATTGCATTTATAAAATAATCTCAGTCTTATAAAAATAAGTTTCCAAGAAAAGAAAAAGCCAACCCCGCTTATCTGAAGTGGTGATGCAAGAGCTAAGGTCAGACAAAAAATTTTGCTGACCATCCAAAACCAACAATTTTGCTTCAAAATCCATTTAAAACAAATTTTTTGTTGATGTACAGTACACCTCGGATTATCCGGACCTCACATTATCCGGATCCCGGATTATCCGGACCTCACATTATCCGGATCCCGGATTATCCGGACCGGTCTATCCGAGAAATTGAAAAATTAAAATCACGGCAAAATCATAATTTTAACGAGTTTACCGGTGAAATGCGCCTTCTAAAAGTGAAGTACAAATGTAATACATTAATGTACGCATTTGGAATCACAATAATTGAAGGAATCAACAGTACATTACAGGATTTTCATGAACGTAGTTTTCTGCATTGGTACCTCGGGCGCTAGCAGTAATCATAAAAAGCGTAGCCTACGGCAATTTTGCGAGTTTTTTTCTTCCTGTCATTTGACGCGTTACGTTACTTAAGGAAAGTTACTATAGTAAGTTTTGAGTCACATTAAGTTTTGTCATAATTATTTCTAGCTTGAGTTATTTTGAGTTATGATCATTTAAACTTATTAAATTAAATATTTTTATCTGGAGTCTTATTCCAAACCTAAACCTTAGGTACGGTAAAAGTTAACATTATATTCGTATGATTGTTTTGTTCTTAAATTTGTTTCAAAATTAAACCCTCTTAAAATTTGAAAGACTAACATGTTGAACAGGCCTGATAAGACGTTTGCAGCAATAATTTAGCAGGGGATAAGGTTCGCGATCGCTATTAAGGCTATATTGTAATGACCTCGGATTATCCGGAATTTTTTGCTATCCGGATCGGTGTTCCGCCACATTAATCCGGATAATCCGAGGTGTACTGTACATTGAAAAGTTATAAATAAGCTGAGGGGCACTACCATACAAGTAGTGATGGAACTATACGATAGAAACAAACGATTCAAACCGGTTGTTGCGCACCAACCGATTCATCCGATGGTTACTTTAATTTTCATCCAGATGAACCATCCATTCATTCGCGTGCAAATCATCTGAACGGCATTATCCATCTATCTGAAAAGCATCTGTTCCATGTTTTCATTCATTTGTAAAACAATTCCTCCCGTATCTTCATCCGTTCACAGAGAATTAACATATGTCTTTATTTCTCTATGATTCGTTTTAAAACTATGAGTTATTTAGTTACTGAAACTGTTCTTTAATGAATGATGAAAAAGTCCAAGTATTTGCTGGTTTTTATCTATGTTTGCACCAATAGGTTAATCTTTTACCTTATTCAATTACCTCAACCTAAATACAAAATGTTTAAGGTATTAAAAAATATTTATTCATCCATTAGCAGGTGAATCACCTGCTCAGCGGCTCGAGAGTATCAATTTGTATCCGAATACATACATAACAAAACCAATGAAACTATCCAAATGAATCAGGCTTGCAAACAGATGGTTTACTCATCCATCCACTAGTCGTAAAGTCCCTCTGAACTCCGCACGCAGCGCGAGCCGATCCGCTCCCCACCCACAACACAGGAAAATGTCGGATGAATCATTCATCTGAAAACTATCGGATAAAAGAAAAACCATCGGATGGTTAAAATCAGATGTTTGTCCCATCACTACATACAAGATTAAGATTTCTCACTCTGGCTATCCTTCAGTTTGTTATAAATGTTTAGCTCACAAAAAAATAGATACAGCAAGTTTGAAGCATCAAAGTAAGACTAGTGAAGAATCTTGCTGTTCAATAAATTTGATATGTTCACGTAATAATGCATTATTTACAGAAACATTATGCTTTCTAAATTTTTCTATAAACTCAGTTAATATAATTAACTACAAAAAAATCTTATTATACAAAAACAAAATTAATCTTAGATTAGCGGGGTTCAAATATTTATCCAAACAATTTTTGCTAGTAATTAAAAGAAGAAAATAGGGTACTTGTTTAATATCAATTTCTGATTTCATCCAAGACATTAAACGTGCCACAGAAGTGGCATATAACTTTTTCCTCATTATTGCCAATAAAGGAGAAACTGGGTGGGAAAATTAAGCAACTGTAGTATTCTGCAGTTACAGGGCCAGAAACAGGAATTGCATTACAAGTATGTCCTTTTGTTTTTATAAAATTGTTATCTAGTAGAGACTAATATGGTAAAGAAATAATTTTGTAACATTCTTTTTGGCTACTGACAATATTAAAAATTGAAGATAACAGAGCTGAATTAAATATGAACCAATTGTTTTAAAATTGTGTAAAATCAACCCATTTTCATTTACTCTGGCCATTATTTTTTGGACCATTTTTCCATCGGCCTAAATAAACACCCTGAAAACACCCTCCAGACTAATATAACAGACAGTTGACATTTTGATAAATAAAATCACTATATTCCTACTTTATCTCTTTCTTCATTCTTTTAGTCTACAAATATATTAAATAAATCAATAATAAGATTTGCCTTTACATGATGCATGTATTATTTATTATGTAAATGTATATATAATTCATGGACAGTGTACAAATGATTTCAGAGGATAATAAAATACACATAGGATTTAATTGGTGCTTTGTCTTAATATTTATTAGAAACCAAAGAACGGCTAGACAAATCGAACAGTATTTACAATAAAGGCAACAATCACAATTAGTTTGTTGACTTACGACCTAAGAAAAAAACCTTAGGTCTCAATGCATTATAATTAAAGAACAAATTAACTTTAGGAAACATAACAGATCTAAACATCGGTTGAAACAATTATCTTGAAAAGGATTGAACCCCTTAATTTATTTAAAACTTGCTTCAAAGAAACCTTCTTAAAATTAACTAATTAAATAAATTAATAAAAGAAAATTTTTCATAATTTACAACTTTACTTGGGTTAGGTTGTAATTAATTTATTTACAATAATAGAAGAAATATTTATTTTTGCACTCTTTGGCGATTTGCTTAATTTAGATATATTCTGTCTTATTCACGATAACTTCTACAAATTTGATTTAACTTAATAACTTAATATTTTACATAAAGAAAGTGATACAATTAGATGAGAGACAAAGTAATGAGTAAAAATGGTTACAATAATTACACTGACAAAACACGATTAACAGACGAAGAAGAAAATAGAAATTCATTGCATAAAAATTAAAAGTAAAAAGCATTTCAGAATGCATTTTTTACCCTTTCATAATAATCAGTGATATTGATTACTTGCCTTATTCAAGATTTTTATGTGGTTTAATTTATCAGTTGGATGAATTATTCTGAAACCATGAAATTTTTGAGAAATGTCTTAATCATCAGGCAAGGAACAACACTCAAGAAACAATAAAACGAGAAAAGAAATTACTTTTAAAACCTATGAGATGTGCAATGAGGAAATAAAACTTTACAGTGTTTGAAATTAAAGAAATAAAATAAACTTTCTTAGCAAACAAGCCAGACTTGCTGATCCAATCCCTTTGTGGATGAATATCTTCAACAGTCTGAAACATTAAAAGTCACATCACAATGGTGTTTTGCAGCAGACCTGCATTCTCAGCGAGTTTCAAATGCTTAAATAAATAATTGATCAATTCCACGTTCACCTTTCAGTACAGTCCATATGAAAGATTGTCATTCTATTACCTTTGCTTGACCAATGCTGGGTATAAATGTTTATTAATACCTGGTGGACAGAGCCTTGCTTGGTATTATTTCATGTTTACCAGTTCATCTATTTACTATAAAATATTTCAGTGTAATAAAATTGATCGATATAAACTTTTTTAATACTCCATGCAATCTTCATCCCACACGTTATACTTTTCCTTGATGGCTGTAGATTACAAACAGCCGTTATGATTATTTCATTTGTTTACACTTTCCTTGTTTATTTCGTTGCTACCATGGCAACTCGTAAGGCCAGTGGTAAAATTTTAATCTGCATAGAACACGTTTTTTAGTAGTAAATTACTTATTTTGAGACTTTGAAGGAAATTCTCTAGGGCGTTTTTGAGATAGTTGTCAAGCATTGCTCATTAAAGAGTATAGGACACTCATAGCGTGTCAAAACCATCAGCTGATTATCATAAAATTTGGTTAGTAAAACTTTAATTGCCATTTGAAATACATTGCTTATGGAAATTCCATACTGAAAGGTGAAAATATAACTAAGTATAGGTGATGGGGAACATGAAGAAGCTTGGACGATTCCATTAATCCTTGTCAAATTAACCTTGTAAACCATTTTCTAGTGCCTAGTGTGACGGCATGGTGACAGGCATGCCATGTGTATTTGGGTGTTATGGTCACTAGCTTTTAGGATTAATCCTATGTTTAACCTAGTTTGTTTCATTTTTTAATTTTCCTATGTTTTGTTTTTTTTTAGTAACGTTTATATTTAAATTAAACACTGAATCTAGTTTTGTGTAAAGTGTTTATTGCGGATTTCAATGTCCAATCGACAAAACAAACTGCTGAACTGAACTCTTCTTCCGCGCACAGACCTCTAAAGTGTATTCTTCCACATAGAAGAATGCAAGAAGAATGTGGAAGAATACATTCCATGTTATATTTATTATGTTTTGTTCATGTATATTTTTCTGGAATAAATGCTTTTGAATTTGAATTTGATTACAAAATAATAAAAAAATACATAAAAAACGGATAGAATAGGATTTTTAGAGGAGTGGAAATAGTATATGTGGAGACGAACATGAAGAAGTTGTGGTGATTGCAAACAAAACTGGATGAATTTAGATTTTTAAGAGAAGAGGAAATAAGTCCTGTCCTGAGATGGTCTGGAACAGAGGTTGTCAAGGTACTGTCACTCAATCAAGTCAAATTCCATAGTAGCCAGTGTAGAAGGTAGTGCAAAAACAAATTTTAGGTTTTTGCCTCATTGGTTTTACTTAAAGCTGATTCACTCTTGCCGGTTAACCAACTTGTTGGAACTGCATCCCACTTTAGTTTGCTTTTAGACAAATCACTTAAAAAACAAGTCATCTTAAAATGTTGCACATAACAACTCAAGAATACAACTTTTTTGTAAATTTTTTCAACTCTCATTTTTGTAGTTTAACCTCATTGCATCACATCTATCTGGTCTCTAAATAGAGAAAAATAATATGATAAAAATCCTTATTTTATTTATAATACATGATTTACAACCTAAGGCAGTAAACCTTTCATGACCATATTTTAATACAATAATATTCTCATTCACATTGGGATACATCACAAGCTTTACAATCTGGGGGATAGTTATTATGTGTATTAATATTCAAATGGAGGTACTTTATAAAATAGGTAACTAAGTCCTATACAATAGTTTCAAATATAAATGATCATCAGGGGTTGGTTTCGTGCCTTGAATGAATGTCAGAGGAGGGAATAAGGTCAATATTTGAAATAACATTAAGTTCAGATTTATTTATGTCATTTAAGTTCAGTTCAAAGTTTATTAAATAGGAAAATACTTTAAATGTTTTTCTTCAGAAGATCACTACTAAACTGTCCCCAACAATGGTTGACCACATGATTGTTCTAGGTTTAGCTTCTTAAAGTTTGGAATTATTTTTCAAGTAAAATTTTTCTTGCTGATGAACTTTCTTCAATTATTAAATAATATTTATTAGTTCATTTAATTGAATTCTTGTTGGTTGAAAATTTGTGCCAAAATAATACGTATTCAAATTTCTTGAGATTTGATGAGTATTTCAAAATGGAGAGGTCTTACCAATCCTGTAGGCTTCTGGTGGAGAGTTGTCTAAACAATAAAATGGGCCTATTTCTCTCCACGCACCGTTGACTAATGAAAATTTCAGGCCTTATGTCCTGAAAATACTAATTAAATAGGATAACACCAAGGTCGTGGCCTTTTATTTTTATATTAATTAAATTTTAACACTCCCTAGTTTTTAACATGTCATGACTCTTTGGAGGCTTCTCTCCAACTCTCCTTTGCTAAATGTTAGCATTGTTGGAATCAAATTTTGTACATCACACATGTTGTTTAGTAGATTTAGGCAGCACAATTCACATTTAGGCACTTGCAAGCCATCACACTTTCACTGATTGTATTATGTATGAAAATATTGATTATTTATTTTAATAACTTTGGGTATTTGAAACAGCTTTACAAATATAAGTGTGGATAGGTGGCTTTTATACATTCATTATTATCTTAAATTTGGAGGTGTAAAATACTATCAAATATTATTTTAATTTATTATTAATAATATTGAGTTTGAGATTCATGTAATATTACATGTTACAAAAATAAGCACATTCTGGTAGAGAATCTTGGTATTAAAGAAATTAAAATACATTTTTTATCCTCTCTTTTGCACTCCTAGTTTTTACTTTTTGTGAAAATAAAATCTCTTTTTGAACCCTGAACTAAATTTTAGCCCAGTAGAAGTGAAAATTTCAGAGATAACAATCTTTGTATTTTGATTAGGATTTTTGCGGACATTTGCCATCACTGATTAGTAAAAAACAAGTTTCACGACGTTTCGGGATCTGGAATCTGATCCCGTCTTCAGGTGGAAGAAAACCTAGAACATAACAAGATTAGTAAAACATAGCCAGGAAAACCTGGAGAAAAACACAGCTAAAACAGAGAACTGTAAAAGCAGTCACGAAAACAATAAGCTGAAAAGAAAAACAATACACAAAATAACACAGGAATCACAAGTATCAAGAATCACCAGGCAGGAGAGAGCACGTCCACACCCAATCAGAGCTGAGCTGAGACTGGTGGGAGGAGAGCAAATGGCGGCGGCAACGGAAATGGCGGCGCCCACAGCCAACCAAATCACGGCGCGCTACCGGTGGCGAAAACCTGAAACAGAGACATGTGATATGCAAATTCCGTGTGTCTGTTTGTGTTTTGTTAGTTAATTTTTAACCTGATTTTGCCCCTTGGCCTTGCTACGGGTTAACATGTTATGAGAATTTTGAACAGAATTGTTAGTAATTACCCTATTTTCTGACACTTTATTTTCCCTGTCTTTCAATTCTTTGTTTAATATTGGTAGCCATACTGGCCTTATTTCAAGTGAAGATTGACTGATTGGTTGGTCTGCTAGTTTTATGTATGAAGCTTCAATTAGTTTTCTTTTGAAAAAAATGAGGTTCGCGGTGTACTATTTTTGCTTCGTCAAAATTCATCTGGTGATTTTCAGACCAGCAGTGTTGAGCAATTTTTGATTTATCAACTAAGCCCTTCCTCGTGTTATCTTTGTGTTCTTTGATTCTAACATTTAAAGGTCTTTTTGTCTCGCCATAATACGGCCTAGAGCAACTATTGCAGTTTATTCTGTAAACACAGTTTTTTGATCCCTGAGTGCCATTTTTTGGTTTGGTTTTTACAAGACATTGCCTAAGAGTGTTTTGTGTCCTAAACGCGGTTCTAACTTTGAACTTCCTAGCAACTCTTCTAATTTTTTCCGATAATCCCGGCACATAAGGGATTGACATAGGAACGAATTTTTCAGTGTTTTCTGACTCTTTCTGTTTAGCCCTACGGGTTTTGCACTTTCTTATTACAGATTGAGGGTATCCATTCTTAGCCAAATCTTGCTCTACTTTTTTGATTTCCTGATTTAATCCATCTTGATTTGAGCAAATGCTCTTTGCTCTGTCAAATAGTGAGTAAGCCACCCCTTCTTTGACAGATTTTTGATAGTTCGATTGAAAATTTAAGTACTGCCCTGTGTGTGTCTTTTTTCTGAAAACAGTTGTCCTAAGCGTGTCCCTATCCTTTTCTACGCACACATCCAAAAATGCTAGTTTGTTTTGGACTTCCTCTTCCATTGTTAGGTGGATGGAAGGAGAAATACTGTTAAGATGCCCTAAAAAGTCTTTTAGTTCATCGTCTCCATGCGGAAATACCACGAAGGTGTCATCGACGTACCTCCACCAAATCTTCGGTTTGAGTTGAGCCAAAGACAAAGCCTTTTGCTCAAACTCCTCCATAAAGATATTAGCAAAGATAGGCGACAATGGCGACCCCATGGCCATCCCCTCATCTTGACGGTATAATTTACCCTCTAGTTCAAAATAGTTACATTGAGTGCATAATTCAAGCAGTTCCATAATGACGTTAACAGGAAGTTTAGTACGTTCAGTTAGACTTTCATCTTTTTCGAGCCGAGACTCGATTATTTTTAAGGTTTCAGGAACTGGGACATTCGTGAACAGACTTTCAACATCAAAACTAACCAGCTTATCCGTCTCAGCCAGCACTATGTCCTTTGACTTTTCAACGAAGTCTTTAGAATTTTTTATGTACGAGTCAGTTTTTCCTACCAATGGTTTTAGGATGTCCAGGAGGACTTTAGACAGTTCCCTACACGGTGAGTCGCGAGAGCTAATTATAGGCCTAAGAGGTACATCAGTTTTATGAATTTTAGGTAACCCATACATGTGTGGGATTTTCGAGTGATGCGGTGTTAAACGAGTTCTTTGTTTATCAGAAAAAAACTGTTTATGCTTCCTAAGAGTGCTTGCAACTTTACGCTCGAAACTTTCTGTAGGATCTTTGTTTAGTTCAGTATATTTACCAGCTTGGAGAGTTTCCAATATTTTCTCTTTATATGTTACTGTGTCCAAGACAACAGTAGCGTTTCCTTTATCCGCGGGCAATATTTTGATAGTATCATCTTTCCCAAGGATAGATACTGCCTTGATTTCCTCTTTCTTTAGGTTGGGCTTTGGGACAGGAATTTTATTCAGTAAGATGCTGGCCTCGCACCGAAACTGATCCCCCTGAGTCTCAGGGAGCTGAGACACAGCGGACTCAATCCCCGTAACAAAGACATTATTTTGCTGGCTTTAATAATGTCTGCAGCTTCAAAATCTCTCCTAATTGAAAGAATAAACTTTCATCGTACGGAAAAGAGAACCCTCAAAATCAGAATTGAAAATAAGAAATCTGAATTGGCAACTTTAATTGGTTCTGAGTTTCAGAACATTTTTCAAAGCATCCAAAATAGGTTTGACAAAGAATCGGTTGATATTAAATCCAGACAACAATCAAAGCTAGAAAAATTAAGACCTGTCGAAATTAGTAATAACTCTAAAAATGATGAACAGATTAATGATGCAAATAATCAAGTTGTGAATCTTTCTTCACGAAATTTAAATTCAAATGAAATTTCCGTTTTGTCTAAAGGGCTGAACTTTTCTGTTGTGCCTAAATCAGTGAGGGCGCTTGACTTTGTTACGGGGATTGAGTCCGCTGTGTCTCAGCTCCCTGAGACTCAGGGGGATCAGTTTCGGTGCGAGGCCAGCATCTTACTGAATAAAATTCCTGTCCCAAAGCCCAACCTAAAGAAAGAGGAAATCAAGGCAGTATCTATCCTTGGGAAAGATGATACTATCAAAATATTGCCCGCGGATAAAGGAAACGCTACTGTTGTCTTGGACACAGTAACATATAAAGAGAAAATATTGGAAACTCTCCAAGCTGGTAAATATACTGAACTAAACAAAGATCCTACAGAAAGTTTCGAGCGTAAAGTTGCAAGCACTCTTAGGAAGCATAAACAGTTTTTTTCTGATAAACAAAGAACTCGTTTAACACCGCATCACTCGAAAATCCCACACATGTATGGGTTACCTAAAATTCATAAAACTGATGTACCTCTTAGGCCTATAATTAGCTCTCGCGACTCACCGTGTAGGGAACTGTCTAAAGTCCTCCTGGACATCCTAAAACCATTGGTAGGAAAAACTGACTCGTACATAAAAAATTCTAAAGACTTCGTTGAAAAGTCAAAGGACATAGTGCTGGCTGAGACGGATAAGCTGGTTAGTTTTGATGTTGAAAGTCTGTTCACGAATGTCCCAGTTCCTGAAACCTTAAAAATAATCGAGTCTCGGCTCGAAAAAGATGAAAGTCTAACTGAACGTACTAAACTTCCTGTTAACGTCATTATGGAACTGCTTGAATTATGCACTCAATGTAACTATTTTGAACTAGAGGGTAAATTATACCGTCAAGATGAGGGGATGGCCATGGGGTCGCCATTGTCGCCTATCTTTGCTAATATCTTTATGGAGGAGTTTGAGCAAAAGGCTTTGTCTATCCTTGACAATCTTTGACACCTTCGTGGTATTTCCGCATGGAGACGATGAACTAAAAGACTTTTTAGGGCATCTTAACAGTATTTCTCCTTCCATCCACCTAACAATGGAAGAGGAAGTCCAAAACAAACTAGCATTTTTGGATGTGTGCGTAGAAAAGGATAGGGACACGCTTAGGACAACTGTTTTCAGAAAAAAGACACACACAGGGCAGTACTTAAATTTTCAATCGAACCATCAAAAATCTGTCAAAGAAGGGGTGGCTTACTCACTATTTGACAGAGCAAAGAGCATTTGCTCAAATCAAGATGGATTAAATCAGGAAATCAAAAAAGTAGAGCAAGATTTGGCTAAGAATGGATACCCTCAATCTGTAATAAGAAAGTGCAAAACCCGTAGGGCTAAACAGAAAGAGTCAGAAAACACTGAAAAATTCGTTCCTATGTCAATCCCTTATGTGCCGGGATTATCGGAAAAAATTAGAAGAGTTGCTAGGAAGTTCAAAGTTAGAACCGCGTTTAGGACACAAAACACTCTTAGGCAATGTCTTGTAAAAACCAAACCAAAAAATGGCACTCAGGGATCAAAAAACTGTGTTTACAGAATAAACTGCAATAGTTGCTCTAGGCCGTATTATGGCGAGACAAAAAGACCTTTAAATGTTAGAATCAAAGAACACAAAGATAACACAAGGAAGGGCTTAGTTGATAAATCAAAAATTGCTCAACACTGCTGGTCTGAAAATCACCAGATGAATTTTGACGAAGCAAAAATAGTACACCGCGAACCTCATTTTTTCAAAAGAAAACTAATTGAAGCTTCATACATAAAACTAGCAGACCAACCAATCAGTCAATCTTCACTTGAAATAAGGCCAGTATGGCTACCAATATTAAACAAAGAATTGAAAGACAGGGAAAATAAAGTGTCAGAAAATAGGGTAATTACTAACAATTCTGTTCAAAATTCTCATAACATGTTAACCCGTAGCAAGGCCAAGGGGCAAAATCAGGTTAAAAATTAACTAACAAAACACAAACAGACACACGGAATTTGCATATCACATGTCTCTGTTTCAGGTTTTCGCCACCGGTAGCGCGCCGTGATTTGGTTGGCTGTGGGCGCCGCCATTTCCGTTGCCGCCGCCATTTGCTCTCCTCCCACCAGTCTCAGCTCAGCTCTGATTGGGTGTGGACGTGCTCTCTCCTGCCTGGTGATTCTTGATACTTGTGATTCCTGTGTTATTTTGTGTATTGTTTTTCTTTTCAGCTTATTGTTTTCGTGACTGCTTTTACAGTTCTCTGTTTTAGCTGTGTTTTTCTCCAGGTTTTCCTGGCTATGTTTTACTAATCTTGTTATGTTCTAGGTTTTCTTCCACCTGAAGACGGGATCAGATTCCAGATCCCGAAACGTCGTGAAACTTGTTTTTTACTAATCAGTGATGGCAAATGTCCGCAAAAATCCTAATCAAAATATAAAATCACCATCACCAACAATGAATTTCAAACAAAGAACAATCTTTGGTGTGAGATCACACTCCTGGCGCAATCTCTAGTGACGAGTGCCGAACTAATTTTGCGAGTGCTAAATTTCAGCTTTCAAAACATCCATAAGAATGAATAGTCTTCTTTTAGTTATTAAGTTAATGATAAAACCAATACAAAGACAATTTACAACAGTTATGACACTTAGTTTACAGATGTAGGTAATGTAGATATCATTATCAGGGATGCTTTAGTTGCTCAACCAGAAACAGTAAGAAAGTACAACAATAGTTATTTGTGTGTTGAGTGAGTGAAGTACAACATTGTCTCACAAGTGAAAGCTTGCGAGGGCAAAGATTTTCATGAGGGAGACAAAGTGCTTTACTCTCGGAATACACAAAACATTTCCCACCCCCCACCTGCAATAATAAATACCCAATCTTTAAACAAATAATATTGATTAACTTAAAAACGACAATATCAATTTTGTTTTAATCTGCAATTAGTGCCTGCATCCGAGTAGCTGCAACCATTCATGCACCAGTGATCAGCGAGACAAATTAATCACTTTACTACCGCTGGGAGACAAAATATTATTTTGCTCTCTCACTACAAGGAGTAAAAAGCGAATAAACCTAGCAAGTGCGGGAAAAATTTGTTCAATTTTCTTTTGGTTTTACTATCCACTGTACTAGTTGCTCTGTAAACCAGTGTTAAACAGCATCTGATCAGGGTGTGGGAATAAACATTGCCAACTGCAAAAACTAAATGTCCCTGTGTTTAAGCAGTATGAAGTTTATTTTCGTAATATGTATAATCAATCGTTTTCATCACAGTAAAGAGAAGTTTTAGGACAATCAAATCCATTTTTAGCCCAGAACAGAAATGAACTAAGATGAATGTACATCCGTCATAGCTCAGGAAGGGATAAAAGCAGTTTTTGATGTGAAAATCAACCAATTATAAAATAAAAGACATACACATAATAGTACCCTGTCTTTCTGGAGTGACCCTATCATTCAAATAATTTCTACACAAACTGCCATTATTATTATTATTATTTACCATTACCTTTTTTGGCTTGTGCAAAACCCATGCAATGACAAATTAATTAATAACCAGATTAAGAGACTCACCAATCTATTTCTTTTTGATTGGGTTGCGCTGGGGGGTTGAAGGACGTCCTGAGTTTATGCCTTGATACTGGTATTTTGCTTTCTTTTCTGATGGCTTCAGTATCTATAATAAATTAAATAAATGTTTACACCCAAACAATACATTAGAGGTTTGCGGTTTCAGAAATAATAGGTCTGTACAGTACTGTATTTGTACCTCGGTTCTCGGTACGAGATCGATACCGGTATGGTACTGAACCTGCCACAGTTTAAAAGCTTCCTCAAAATCAAAATAATTCTTTAAAAAATTACTGAGTTCATTAACTTAATGAGGAAAACTCAAGGCTTACTGACATTAAAAATATCAGTAGGCCTAGCTTATCAGTAAGGAATAAAAAAAAAAGCAAAACTGAGCGAGACTTAGCGATCGTGAGAGCCTACATTTGCGATTACATACCTTGCGCTCTGATAGGCAAGGTCACTCAACGCCGACCTCACATTCACAACAGGAGTGTTTTTGTGCAATGACATTAGTGTTCTGGCGCGTGTATTTAGTGGCGAATATCTCGTCTGCTGCAGCAGTGTTCTCACTGTCCACAGACGTTGTTGAGCACAACATTTGCTAAAATACTTTGCTCAAATCTCAAAAGTTTTTATCTTTAGAAAATAATTCACAATATTTTGATTTAGCATTGATTATTTATTAAGAAAATTCAAAAAGGCTTATGGAGTTGTTACTTTGGTTACGAAAGCTGATTTTACCATGAAATTAGAATAATTTCCTAAACTTTTGGAACAGCGATCAGCTGTCATTCAATAATAGGGGAAATGCAATAATAGGAGACTAGGTGTGACATTGGTGTTGTTTTATTTTGTGATTCTGATTTACACTTGAAACCACTCAAAAGTAATGGAACTTATAACATTGAAGAAAATAATTAAGAGAGGACTAATATTCCCCAATAATTCATAGCACTGAACCGACTTTTTACTGCCAAACAGGCTGTACCGAACCGATGTCAGTATTGCATCAAGTACGGTACCACCGCTGCCGATTTTTCGGATCTTCCTGTTTACACAAAAATTAAATTAAGAAGTTATCAAAATGTCAAAATTTCTCTCTGGTTTTAATGATTCCCTGAAAGAGCTTCATGACTATTAAGGACCCATGTAAAGCTCTGTTAAAAAGTGAAATATGAACTTTAATTCTTGTAAGGCTCGTATGACACTAGTGTAAAATGCAGGCAAAATTTGTAATGCACAGAGCAAAAATTAACTGAAAAATTCGTGAAATGTACAGCGGAGTAATCTAAAACCACAACTCTTTTTGGAAAGCTTGTTTACCTGGAAGGAACACATGAGGGTTTCATCCACAGACATCATTCCACCTGCATTGTCAAATTCTCCACAATAGTTGGGTGCTGAAAATAATGTCACCAGTTGTCTTTTTGCGAAAAATTCATAACCATCTTCAACAACCTGGAACAGAAAATATTACAGTACATTTAAAAATGACAATATTCTTATAAAGAGGCAAATTTTACCAGGCCTAATATATTTTGCGTATTGATCACTTTAGTATATTTTTTAAGGAACAGTCTGTTGTCCAATCTTAGTTGGAATGGTGGGATTCCAACGACGTCAATTTTTCTTGAAAACAATTAGTATACACAAAAACATACAGATGACCAAACATAAACAGTTTCTGGCAGACATGCCATTTCGTTAAATCACTAATGTCAATTGTCCTCGCGGGGGATATTCCCTAATTTTAATAAAGCTTGCCGATCGCCAATCAGTAAAAGATGAACATAGAGCAATGATTTAAAATACTAGGTTATTTGTAAAGTTGTAGATTATCTAATAATCTATAACTATACAAAGCAAATATTGTTTCTAACCCAAAAATAAACAATTTCATCGCTGAGTAATTTTGTTATATCATACTTTTATACATATAATACATGTGAATTCAACAGTGTAATAATAAGTGGTCCCAATAATTAATTAAATAAGTTTTTAGACCACACACACCTGATGAGCCCGACAGATGAGATCAAGGTCGTGTCTATTGAGGAATTTACTGACGACATCAGCTCCGAATGTGAAGCTGACGCCTCGATCGTTCTCTCCCCACCCGTGCACATCCTTGTCCGGGTCCGACCAGAGCAAGTCGCACAGAAGACCTGGGGAAGACAGGACAAGGTCACTAGCTTCCAAGGAAAAAGTATTTTCTTTGCACTGTTTCAATTTTTTTATTTTGAAATAAAACATGCCCTGATAAATAATGTCCAATTTAAGTAACTCAATTAATTAATTTGGCTACTTGTTCATTGCTGAAAAAATGTTAGGCGTATAAAGCAAAACTTAAAAGTGAACAAGAATGAAATGGATTGTAACTGTTTGTCAAAAAGGCTTATCATAATGATTAAGCCTCACCTGAAGTTGGTTAAATTCAAGCATTTTTCAAATTAACTTTCTTTAGTTAATATTTTGAAGAAAGCCCAAGGCAAAGAAAGAATGAATTAACGAATGGAAATAAATCTTTATTCATCACAAACTAGAGGTGTGCGGATAGTGAATTTTTGGATCGGATCGGATAGCTTATGTTCAGATCGGTTTCGGATCGGATAACAACAGGTTCGGATCGGATAATACCGGATTCGGATATTTACGGCGCGGCGTAATGAGCAGATTTAAGTTTTCTCATGAGCCTAAGGCAATTGCAAGGAACTACCATATTATCCTAATGTGTAAGGTAAGATTTGCCTTGATAGGGTTGAGTTGTTAGTTGCTGTGCTATACTGTTTCCAATATAGGCTAAATGTCAATTATTAAAGTATGCGAAGGTTCAACTAAATATCTGTTAAAAATTTTGAAATTCATTGATTCCCCCAAAGCATAGGTAGTAAATAATTGAATAAGCTTATTAGGCCTAAATCAATTTCAGGATTTGCAACTTAAAAAATCCTTTTTAAATGCAACCTAAATTTGTTCACTATTAGGCCTCTGTCTTTTTTGTTCTTTTCCTTATTTGATCAGAGCCTAGTCTAGACTAGGCCTCAGTGACTAGACAAAAGAATTAAATATAAAACTTGATTCACCAATCACCTCATATTTGAAGAAAGCTTTACATTTTTATTTATGCATTAATGCCTGACAACCAAGATTTCGATTCACTACAATAATACTAAAAAAACAAAATAAGTCTGAGCTGTAAACTTAACTTTAATTTCAAGATAAGTTTTAAATGTTGTAAGTTTCAATATTGAAGCTTGGTCATTTAATTAGAACAAAGATCTATTTGTTTTATATCACAAACAACAAGCAAACTAATTATTTTCATAGTCGTAGGTTGTCAAGTCACATTGTACTGTTATCTAAAAGAACGTCAATTTTAATCACGTATTGAAAATAAGGCCGGTCGGCTTTGACTAGGCTTAAATCGTCAAAGATTAATATTTCAGCAAAATATAAACTTATTTGTGATCGTTCAACTTTCTATTTCAAGGTAGGTAATTGTTTAATTGATAAATAAAGTAATCTGGCGATTGAAAGAAAGACGTGAGTTAATTCAGCTTTTAAGCAGAAGACGACATTCAAAAATGTAGTGAGATGGAAAGACAAAACAATGAAATGAACAGGTTCGCCAATTCATTGACTGCCCAAAATTATTGTAGGCTTTTTATTTTATCGTATCAACAGGCCACTTCAGATATTTATGGCCTGAAATAGTCGTACGAAACATCAACACGACTATTTATTTATGGGGTATTTACGGGATATTTCGTTTTGGAAATTCAAGACGACTGATGGACACTGTCGGTCAATGGCGAACACTGATTTGTCTTGATTACGATTCTCCCTCATACCAATCGATGTTTCGTCGGTAACGGATACTAATCGAGATAGAAATATTACAGGATGTACAACTATTTGCTAACTGATTTAAAGCTACGATACAAGAATTTATCCTAAGAAAATGTTTGTTATCGTGTCGGGTATTGCGCAGTAATCTGATTGTATACAACGATCTCGATCTAATCACGAGTCGCAATATCGGCAACCGAAATACATCGCTTGATGCATACCACTACATAATCGCATCGTGTTGAGGCGTCGTTCTAGCCGCTATCGCAAACCGTCGCATTTCAAAGCGTCGTTTTAGCTCCGCGATGTTTTCTGTCACTAATGTACTTTCGTCGTCAGTGACTTCTTTTGTTTGGAAGACTTTCCTTACTTGAAAATTTGATCTTTCTTTACAATTTACCCCAAAAAATGCGACTATCCGATAGAGTCGGATATCTAGTCAGTCTTACCGGATAGTTACAAAACCCTCCGATCCGAATCCGATCCGAGTTTTCGGATATCCGCACACCTCTATCACAAACTATACAGTTTTACACCTTCATACAGTTTTTAAAATGCAGTTAATGAAAAGTGAAAAGTTGATGCATAATGAAAAGTGCAAAATTAACCAAGTACAAATATACCAAAGTACAAATATTGTTATAACGTAACAGCTATTTGCACAAAAATCAAACTTGCTCAAATTAATTGTGTTTTAAGACATCTAATTTGCAATTAAATTATACAAATATTTAACAGTTATGTAATGAATAAATTAGGAGCCTCCTAGGCAGAGCCAGTTTCGAGGCTTCCATCAAATTAATAGAAAACTAAGGGCTACCAATTCAGTTGTGTTAAAGATGGACTGAGATAAGGAAATGGCATAATTTTCAACAAGCATACTTGATTTGAATAGTTTTTTCTCTAAGAAGCATAACCTCTGAGACCTAAAAAATGAAACTAATTTGTTTCCTCGGGTAAGCTGGCTCAATACTATCTCAGTCCGTAACTCAATCCTTACTTTCAGTTGAGTAATCTTATATCCTGAAATCATGCTACTACTGTTATAAAAACTTTTTTTTCAGTGTCATTAAAACATAAACAATTACAGGATATTCACACCCCAAAATGAAATTAACGCTGTAAAAATATTACCAGTTTCTGGTGTTGCTGATCATAAAACACTAAATCATCGATTATCCAGAGCCAAGTTATCCGAAACTTTGGTTATACGATAGGATAATCAATGCTAGAAAAGTACATTTTGCAAACAATCGTCATGGCTGATAATTCGCACAACTGATCGTCTGTTACAGCTGTTTGTGTCTTTCACAAAGTTAATTCTGCCAGTTATCTTTTAGAGTGTTTGTGTCTTGCCTTTATCAGGATCTGTGAATGGATGCAATCTTTTTTCCTAACCGCTGGAATATTTCAAAAAGTTGCACTTTACCACAATTGCTTTGGTTTTCCTTTAACGATCGACAATCCGAACAATCAATTATTCTAATAGTTGAGAATACTTTACGTTCTACAGAGTCAAGTCAAACTGTGACTGTCGGGGAAAAAAGTATAGACCCATCATTTGAGAGCCAGTATATCAGGAACGGATCAACCGATTTTCCTAAAACAAAAACTTAACTGAAGCTTATTTAAATGTGAAGCATTTTTTATGTGATCCCATTACAAAAATGTTCGGACAAGCAGAAAAGGATTTACGTTAAGTTCGATTAAGGCAAGGAGTTTTCCTAAACCACGTCTAACCATAGCGCAATAACTTCAACAAATTCGGTCTTCAGCGTTGAAAGTATACGAGAGGCAAACCTCACAGGCACGGACAACGTGCTATCGATTCGATGCAAAGCATTTGACGTTTGACACTATTAGGCAAACCGGCCTTTACCGTGAAGCAACAAAGAGCTTGTGTATACCGCTTCGCGAGGACGAATTCGTTACCGCGACGCGACAACGATTTAATCCATCATGATGTGACGACAAAATTATACAATAGAAAAAAAATCAAGTTTATACTTTTCTGCAAATGTGCAGAATCCCATTATAATTTACTATAGGTTTTTCTTTTAGTTGTAGAAAAATGAATTTGAAAAATAAGAAAACTCACATAAGCTTTATAATGTTGGTTACGGAATAACAAAATGTAAAAAAATGCAGTCACATGATTTACAGGTGCAATGAGTAAAACCACAGCCATCTCTGAGTTGGCCATATAGTAAAACTAAACCAAAATATTTTCTGGTTAAATTATGACCAGTAGATGATCAGCAGTACCTGTGTCGGGCACATCTGTGGGCCTCATAATGCGTCTGATCTGCTCCATCCCCTGCAGATCTGGGCTGAGCCCTCCGTGGCAACAGAAGATCTTCTCATCGATGATGGCTGCAATCGGCAGACAGTTAAAGCAGTCCGTGAATGTTTTCCAGAGCTTGATATTGTATCTTCGTTTACCTGCAGCCACATAGCAAGTTAATAGTAGTGTTAATAATTATTAAAAGCCTTATAATTAAATGGTAGTTGCCCTTATATCCAACACAATTATACTCTTGTTTGTTTTTATACCAGAGAATTTATTTATTGTTATTAATTTCAAAGTCTGTATCAGTTGTTGATTATTAATAAGGGGAGTCGATACTGAAAATGAACAATTTTGTACAAAAATTCAATTAAAATTTTTTTTCTTGTTCTATGGTTTATAACGTTTCAGAAAAACACAACATATGGTATAATATATATTTTTATCACTGTGAAAAAAATTTTTGAAGTGGAGCGTGCACACCGGTTTTGGGGCATCATCTATAGTTACTAAGTAAACTAGTATAAACTTCAACCGCTGTTTTCCGCAACTTTAAAATTTTGTTATTTTTTACAAACAAGTTCTTATAACTTTTTAACTAAAAAAGCTATATAAATGCAATTTTTACCACACATTGTTTATACTATGAAGCAACTTTTTGTGCATGGATATTATAATAGGTTAAATACAACTAAATGAAAAAAATTAAAATTTAATTACATCGAAATAAAAAAGTTATTTATGAAGTCATAACTCATAAACTGATTGGGAAAAAAAACATGAGTATGAACAAAAAGTTGGGTATTTTTTTTGCTCTTTAAAATGAGATATCTAACAATAAAATTGGTTCATTAGATAAAAAAAAACCCATTTTCCCCCCCGAAAAAACTCAAAAAACGTTAAAAAGTATGAAATTTTTTTTTTTTACTTTAACAGTGGTAAACCTTTTTCTAAGACTAAATGAACCTAAAAAAGTATATATGATAATTTTTAAAAGTATTTTAAAAAAAATCACTAATTTCAGTATCAACACCCCTTAAGAGTATATTTTTAAGATTTTTAACTTCATTTTAATTTATTTAAGGTATAATTCTAATTTTTTTTACATTCACTTGATGCCTTCATATTAAAGGGTATCGTTGTCTGCAAACATCATATTCAAATTATCTATCCCTGTTCCTTGATTTGAAAATTGGTCAAATTTTCAACCCCTGGTGATCTTTAGTATTATTAAATCGACAGCAGTATATGGCTAACTTACACTCATCGTAGAATCCGTATATTCTGTTGATGCTGGCACACTCATGGTTCCCTCTGAGCAGGAAGAAGTTCTCCGGATACTTGATCTTGTAGGCCAGCAGGAGGCAGATGGTCTCCAGAGACTGTTTGCCTCTGTCCACGTAGTCCCCCAGGAACAGGTAGTTGGCCTCGGGAGGGAACCCTCCGTACTCAAACAGCCGCAGCAAGTCCGTGTACTGCCCGTGGATGTCACCTACATTTAAAAATTATCACGTATGAGTCGTAATTTAAAAATGAAAAACATTTACTTGTTATCAAGACGTTTTTTCCTGAATTCAGTTGACTAAATTAGTTAAGGATATAATTGTTCAACAAGGCTCATCATGACCCCATTGTCAATTAAATGTTTTTTCCATCTCATGAAAGTATATTTAGGCTATCATGTTTAGGAAATGTGGTTTCCTTAGAAATTTTTTATTTAAAATTATAATGTAGACTTGTTTGTCATATTTATAACAATTAAGAAAATAAATATTATATTTTTTCCTTTCAATCACTGAAGGATTAAAGGAATTATTTGTTGAATTGTCATCGTGAGCACTACCACTGATCCTGGTAGTAATTTATATATCAGACTGTAGCCTAAGAGTAGCACAATAACAATATTCTTTTCTCATCTTCAAAAATAAAATATGCAGTCATTTGTAGAGAAACTACTGACTTATGAAAAATTTTTTAACAGCTGATATTCACTGCCACCTCACTCAAAAATGGTTACTGTAAAAGAATGAACAGTCCAAGTTTAAGCAATCATAAGTATTTAAATGAGTTTAAATAGCCAAGTAGGCTACCATGTACACCAATGATGACGTCATGCATGAAGAAGTTTACTGTTACATGACTAATTTTTTATTTTTTTTAGTTACATTGTGATTTAAATACAAATGCTAAACTTACCACAAATCTTTAAGGGTGCTTCAAGCTCCAGTAAGATGGGCTGTTGCAGGAAGATTTCCCTGGACTTCAGGCAGAGACCTCGCACTTCGGCCTCGCTCATCTGAACGGATTTTCCTGGACGACATCCTCTGACTAAATAAGTTAACAAAATCGACATTAGAATAAATGAGGTAGTTTACAAATGCTGACATTAATATTTTTATTTATCTATTGTGTCCTTAAAAACAATGTCAAAAAGGTGATGTAATCAATCACCATGATGTGATTATGATTTGGGTTTTAGGCTATTCCAAATCATAAAGAATCAAGTAATGGTTTTGATACATTTAATTTATAATATCGTCTGGAAACAAATTTCTATAATGTACAAAAAGAAGGAAGCAGAAATAAGAAAAACTGCCCTTGCTGAACGCTAAAAATAGTAATAATTGAGTGATAGCTATGAAATCACTGGGCTGAACTGGGCAAAGACATAAAATGAATTAGCGCAGCGCAGCAGGTAGAGGTACAACTCAATTAAGTTCTCAAAATGCAATATTGTAAAGTTTTGTAGAAATGAAAACATTGCATGATGAAGAAAAACATAGGTTAACGTGTATTACAAAATAATTCTCAGTTGATAGGCAATAGGCTACTTAATTATACATTTAAAAAGTGGATTCTCTTTTAAGTGACTTTAACACTGAAACAAGGGGTTATCCCTCCCTACCCTCCTAACATCATCCGATGGAGCCCCCAGTCTGTTTGGACTGGTTTTATAGTCCACTGACTCAAGAGAACTTTGCCTCAAGGTGCTCCGGGAAAGTTATTATATAGTGAGGTGATCATAATGCAATCAAGTGGGGGTGTGGTAAGTGAAAGACAATTCTGTGTCTTGATTCCCTCCATTGCTGCTAACAATCACAATAATTTTTTGTTCGGGGTAAGCACAGTCTAAGAAAAAATACAGTCCCGACAGTTGGTCACAAAGTGTCCCCAACCCTGGTGGCACGCAAGCACAATTACTATGTTCCATAAGCAAATCACATGTTGTTTCACTATAAACTGACTAACAACAAATACAGTCTGGTTACTCAAAAGAAAAAGTGTCCTCCCAATGCCATCCTTGTGGCTGGTACATAAGTACAATTACAATTAGATGGTATCTAATATTGTTAGTAACTGTGCTTGCGTGCCGCTAGGAACGCTAGTGTCGCCCTGCGGACAACATAGTGCATTACAACATATGGCAAGTGTCGGGACTGTATTTTTTCTTAGACTGTGGGGTAGGTCTACTCAGAATTTATTGAGTCATAGAGCAATCAGCTCTTAATATAAGGACATAATACTACTTGCACCATTTGATGAGGACTTGTATTGTAAAGAATGACACTTAGTTTCGAGTTCAGCCACATACAGCGTCACTAGCATGTGTGGAACCAGAATACAGTACACTCTCAATTATCTGAGCCCCGGTTATCCGAGACTTCAGGTTATCTGAGGCTGCTCTAAGCTTGAATTTACGTTTTTATTTTCTTACTAAGCGTTATAAGAATGCATGAAACAAGTGTCTTTATTTAAAATTCTATTATTTGCAACTCAAAGGACTTTCATTGTCGTATTTATTGGTAAATACTATATCTATGAAATCATTTTGAAGTGGTCTTATTACACACCAACCTCAAAACACACGTAAACTCCGTATTATCCGAGATTCAAGTTATCCGAGGGAGCCTTGGTCCCGAAGACCTCGGATAATCGGGAGTGTACTATACCACTTATTTAGGCAAGTAAACTGAAACACAGGGGTGGTGAGAGGGGTAGTTAATATATAAAAATACCCCCGTTGCAGCAGACCTGCATACTCAGCGAATTTCAAATGCAAAACAACATATTTCAATCCAAAGTAGCGAGATTTGACATATTTTTGTAAGCTCCATAAGAATAACATACGGAATGAGTATGCAGGTTTGCTGCTACTGGTATATTAAAATTGGGTGGTTTTAATTGAATATTTAGTAGATCTGAACTAGAAGAAGCCATTTACCAAGTTTTATCAAGATATGTTAAGAAATAAGCGAGATATAGAATTTTAATTATTTCCCATAAGGTTAACATTGGGAAAACGTACTGTGTTTACCACTTTTAATATCTCGGCAACCAATGGACATAGAGCAGTGATTCAAAATACTAAATTGTTTGTTTTTTTGAGCTAAATTCAATGGTTCTAACAAAAATTTGTTAATTTTTATTTTTACATGTAAAAAACTCAAAAAAACACATTTTTGGGGGGGTTTATCCCCCTTTACCCCCCCTTCCGGTAGTCCGATCAGGCTGGTTTACGAACTCGTCCGAATAATTACTACTTTACACGTCCGTGCCAAATTTCATCAAGATCGGACCACTTTTACGCGAGTTATCGTGCTTAAAGACACATATATATATATATATATATATAGATATATACTAGGGGCCCCATGTGCAAATTGCGCATTTCAAAATTATTATTTTTGTTTCTTGAGAAACTCGCCTACGATAAGAAGAAGTAGGAGAAATATTTACTAAACAGGCGAACACTATGATGGATATTAAAACTTAAATACCAAAACTCACTTCAAAGCCTGCAAAAACTCTCCTGTTTAAAGGTCCTTTCATATGTGTTTTTGGTTTTTCAATTTTTCTGCTCGTTAAAGCTTTGAACTCGCCGTTATTACTCAAGTTAACCTTTCAAGTGTAATTTAAAGGTCTGACATAAACAAATAAAAGCTTAGCTGAAAAATACACACATTGTTCATCACCTTAGCATTAGGTATTTTAATTTGTCTTCTGGCACAACAGTAGTATACTGGAAGTTTTTATTCGCGTATTCATGCTCTAACATCTTCTTTAAGTTGCTTCAAGTAGATAGGTGGTGCAGTGTCCCTCTGATGTTCTATCAGTCTTCGTCTCTTGGCAGTTCTCTGTGTTCTTGACAAAGGTTACGTATGTTTTTCGCTAATCTTATCGACTCGGTTTTCTCTTGCCTTCCACTTCTTTCTGCACCATTAAGAATGATTTTCCTACCTCAATTAGTCTACAATTGTCAAAAGAGTGTCCCATTTAAGAATTAGTTTTCATCAAATGAATCAAATCTTGTAGACTTTCTATTTTTGTTTACAATCAGCTGTTAAATTACAATCACATTTTTAAACCATGTTAACGCAAGTTGCTCAGCACTGGAGCGTTGAAAGCGCCCTCTAGAAATAAATCAAAGGCTTGGGGGTCGAAGCCGTAAAAGAAATGCCAATTTAAATTATCAGTCGCCGGTGCGCTACATTATAAGCTTTAAAATGACACCTCAATCGTCAAAATCGGTTAAGTAGGATGGCTGAAAAAGGGATCTAACAGAAAAAAACCTTATTGTATTAAGTATATAGATATTTATGAAAATGAACGAATAGTGTTTTTTGCTTCTGGGGACCCCAAAATGAAAAGATAACATGGTCTCGGGCTTAGGTCTTACCATGAGACCTACGGTAATAGCCTATTCCTTTAAGGAAATTCGCTAAAATAGATGTTTCCATTTATGTTGATAGAAGTAAAACAATACTAATTACTTTTTGTTTTTTATTCACTTTTTACTTTTTTAGGATTATATGGAGTGTGATATACACTTAAAATACCCCTGAGTGCTCATCACGCACATGTGTGGACCAGAAATAAGGATTTCAAAATTTGGCACAATTGAACTTCAATATAACACAATATAAGTTATCACTCAGAATATAACATTTGAAATCTAAAGTTTAGTCCTTGCAAAAAAAAGTTCAAGACAAGATGAAATCTCATATTATAGGCTAGCCTAAATGAGGCCCCAAAAGGCAAAGTGGACTAACCCTCAAATTGTCAATATTGAGATTTATATAGGCCTACTATCAGCTGAAGCAGAAAAACAAGATCTATTTAATGGTAGAATGGACTAACCTCTATCAGCTGAAGTTTTTTTTTATTAACCTCTTGAAGTCCACGCCCGCACATACGCGGGATGACCCCCAGCCCGCCACTGGTCCACGCCCGCCTATAGGCGGGATCAGACATCGTTCGGTTTCAGCGGTCCTTGACTTCACAGACTAACAAAGTTTCTGTCACAAGTTATATGTATTTTTTCGTCAGAAAACGAGCTTTCTAATGGTATATTTGGTTTTGTTATTTTCCCGGGTGGGAACACTGGGAAACGAAATGAACTGCACATTTTTAGTTGCATCGTCAGCTGTTGCTCAGTCCGTAAACAAAACGAAATGGCTTCAAGTGACCGGCGTTTTCTTCGCGATTGTGAAATAGCGGAATTTATAACTAATGACAGATTTAGTGATGAATCTGAGTGTAGTGAAAGTGATCATGAATATGAAGTGCTATTTTTACCAATTGACAATCTTCAAAAATCTCCAAAATAACCCGGACCGGGCATGTATATGGTAGTAAAAATACCCGGACTTCAAGAGGTTAAGGGGAAAAGGTTGGTCAAAATGCATATTTACATATTCTTTTACAATCAAAATATGTAAATATGCACTCCTTAGATAAATAATGATACAATCATTGACTATTTACAAATTTAAACTGTTATGAAAGTATTATAGGGTGTTTAGAGTGATAAAACAGTTGTGGAATACTTAGTGAATAGAGGACGACTGTCACCCTTGGCGACAGGCTGGAATCCCAGCCCCGGAAATGACATCACTAATTCCCAACAAAAATGATGTCTATAGCCTATGTCTTCAATCAACATTTTAACTACCACTCGTAATTACTGGGTGGGAAACCATATTTTATTTTTTCAGCATTTTAGGGTTGCAATTATAATCATTTCCAGCGGTGAACATGTTAAAAAAAACATTGATTGACATTTACCTTGTCCCTTTGAAGGAAAAGTACAACATATTTTTTGAAAGCTTTATCAGTTATTCATTTCAATACAACATTCCTCCAAAAAATAGTCGCAAACAATTCACTCACAATAATACTTTGGATTAACTTAGAAAAGCTCAACTTAGAAAAGAGAACTGTGAACTAGGCCCTAATTAGTTTGCAAAGGACAACAGAAGCAATAGAAATTTGAAACAATTAGATTTATTAGAAGTAAAATTAAAAAGAGACAAATTTGTACAAGTTTAAAAGTGTGTTTTTTATAAGAAAATAAAACCTCAATCAACATCAATAGAACAGTTTTTAACATTAAAAATTCAGAGGTAAGAAACGAAACTAGTTAAATCATAATAAAAACAATTACTAAGAGTGATAAGGAGGTAGGATTTACGACAACTCAGTACAAGTTTCTAATGTTTTAAAACAATTAGGTCTACTTTATTAGTGTAACTAGTAGATATACCCGCGGCTTCACTCGCTAAAAGGATAAAAAATTAATGTTTGATTCACTTATACGTCATTTGTAATGCGCAACTTTTACAAATTTTCAAATAGACTGACGATTTCAATAATTTTATCTGAACTATACATTTTTAAGCGCTTGACTACAAACTTAAGGTTGCATCTCCATCATAGCTGGACATGAGAAGATGGTACGTTTTCTTGATGAATTTTCCTTTTTCGCTCAAACGTTATGAATTGGCTACCATGTGCTAGCATAATCTAATTTTTCAGTTTAACCTTAAGAATACTGACATGTCCTAGTTAATCTATAATATAACCTATAAAATTGTGTTTCATATAGTTTGAATAAAAAAGTATCAACTTCAGGGGTTTAAACTCAGAACTTTCATTGCACCGCCCTTTGCCCTAAAATCTGTCGGGAAATTTGGCATAAAAGAATAAGAGGCATGTGGCATGTGATGTATAACTGATGTAAGTACCATAAATTTAAAGGCCGCAAATTTAAATACTGCAATAGGAGGACTCTACAGAGCTAACATCAGAATTTAGTATGTTTATTAATATAAACTGTTAGAAAGTATATAAAACTAATATGAAGGCCAAAAAATGACGACACCTAGAATTTTCCAATTTTTTCAATCATATTGGAGACTGGATTACGCTTGTAGCAGCTTGAGGCAAAAATTTTCGGAACAAATAATATATTAGATTGAAAACAGCCTAAATCGTTTTCGGCCAACACGTAAACCCTCCTAAAATTTAGTTCAGAAAAACCCGGATTCTATAAAAAAAACGTAATGATATGTCCATGCAGTCTGAATACTTTAGTTTGATTACTTCGGGTGATCCGTAAAAAGCGAGTAGCTTAGGTATGTGGTATCTGAAAAATATTTAATATAAGATAAGCAATTTATTATTTTAGGAAATGGAATTCCTATTTTTTGTCTCTTTAAAATATTTTAAAGAACTTCTATTGATATTTGTTAATCATATTTCAATAAAAAAAAACTAAATACTAAAAAGGCCACCATTAAAACTTTTTGAATTTATTATCTTATTTTAGCTTTTCAAGGGGTAGCATTTTAAAATCATTCGTTAGTATGCATCTAGAGCGTATAAAGAATATTTGAACAAAGATTCATGGCCCAAAGCCCTACATTGTTTTAGAAAATAAGCTTTGAAAACTAAAAATGGCCGCCATTTTGAATTTTATAATATTACCTATTTTAGCCTTTTGAAATAAAATATCTTAAAATCCTTTCTTAGTACGCATCTAGAGCCTTTATAGAATGTTTGTGCCAAGTTTCATAGCCCAAAGCCTTGTAGTTTTTGAGAAACTGTGATCAGTGAGTCAGTCAGTCAACCGTTTTTGGCTTTTATATAGATAGACTAGTAGATATACCCGCGGCTTTGCTCGCTGAAAGGATAAAAAAATTAAAGTTTGCTTCATTTATACGTCATTTGTAATTCGCAACTTTTACAAATTTCTAAATAGACTGACGATTTCAATAATTTTATCTGAGCTGTTTATTTTTAAGCGCTTGATTACAAACTTAAGGTTGCATCTCCATCACAGATGGACATGAGATGATGGTACGTTTTCTTGATGAATTTTCCTTTTTCGCTCAAATCTATATATCAATACGCAAGCGGTTTTCTTTTCACAGTCCAACCGCAATAACGGCTGGACGGATTTTAACGTTTGAGGTATCAAATTAAAGGGAATTTTATGTAGATTTGTCAACAAGTCTCAGAATTTTAAAAAAGGGCGTCACTAAAGTAAAGTAAAGGGCTGAAGTTTCGGAACAGTGGCGCTATTCATCGACATTTGAGCAAGCTCAGTTTACTTTGCTTACAAACTGAACATATGGCTTAGCTCTGAAATAGTTCTACAGGTAAACCACAGATTGCAGCAATGAATTACAATTAATTTTTCGAAAAGAGCAGTTTTTATTTTTACAGCTGGTTTGGCTTTGTTTTCAACAGTTTTCTTTTTTTAAGATTTGTTATGTAATTTAGATTATGTTATGAAGTTTTTAAAGCTCTTAAACATTGCAGTTACCAGTTTTACAAAGTAGTTTACGATATCTCATAGCGTTTCTTGAAGTTACATTAACCTGAGCAAATCTAATTTTGGATTTGGTGCATTTATGATGCCAGCGATAAGAAGAAAACGAACATAGACCGGTCGGAGGTGTCGGAAAGAACACGATCGCAACAGCTGGTATCACCCTCCCGATGTAATATTTTATGCTCCTTCCAACCTCAGACCAAAGAATTAAATGTTTTTATTGCGGTGGGTTGCATTTCAAGAATGAAAAGACTGGAAGAATAATGGGTTATTACGCGTTTTTACCACAAAGGAAATGTTGACTATAAAGACAGCCGTTCCCTACAATATCTGTTTTGGGATAATTATCAATAAGCTGCAGCGACAATCCCTAAACAAAGGAAGTCATTGCTCACGGCGCCAGTGTTTGCTCTCGGTCAGCTACATGTTGCTGTAAGCTTAGTGTGATCTTTTACCGGTGTTAAAATATACATTTCAGAAAAAAGAGGACATGGGAAAATGAAAATGTTCCCTAAAAACCCGTTTACATTTACCAGAAACTCCTGCGGAATATCAAATTAACTTTAGTGGTTTCAGTAGTTAAGCCATAATTTTGTTAATGAAGTTAGCCCTCTGATTAAACTTTAAAAGTATATAAGTAGGCTGATTATTCTTCATTATTTTACCACATGATTTTTGCTCGATTTCGAGCTACGTTTTATCTAGTGTAAATGAATTGGCTACCATGTGCTAACATAATCTAATTTTTTAGTTTAGCCTTGAGAATACTGACATGTCCTAGTTAATCTATAATTTAACCTATAAAATTGTGTTTCATATAGTTTGAATAAAAAAAGTATCAACTTCAGGGGTTTAAACTCAGAACTTTCATTGCACCGCCCTTTGCCCTAAAACCTGTCGGGAAATTTGGCATATTAGAATAAGAAGCAAGTGATGTATAACTGATGTAAATACCACAAATTTAAAGGCCACAAATTTAAATACTGCAATAGGAGGACTCTGTAGACCTAATATCAGAATTTAGTATGTTTAATAGGTTTAATATACCAAAAACTGTTAGAAAGGATATAAAACTAATGTGAAGGCCAAAAAAATGACGACACCTAATTCTCCAATTTTTTCAGTCATATTGGAGATTGGATTACGGGTTTAGCAGCTTGAGGCGAAAATTTTCAGTAGAAACAGTATATTTGATTGAACACAGCCTAAATCGCTCTCAGCGAACACGCAAACCCTCCTAAAAATTCTTTTCAGAAAAACCCGGATTCTATAAAAAAATAACGTAATGATATGTCCATGCAGTCTCAATACGTTAGTTTGAATACTTCGGGTGATCCGTAAAAAGCAAGTAGCATAGGTATGTGGTAACTGAAAAATATTTGATATAAGATAAGCATGTTGTACAGTTTATTATTTTAGGAAATGGAATTCCTATTTTTTGTCTCTTTAAAATATATTCTAGAGAACTTCTATTGATATTTGTTAATCGTAGCTCTAAAAATAAAAAGGCCGCCATTAAAAAAAAATTAAATTTATCTTATTAGCGAATTTCTCCTATAGGGAAGAAGCTGTTACCGTAGTACTCATGGTAAGACCTAAGTACCATGACCATGATAACTTTTTGTTTTGGGGCCCCCAGAAGCAAAAAACACCGTTCGTTCGAATTTCTATATGTGAAATTTATTAGAATGTCAAACCAGCTGTCAGGAACTGAACATGAAATAAATCACTGACTAGAGATACTTATATGACCTTTCTTCCCTGTAACAGCTGTTATTGAAAGAGCTAATTTAAACCATTTATTTTATCTACATCATTAGAAAAAATATTTTGCCTTCGTCTTTTAGCGAATTTCATTGATGGAATTATTACCGTAGGTCTCATGGCAAGACCTAAGCCCGAGACCATGATAACTTTTCATTTTGAAGCTCCCAGAAGCAAAAAACACTATTCAAACTATATTTAAAGCTGAAAACACAGTACAATGTTCCTGTAGAAAAATTCTATATCTCGGTTATTACTCAACATATCTTGATAAAACTTGCTATGTGGCTTTTTCGGTTCAGATTCACCTGATATTGTTTTAAAATCACCAAATTTTCGCATGACTGTTGCAGTAGACCTGCATATATACTCATTCCCCATGTTATTCTTATGGAAGAAATAAAATAAGGTCATGCACATAGTCTGTAGGTCTGCTGCAACGGGGGTATTTTTATGTTCAAGATAGACCCTAAAAATCTTAGAATTTTTTTGGCATTAAATCAAGGCAATTCCTACGTTTTACGTACATGTGCTTTCATGAAATAGAAAACAGCTTTAGGATTCTCTAAGTACGCAAGGTCTGCTGCAACAGAGATATTTTACAGACAGATCAGATCTTCACAAGCACAGACAGCAAGAGGAGTTCCACAGGGATCTGTCCTGAGTCCTGTTCTATTCATCTTGTACACTAATGACATTATCTCTGTATTACAGGACAACTGTGAGGCATTCCTTTACGCTGATGACACAGCCCTTGTTGTATCCCACAAGAACGTTGAGGAGTTAGAAGTCAATACCTATATTGCAGCCAGTATGGCCAAACAATATAGCCAAGAAAATGACCTGGTACTGAATGAAGAGAAGACGCAGCAGCTCTTTTTTGGCCCACAGAGAAAAAATGCTCTCACATTACCTGACATCTCAGCATCTAACGAGGCTAAATACCTAGGAATCACAATTGACTGTAACCCTGTAACCTCAATTGGAAACCCCATGTAGACCAGCTGTGCCATAAACTTAGCACTGCCCTGTATGTTATCAGACGACTCAACCACATTAGCAACACAGAAACTTCAAGAACAGCTTATTTTGCACTATTTGAGTCGCAAATGCGCTATGGGCTGATTGTTTGGGGGTTCTAATCTCAGGGAAACCTATATAGGGTACTGCTTCTTCAAAAAAAAGCAATCAGAATAATGACCGACCTGGGTTTTCGTGACTCTTGCCGGGGAGTATTCAAAAGGCTTAAATTGCAAACAGTAGCTAACCTATACATTGCCGAGGTAATAATGCATGTAGTAAATAAGGGACTCACCAACTTTACAGAAGCTCATTCATATAACACTAGGAACAAAATTAACTACAGACTTCCTACACATCACCTAACTGCCTACGAAAAAAACCTACCTACATTGGAGCTAAACTTTTCAACACCCTTCCACCTGAACTGAAACAACAAATAGACAACAGGACCTTCAAAAAATCTCTACTTGACTGGCTGCTGCAGAGGGAGTTCTACTCTATTGAAGAATACCTGGAGCAAAGAAGTCAACCTCACTAATGAAACTCAAATGACGCCATTACTGTGCTCTATGTATATGTAAATAAAGAGAATTTTGTCTTGTCTTGTCTTTGTCTTATTTGTATTCCTGCTTAATGGCCACTTTATACCATGCATGCGAGCAGATTCAACGATATTGGGCATAAGCCTACCCAGGGCAGTGGCACCCTTGAGACCTTTATCGGCGGGGCGCTGAATCTGCTCACATGTATAGTGCAGGGAGGCCAAATAGAAATACCTTCTGCGGGGGGCAGCAATAGAATAGCTCAGTCGCAGCAGACCTGCGGACTTTGAGGATTCCTGGACACATCTTTCTGGTTAATGAAAGTCCCATCTTCTTTACTCCACTGACCTATCACTGCACAGGCCAAACTACTTGACTTAGAACCTTGGACCTTTGCATGAACTATCTTAAGGGCGTGAGCAAAGCCGTAGCCAGAAAATCTTTTCGGGGGGGGGGGGGGGGGGGGTTTGGACAGGGCCGGCGGGTGAATTTTCGGCTCACCAAAAGTGGTGACTTTTTTTTTTACTCCCGTGTGTGCTTTCCGGCGCCCTTATTGTAATTTTGACCCTTTTCAACTCTTTCAACCTCTACGTTTGCTCGGGGGTTTCGGCTATTTCGGGGGAGTTTTCACCCCCATTTACTACGTTTTCAATGGTATTTCTACTATTTCGGGGGGGTTCTGACCCCCTAACCCCCCCCCCCCCCCCCCCCGCTGGCTACGGCCATGGGCGTGAGCATCAAAGCATCCGCTAAGAACGGGTTTTTAATTCAAAGTTTTAAGGGGTTTTGGCGGGGTCGAAGTTTATAAATTTTCCTTCGCAAGTGGAATGTATGACCTTTTGTTTAATTTTCAATGTTCATTCAACAAGCAGGTGGTTCAGCTTCACACATGGATACGATTTTACAGCTGATTTATAATTTGGTTACTTTCATAATGGTTTTATGGTTGTTTTGTTGATTTTTTAGGTGATATGTACTGTATAAAAGTTGAATTTAGTTTAGTTAGTTAAATTAAAGTCGTCATTCGTTTTTGTAACTAATCTGTTTAATCATAAACTCAGTATGTGGCCCTATCTTCATTTAGGCAGCGAGAGTTACAGTTTTTATCGTGAGCAAAGCCACGGGCACCTGCTAGTATATATATATATATATGTCTGTTAACACGATAGCGGCCGTAAATATGGTCCAATCTTAATGAAATTTGGTACAGACATGTAAAGTAGTAATCACTCGGATGAGTTCGTGAACCAGCCCGATCGGACCACCGGAAGGACCACCGGGGGATAAAGGGGGATAAACCCTCCCAAAAATGGGTTTTTTGAGTTTTTTACATAGAAAAATAAAATTTATAGAATTTTTGATGGCACCATTGAATTCAGCTCAAAAAAAACAAACAATTTAATATTTTGGATGACTGCTCTATGTCCATTGGTTACCGAGATATTGAAAGTGGTAAACACAGTACGTTGTCCCTATGTTAACCTTATGGGAAATAAGTAAAATTCTATATCTCGCTTATTTCTCAATATATCTTGATCAAACTTGGTTTGTGGCTTCATCTAGATGAGATCTAATGTTTATTAGTCTAAAACCCCCAATATTTCCATTTTCGTGGCAGCAAACCTGCATACTCATTCCCCATGTTATTCTTATGGAGCTTACAAAAACATGTCAAATCTCGCTATGTTGGACTGAACTCTTTTGAATTTGAAATTCGCTGAGTATGCAGGTCTGCTGCAATGGGGGTATTTTAGCCTTTCAAGAGATAAAATCATTCATTAGTATGCATCTAGAGCCTATAAAGAATATTTGAGAAAAGATTCATGGCCCAAAGCCCAACATAGTTTTAGAAAATAAGCTTTGAAAACTAAAAATTGCCGCCATATTGAACTTTATAATAGGCTATACCCTATTTTAGCCTTTTGAGATAAAATATCTTAAAACCCTTTCTTAGTACGCATCTAGAGCCTTTATAGAATGTTTGTGCCAAGTTTCATAGCCCAAAGCCTCGTAGTTTTTGAGAAACTGTGATCAGTGAGTCAGTCAACCGTTTTTGGCTTATATATATAGATTAAGGAAAACTAGATACCCCGTTGCTCGAAATCAAGCTAAACAAAAATCATTAAGTAAAAGAATAAAGAATGAACAATTTACTTAGGCCAATATACTTTTAAAGTTTTATCAAAGGGCTAAATTTAAATAAAAAAATATGGCAAATCTACTGAAAAATTTTAAGTTAATTTGATATACTGCTAGAGTTTTCGGTCAACAAAATTTTTTTTGTGACGCCTGGTTGGTTTCCTTCGATTTAATACCGGCAACAACTGTCGAATGTTAAAGAGATAGTTTCTGGATTTGAGCCTTATAGCCCTGTTCTCAGATTTTCTGTAACATCTTGAAAGTGCGGCGAAATCCGCAAATTAGGCAGATGAATCTTTCCTTCTTGGCAACAAAGGGTATAAATGATGCATTATACCAGTCTTTTCATTCTTGAAATGCAAGCCACTACAAGAAAATAATTTAAGTTCAATCGTCCGAGGTTAGAAGGAGCACCACAATGTTCAATGCCACTCTGTACCCATCAGATGTTTTATCGGGAGGGTGATGCCAGCGATTCATGTTCCCTCAGACCGGTCAATGGCGTCTTCTTCTTATTGGGGTCATTAGAACTGAGCCAAATCCGAAATTAAACTGCCTCAAGTTAATAAAATTACAAAAAAGACTAAGCTGAAATGTATTAATATAAGTAACTAGCTGACACGACAGACGTTGTCCTGTCTTCTTTATGAATAATTTGTTTTAGTTTGGATGAATATCAAAATATTCGCATCAACAACATAGCTTCTAATTCTAAAGCGTTTTTAATATACTACATTGTTAGTTTTGTTTTCTGGCGCAAAAATTATTTTTTCAGTGTTCCACCACGGGAACAGGCGACATACAATTGGCCAAGTGAAAATCATGGATTTTCAAGGTTGTTTCCACAAACATTCAACGACTGTCCATCTCATTCGGACATTGCAATTGCAAGCTGCTGGAAATTGTTGCCGCTTAAAATCAAAGGGCGTATCGTTTTGAATCATTTGAACGTGGAATAAAAACGTCTTCACCTTTGTAGTTTTTTTTTGCGAAATCGTTGCCTCAATTATGTTGTTAATTAATTTTTTCACCGTCAGCTGAGTGCCATTACAAAAACGTAGTGAGTTAATGCTTCGTAACACAATAATTACTGAACCGACTTTTAGCTGAATGGATACCGTATTCTTCATTAGCCTATATTAGCTGATATCACATAATCCATTTCATTCAGTTTTATCCTCTCAACCAACCAAATGAAGATGTGTGCGTGTTGCAAGCTGCGTTTTTGCCATTCTACTGAATACATCCCACAATGCGTCTTGCCAAACATGCAATGCTTAGCAATAAAATCCATGTGTAACTTTTTCTTTTAAAAGCTCTTGTGGTAATAAGGCGATCAATGGGAGATTGGCCAGGAAATAATTCTTGTAGAATTTCTGACCAATTTGAATTGCACGTGAATGTAATAAACAAATCTGGTACTATAATGACATACATCCAACTTAATACTCCTGAGCGTACTCATGCTCATATGTCGCGGACTTTCGACGTATGTTGCTGGGAGAATAGTCACTCTGCCGTCATAAGATGCATTTCAATCAGTACTGGTAGCATACACCATAGATGTACGTATTCCACGGAACAGAGTTTTGCCTGGTTCAACCTGATATGCCAACCGTGTCAATTGCAGTTGGCCACTGGTGCAGTACAATACAGGGGCTTCATTTTTAAACTTAAAATCATTGCAACTGTTGACACACAATGTTCACTGAGCCAATAGCAACTATTGGCAATAAACTGTAATCGATCGTCGCGTTATAACTGAACGCAGCTCAATGGGGATTGAATGCAAGGTCTCCTCGTTGATGGAGATCTTGACGAATAAAGCACATTCGTCTTCATTTCAAGACTCGTTTTCCTTGTCACTTTGACTTTGACTTTTCTTTCTTCCGTGTTTTTTTTTTTTTTTTTTTAAAGGGTGGCGGCCTCTTTTTTTACCTTGCCTTTGCCCCGCCCACATAGACTATTGATCTGTGCGTGAACGTTATCAAGCAAAGCCAAGGAGTGAGTACTGCTAAAAGTATGCGACAATCCCGAGTCTCGAACCTGCAACGCTTCGTGGCCACAATTCCGAGGTCGAATGCGCTACCAACTGCGCCACCGACTCACTAATGTTGACTTGCCCGAAAGTGTCCTACACTCACAGCACTGCGTTCTCTAAGGCCCAGGCTGTTGCGTCGAGGGTGACGTGGCATTTTCAAGAATCAGAATAATACTGAATCAATGTTATATTAAACTTAAAATATAGTCATCATTTTGGTGAACTATGAACTCAAACACTTCTCAACCTCTCTGGTCAAATAAAAACTGCAGTTTTCACACACTTATATCAGGCTTGAAATATTAATTTTTCTAAAACCAAACAAAACTAGGCCCTATTGAGGATTTATCTTCATTTCTGTACATTCTAAAAGGTTAGTAAGATAAAAAGGTAAATTCACGTGTCATGTAATCAGAATTCTTCATAGGCCTATACAAAAAGTAACTTTTGATTAGACATTTTAATTTCACAAAATCCTTGAACTACAAAAGTAAATAGTCCAAGTGTAAATAAATACATATTTCAAATTCACATTTGTTTACAAGTCAACATATGGTTATGATTTGAAATAGTTTTCAAGTTACTCCACCAGAATGCATACATGGTCGAGTAACTTTAAAGGCCTGTGGGAGAGAGCCCCGGGTCGAATTTAAAATTTTATTTCACTCATACCTTGTCCTAAAAATACGAAGAAAACAAAAAAAGAATTTAGCCTATCCAATTTTGTGCACAAATAAAAAAGTTATGGAATTACAAAGAAATACTAAATGTTTTTATTTATATAGGTAAGATTAACATTGGAACAACGTACTGTGTTTACCACTCATCAAAATGTGTATGCGAACGTACGCTGTAATGCTGCCAAAGATCTTATAGTGCTAAAAAAATGGTTTGATCAAAATGTTCTTTCCTTGAATGTCTCTAAAACTAAATTTATGCCTATATCATTGAGATCTAATTCTGATTATTTTTTGCAAGACCTTATCATTCATTCTTGTGGAGATTACGAAAATAGAAACTGCTTTTCTGAATCTATCCAAAAGGTAACTTCTTATAAATATTTCGGTGTTGTTTTTGATAATAGAATGAAATGGATAGATCATGTTCAATTTTTAATCTCTAAATTGAGAAAATTTATTTATCAAAATCAAATCAAATCAAATCAAAATCAAAAATTGCTTTATTCCTTGAAACAGAGTACAAATACAAATATACAATAATTGATAAACATCTAGGAATGTTCCTCATATAGGAAATTCCTGTGCGTGAGGAACGAGCTCAAAATCAGCAGGCCAATACAAGGGATACATGTAGAAAATGAAAAAAAAAACAGAAACAACAGTTATTTAAATATAATATTATGAGAAAATTGTGGCGAAAAAACAATGAGGAGCCCAACAAAAAAAAAAACGACATTGACAAACTGAATGTAAAAAGTTCAAAGAACTTAGAACTCATTTATGCCTTCAGACAATTGCGGGAAGTATTAACATTCAATGAAATCAAATTGGCATACTACGCTTATGTGTAATCTACTTTCATTTGGCATAATTGTATGGGGTGGATTGTTTCCAACAATTTTAGAACCCCTTTTTGTCATTCAAAAATTAATCATAAAAATTTGTTTTAAGAAACCTCTTCGTTACCCCACAGCCGCACTATTCCATGAGTTATCACTGCTTACCGTTAGGCAATTGTTTATTAAGACCTTGATGATTCATATTTACAAGAATTTTAACTCCCTTATTTACTAGCGTAACACACACTCATAACACACGCTATTCACAAAATGTAGGAATAACAGACATTCACTTATCTAAATCTTACTCTACCACCAACTCCTCATACATTTCATCAGTTTTGTACCGGAACTTAACAACCTATTCAAACAATTTAATTTTTAATTCTCCTTCTGTAAAATCATTTAAAAAGCATGTAACTGATTGGCTTGTTGAACTGGGAATAACAGATTCTGAACTTCTGATCACTCCCCAGTACAGGCAGACCTGACCCTACTTGCACCCACTAGGACCTGATCTGACCGAATCTCACATTTGACTATCTCTTACACTGCCTCTTGCCATCTTCCCTTCTCTGCCACTCCCATGCTCAGTTGTTTTATTCTCTAAATTATTTGTTATTATTTTTAACAAGTCTAGTTAAAAAAAACACTCTTTTCCGCATTAAAAAAATAAAAGCAAATTTTTTCCTAAAAAAGTTTATTCACAATAAATAACCTACGCTGACTGTAATATCGGCTAAGCCTTCGCACAGGCAACCTGCCCATGAAGGCTTATTTCCCTGGTTATAAATATCTTTCATGGACAATGTTTTTGTAATTAACTTTTAGCTTATCAGTTATATTTTTCTTTGTAATTAACAACTATTGAATTGTAATTTGAATTCATGAAAGATTTGTTTTTTGTTAATATTACTGGAAATAAACGATTTTTTCATTTTTTCTTTCCTTTTATTTCAAATGATTTTTAGCGAATTTCCCCTCTATAGGGAAGAAGCTATTACCGTAGGTCTCATGGTAAGACCTAAGCCCCAGACCATGATAACTTTTCGTTTTGCAACCCCCAGAAGCAAAAAACACCATTCGTTCGAATTTTTAGATATATATATCTATATATATATGTGTCTGTTAGCACGACAGCGGCCATAAAAATGGTCCGATCTTGATGAAATTCGGTACAGACATGTAAAATGGTAATCGATTGGACGAGTTCGTGAACCAGCCCGATCGGACCACCGGAAGGGGGGGTAAAGGGGGATAAACCCCCTCAAAAATGGGTTTTTTAAGCTTGTTACATAGAAAAATAAAATTTATCAAATTTTTATTAGCACCATTTAATTCAGCTCAAAAACACAAACAATTTAGTATTTTGAATCACTGCTCTATGTCCATTGGTTACCGAGATATTGAAAGTGGTAAACACAGTACGTTGTCCCAATGTTAACCTTATGGGAAATAAGTAAAATTCTATATCTATTTTATTTCTCAACATATCTTGATAAAACTTGGTAAATGGCTTCTTCTAGTTCAGATCTACTAAATATTTAATTAAAACCAACCAGTTTAAACATCCCTGCAGCAGCAAACCTGCATACTCATTCCCTTTGTTAACCTTATGGAGCTTACAAAAACATGTCAAATCTCACTATGTTAGATTAAATATATTGTTTTGCATTTGAAATTCGCTGAGTATGCAGGTCTGCTGCAACGGGGGTATTTACTTATACAGATATCATAAACTACATTTTAAATGGTTAATTGGTATCTACACTGAATAAGCACTTAAAAACATTTCAAGGCCAATATTTCCTAAATTACATGAATTATATTTTTTAAACGATACGTAAAACTGTTGAAAACAATCTGTTGTCACGTCCCAGAAGTCAAAGCAGCTGTGAAAAATAAATAACCCTGTTGCAGCAGACCTGCATACTCAGTGAATTTCTAATGCTTAAATAAATATTTTGGACGGGGCCTCAAATCAAGTAAAATAACCTTAAATTCTGAAATGAGCATACAACAATTTTCCATAAGAATAACATGGGAAATGAGTAGGCAGGTTTGCTGCCCTGAAAGTGTGTGTTTAGGTTTTTTTGGCAAGATAGATATAGAATTTTACTTAGTTCCTATGAGCTTAACATTGGGACAACGTAAGTTACTGTGTTTAGGCCTACCATTGGCGATATCTCGGTGGTCGCTAGTGGTTGGTTGTGGTTTAATAGTTTGACTCTGTAATGCATACGGCTTTGTTTCCTCCGCTGTAATTCCATGAACGCCATTGTCGTTTCAAAACAAAGGAAATGGTCACCGTGCCCAAAATAACAAATAGGCTAAATTACGTAAAAAGGGAATTATTTTTATTAGCGATGACACCCTGAGCCACAGCGCCGTGGGCATCACCATTGGCCGACTGCTGTAGCCTTTCGTGGCTGCAGCAGCGGCCAAGCTATTAGAGAAAGGAAATTTGCAGTCTGGCCAAATTCCCAATGTGAGAAATTTGCAACCGGCCCAAGTCGTTGACAATCGATTGTTCCCCACCCAATAACCCCAGTTCCCGCCAAATCCCCTAGATAGGAATGTGAAGTAAGTTAAATCAGTGAAATATCAATATTATATCATTCGTATGAGGTGTTGCCCCATCTATGATAGTTGACTATGAAGTGTTCCCCTCCCAATTACCCCGGTTCCCATCAAGTCCACAAGATAGTGAGGCGAGGCGTGCACCTTCTGCGGAACTATAGCCCTGAAAATCTAATTCAGTAATAAAGAAGAAATTCCAACAACAGTAATAGGCTACAGCAAACAGAGAACATACTCTGAATACCGGTAGGCTTAATTGTTTTCTCTAGTATGGAGGGGTTTAAAGACATAACTCCAGCAAGTTACCACAGATTTAATTATGAAACTTGGGGCTATCCGGGGAATAAGGTCTAGATGGCACCTGGTTTACTCAGATCACTCCCATCTACCCCACCTGAGGAAACATAAGCTAGAGGTTACTTTTGGCCTATACTTACAATTGAATAGCCTTCGTCACCAAAAAGAAATCATAGGCCTGGGAGCTCTACGACAAACTCAATAATAAATTAGCAGAGGGCTTTCTTTGAAATAACAACTCGTACTGTGAAGCCTTGAAGACCTTGAACGTGATGATTCAAATATCACAGAATCGAGACCCTGCATTTATATAACATACGAATGTTAAGTCGAATAGAATACCATATTTAAATGATATTGTATCTACCATAATTTAGGTGATTTATTCATTCAATTACCTTCAAGAAGTCGTTGAATAAGGCTGTCAATATTTAGATCTATGTCCGCCATTTTGTCAAAGGATGTCGACTCCTAAGCCTGACGTCAGGACGTCACAAATACGTCAGGCTTCCTACTTTGTTCAATCATGCCGCCAACCAAGTTTGTAATTGGGACTAAAAACTAAAATTATATTACGCTACAATAAATTACTCGTTAGGACACTGGGGTCGCGGACGTTTAAAAACGTCCAGGTGCAGAACGTCCAGACTCCTTATTGTCAATAATGAAATACCTGTTTCATAACGTCCAACTTTGTTATTTTAAGTTATATAGACAGGAGATTTTAATGCTAAAAACAGATTGGATGGAGGCGATTCTTTACAATGCGGAAAATAAATCCAAACAGGCATGGAAAATAATTGACACTTTCAGAAAACATGAAAGGTTAGGTGATGACACTAAATCTGGATGGCAAAAATATGACACTAAATCTGGATGGTCAAACATCCTGATATTGTGTGTGATATCATGAATACTTTTTTCTCCACTATAGCTGATACAATTAAATCTAACATTGTAACTACAGGTACAACAAGCCCTTTGTCTGCGGTAAATAATTGCAGTCTGAATTCTTTCAACCAGATCACAAAGATCCAGATCACTTTCAAAAATTAACCTCAACAGGGTATGACGAAATAAGCATGCTCGTGCTGAAATTTTGACAAGAGGAAATCTTAGAGCCTCTTCTTTTCATCATCAAACATTCGCTAAAGGCAGGGATTTTCACTGAAAAATGCAAACTGGCGAAAATTAAGCCGATTTTCAAAAAGGGGGTTGAAATGGACATGGGACACTTAAATGGAGCCAAGTGGTAAGCTTGATTGGAGCGGGTTAGTTCGATGCAATTTATTCAGATGGCGTTGTAAAAACATGACTTTCTTCTTCTTCACTGATTCAGCCAATCAGAACGACGATAACGATCTGCTTCCCGTTCCGTTTCCCCTGATTTTCTGTCACGACGCGACGTGTACACAACCATAACGAGTTGGAATTAATTTGAGTGTGGGAAAATAACTAAAGTACGTTTGCAGAAAGTTGTTCTAGTGTAAGTCGTTTCGTGAAATACTGTACTGCGTGATTCATGTTGTGCTTGAAGCTATTGATGGAAAATAAATACGTAGATGTTTACATAAAAGCACTTAATAAAAATCAACTAAGTTAATTTATATTAAGTGCTTTTATGTAAAGATCTACGTATTTATTTTCTATCAATCGCTTTAAGCACAATAAGAATCACTCAGTACAGTATTTTGCGAAACAACTTGCACTAGCGGCAAACGCACTTAATCTAAACAAACCGGTAAAGTCATTAAAATTGAAAGTCTAGCAAACAAAACAAGAAAACGAAAATATAAGCAAAGCTGACGACGACGATCGATATGTCGCATCGACGACGATCGATATGTCGCATCGATGACCATCGATATATCGCATCGATCTTTTTAGTTCGTTGCACATTATTCAGATAGCGCTGCTGTCTCCTTACCACCGAGTTAACATGGGAGTGCCATCTCTTTACGAAGTTCATTATTACTCTATGACTATATCGTCCAATCTCTCTCCTACCATCCCTTTCCAAAGTTTTTGAACGAGCAGTTTGCGAGCAGCTGACTTTAATTAGGGTTCATAATAGTTTAATTTGCAATAGGCAATGTGGTGGGTTCCGTAAAAGTGAATCAACAAAGCTCGCTCTCATTGATTTTGTAAATTCATGCATCGACGCGCTCGACGCCAAAAAGTCTGTGATCGGCTGTTTTGCAGATCTCTCCAGGGCGTTTGATTGCGTCGATGCAGGAATTCTTCTGAAAAAAACTTAAGAACCTAGGAGTGAAGAGCAAGGCATTCGATTGGCTGACCTCTTTTCTCACAAACAGGAAACAGTTTACTGAAATCTCACATCAAACCAAATTCAGAATCGAAACCTTTGCTTCAAAAGAAACAAACATCACTAGAGGAGTCCCGCAAGGATCGATTCTTGGGCCGGTACTGTTCCTGATATATATTACAGCTGTTGACTTGTAAGCTGGCACTTGGGCCTTACGCGGGGTATAGGCGCGGGGGTGAGTGGGGAGTGTTGGAGGTATAAGAAAAAGGCCGGACTGCAAACATTTCTGTTGACGAACGCCTTCACGCTGGTCGCGAGGACGTTGCCGCAACCCGCTTGACGGAACATAATGTTTTTGAACTAGGCTAGTAACGACTGAGTATCGATCGGTCAAGTGCCAGCTTAGAAGTCACTAGATGTAATGATATACAGGGATAGTGCCGGTCGAGAATCTGTTCCTTTTTGTGGACGACACTACGCTTTTTTCAAAACATCAAAACATCAACAGACTTGAAGTCGAAACCTTTGAAAAAGTCAACCAATTGGCTCAGTTTTTCTCAAATAACCAGCTTCTGCTGAATCCAGAAAAAAACAAACTCTTTGCTTTCAAACTCAACAGAAAGGCAACTCAGCCTCGGCGCTTGTTGCAGATGTTTTCATCGGGGAAGAGAGGCTAGAAATGGCTCATTCCGCCGACTTTTTGGGGGTGAGATTGGACGGTAATCTCTCATGGTCCGATCACATCGATAAGATTTAAAAAAATATCCTCTGGGCTTTTTGTCCTTAGGAGAACAGTTAAGTTAGGTAACAGAAACTTGTCTAGATTAGTATATTTTAGTTTAATAGAATCTCACATCGTTTATTCCATTGTTCTATGGGGCTACAAAACTCAGATAAAATCTTTGTTCTTCAGAAAAAAGCCGTTAGGTCAATTTTTGGTTTACCTCCTTGGGGTCACTGTGGTGATTTGTTTCCATCCTAGGGATTTTAACTGTACCCTGCCTATATGTATTTGAGCTTATTATGTATATTACGACTCTAAACCTGTCACCTTATGGTCAAAAAGAACCCATAATCACAATACTAGGCACAAATCACAGTATTCTCAGTTCCATAGATTAGCTTTTATTTTAAAAAAAAAGTTTATGTAGGATTTAAATTTTATTAATTATTACCCAGCTTTGTAACAGAGATAGTCAATGTAAGTATAAATCTCGAACATCACTTAAGCAATATTTATTACATCATAACTTTTATGAAGTGGACAGCCTATTGGATCATATGAAAACTTGTAGCCCTTCATGTAACTTTTTATCTGCATCCTAACCTAACTTAACGAACCTGACCACACCATACCATCCATATAACATACTTTTCAACCCAATCCTGATTTTGGTCATTGATCCCAACCTAACCTAACTAACCACCTAACTTAACCTAACCTAACCCTAGTGGCCCGACTATAAGGAAGGCACTTTGACCAGTTCAATGCCCTGGATGCAGGGCCATCATGAACGGATTTTCAAGTATCAAGTAAGTAGACTAAGTATTGATTCCATTCATTGTCCTAAATTGGCCGAGGACGTAATCAAGTGGGCCGCCGCACACTGACCGAGCGCCTGCGTATACGCGCCTCGCAACGTTGCGCGGCAGTGGGAGCAATGTCTGATACCTACCGTCTCTTGACAACCGGTACGAACAAAATGCGATACGCGCTTACGACCCTGCCCTGCGTTTGACAGTGATAATAATTGCAAATTCAACAAAACACAAAACAAAGTTAATTTCGCATCTGCTGTGCTTTTTGACTCCCATAGCACCCGCCTACGTCGCGGCCCGTAGGGGCCTATTTAAACGCGGTGCAGAAGAAAGGCGTTGTCGGTGGACTTGATGAGTCGCCTCTTGCTGGGTGATAGCAATATCTACTTTGTGACAAGCATGATTTTTGTAATAATGTTTTCCTCAGTTTCTGTTTGTTGTTTGAAAAATTAGCACATCGATAGATATGTTTTTTTTTCTGTAGATAGACACATTTGCACCATAATTTATCAGGTTAATGAGAATTAATTATAGTAAAACATTTTATTTTAAAAATAAACATGGACTGTATGGACTTCATTTTCGTCCGTAATATGGACTGATTAACGACAATTGCATAAACTACATAGAAGGCGTTGAATTATTGTAATGGAAAACAACAGCGGAATAAGGGAAGTAGTAGTAAACCGTTACTACTACTTCCCTTCGTTAACTAGCGAGGACTGTATTCACTTTGATTACTGCCAGTATTTCACAAGCACCTAATTATTTTCCATAGGCCTCGCCGGGCGCAATCAAAAGCCATAAACCCTTATGAAATAGCCTAAAAGGTGAAAATCGTATTTGGTTTACCTTAATTGTAGTTTTAGCGAATTTCCCCTATAGGGAAGAAGCTATTACCATAGGTCTCATGGTAAGACCTAAGCCCGAGACCATGATAACTTTTCGTTTTGGGGCCACCAGAAGCAAAAAACACCATTCGTTCGAATTTATATCTATCTATCTATCTATCTATCTATTAGCGAATTTCCCCTATAGGGAAGAAGCTATTACCGTAGGTCTCATGGTAAGATCTAAGCCCGGGACCACTATAACTTTTCGTTTTGGGGCCCCCAGGAGCCAAAAACACTATTCGTTCAAAATTATATATATATATATATGTATATATATATATATGTGTGTGTCTGTGAGCACGATAGCGCTCGCAAAAATGGTCCGATTGGAATAAAATTTGGCACAGACGTGTAAAGTAGTCATTATTCGGACGAGTTCGTAAACCAGCCCGATCGGACCATTGGAAGGGGGGGTAAAGGGGAATAAACCCCCCCAAAAATGTGTTTTTTGAGTTTTTTTACATAGAAAAATAAATGTTATCGAATTTTTGTTGGCATCATTGAATTTAGCTCGAAAAAACAAACAATTTAGTAAATTGAATCATTGCTCTACGTCCATTGGTTACCGAGATATTGAAGGTGGTAAACACAGTACGTTGTCCCAATGTTAACCTTATGGGAAATAAGTAAAATTCTATATCTCGCTTATTTGTCAACATATCTTGATAAAACTTGGTAAATAGCTTCTTCTAGTTCAGATCTACTAAATATTGAATTGAAACCAGCCAGTTTTAATATACCTGTAGCAGCAAACCTGCATACTCATTCCCTATGTTATTCTTATGGAGCTTACCAAAACATGTCGAATCTCGCTATATTGGATTAGAATATGTTGTTTTGCATTTGAAATTCGCTGAGTATGCAGGTCTGTTGCAACGGGGATATATATATATATATATATATATATATATATATATCTCGTGTGTCTGTGAGCACGATAGCGGCCGTAAATATGGTCCGATCTTAATGAAATTTGGTACAGACATGTAAAGTGGTGATCGATTGGACAAGTTCGTAAACCAGCCCGATCGGACCATCGGAAGGGGGGGGTAAAGGGGGAATAACCCCCCCAAAAATGGGTTTTTTGGGGTTTTTACATAAAAAATGAAATTAATCAAATTTTTGTTGGCACCATTGGATTCGCCTCAAAAAAACAAACAATTTAGTATTTTGAATCATTGCTCTATGTCCATTGGTTACCAAGATATTGAAAGTGGTAAACACAGTACGTTGTCCCAATGTTAACCTTATGGGGAATAAGTAAAATTCTATATCTCGCTCATTTCTCAACATATCTTAATTAAACTTGGTTTGTGGCTTCATCTAGATGAGATATAATGTATTTTAGTCAAAAATCCCCGAAATTTCAATTTTTGTGGCAGCAAACCTGCATAATCATTCCCCATGTTATCCTTATGGGAAATAAACAAATTCTATATCTTACTTATTTTTTAATATTTCTTGACAAAACTTGGTATATGGCTTCTTCTAGTTAAGATATACTAAATAATGAATTAAAACTAACCAGTTTTAACATACCTGTTGCAGCAAACCTGCATACTCATTCTACATGCTAACCTTATGGGTAATAAAATAAGTTGTGTAGTTCGCTCATTTCTCAAAATATACTGATAAGAAATGGCATGAGGCTTCATACAGTTAATATCTACTTGATTATGGCTTAAAATATCCAAATCATGAAATTCCTGAGGCAGCAAACCTGTGTAATCTCTTTCCCAATGTTAACCTTATGAGAGGTAAATGCAATTGGATAGCTTTCTTATTCCTCAGCATATCTTGATAAAACATGTTATGTGGCTTTATATAGTTTAGATATATTGGATTGTAGCCTATAATACCTCATTTTCAAATTTCTGTGGCAGCAAACCTGCATTTTTCCATACTAATCTTATGAAGAATAATTTATTTTTGAATACCAATTGTGGGCATTTGGCAAATCACAGGATGAGGGAACAGGGCTCAAATTAAATGTTTTAATGTCAGGGACTCAGGAAAAGTACTGCAATTTCTTAAAGTTTGCTAGATAACAAAAAATAACATAAAATAACTGCCATTTAAGTAGCATTGGGATCTAAAACGTCTGCTTTGTTTACATTAAAACATGTGAGCTGATGTTTGATTCAAAGCCACATGGTGGATACAGACATATGGCTTACTTAAAGGCCAGATAACTAAATATGTCAAATAAATGTACTATAGCGAATACAGATTTTTACTGATGATGTTTATGAAATTTTTTACTCAAACTTAAACAGCTGGTCATTTCCCCATACGATTAAATTGGAAAAGCCAGCTGTTTTGAAGTTTTGAACATTGCATTTTCGTGCCAAGTATAGGCTATTATTTTTTATAGCCTGTTGATCTTAAAAGCCACTAGGAGAGTATTTTTGCACGCTTTCTTTTGAATGTATATTGATTTTACTCGATGCGAGACTTCATTTAAATTATTTATTTATGCACTTGAAATTCGCTGAGTATGCAGGACTGCTGCAACGGGGGTATTTATATTACATAATGTTTTTTATATGCTTTAATAAATATTTCTGTGCCGTTATATTGGACTTCTATTAGTTATCATCTACTTAAACCAAGGAAAACCCCTATCAAAAGCGCGAGGCCCTGGGCGGCCGCCCCTGACTCCTTACCCTAAGGTCGGCACTGTCTTTAGACTACATAAACGCGAGTTTGTGGTTCTTATTTTCCAAATTTTCCCGATACCCAGATCTCCCCAGTGTAACCCCTTTCTTTGGGCTATCCTGATTACGCCTCTGTTTACTATTTCCTTGTTTATTTCGTTGCTATCGACTCATATGGCCAATGATAAAATTTTACAACTTTAAAATTCATTCTGTTACGTTATTAGGTTTTCTCTGGACAAATAATCGGCATAAAACACGTTTTTGTGTCGTAAGTTACTTATTTCAAGACCGAAGAAAAATCTCGGATTCGTTTTTGAGATACTGTAATAATAACAAGCAAGCCACGCTAAGTAACGTTGCTCATATAAGAGTATAAGAGTAAGTACAGCGTTTGACCACTTAATTATCCACTGTGGTTGACATCACATTAGGTAATCATAAATAGTGAAACACTATACCACTTTTCTAATTCAAAGTAGTAATTAAATATAACAATAAACCAATGTTAACCTTATGGGAACTAAGTAAAATTCTATATCTCGCCACATCTCGCCTATTTCTCAACATATCTTATTAAAACTTGGCTTGTGGCTTCATCTTGATGAGATCTAATGTATTTTTGTCTGGAATCCCCAAAAATTCCATTTTTGTGGCAGCAAACCTGCATACTCATTCCCAATGTTATCCCTATGGAAAATAAAAACAAAATTTATATCTTCAATATTTCTTAACATATCTTGATGAAACTTGGTACATGGTTTCTTCTAGTTAAGATATCCTAAATACAGTACCTGGATGTTGAATTAAAGATATCCTAGTTTTAACATACCTGTTGCAGCAAATCTGCATACTCATTCCCCTATATTACTCATACTATATTGTTATTCTTATGGAAATTACAAAATAATGTCATATCTCGTATGTTGGATGGAAATATGTTTTTGCACTTAAAATTCGCTGAATATGCAGGTGTGCTGCAACGGGGGTATTTTGTGAATCGTGGCGTTTTTGTGTAAATACAGCTCTGAAATACAATTGGATTCTGATTGAAACGAATAAAATGCCTTCATATTATGGAAGCAACAGGCATATCAAAACTATGTTGCGGGTTGACAGTTTGGATTGTCAGGCGAATTGAAAATTCTTCTAGTGTAAAAGCTTTAGAATTTAAATAAATAGATGTGTTAAATGGTTTGCAAGTTTATGTTAATAAGTAACATAAATGACATAATGACCTTACGGGAATTAAAAGTAAGGAATTACTTGACACGAAAAATAAATTCCAAATTAAAGCAGGCTGTATTAATTTATTTAATTAAATTTGGTCCAACAGGATTTGTTCTATCAGTTCTGAGTGTTTGTTTGATCAAACTCAGTTTTTTATGTTGAACTTGCAAAAATGTTTTACCTTTTTTAAACTTCAAGAATTATTGTTCATAGTTTAAAGGAGTTTGTATTAAATAATAGTAATAATAAAATAATGATAACAATAATAATAATAATTTATTATTAATGCAACAGTTACCTGCGACTATCATCCTTTGGGTATAAAACTTAATTTTTACTTATTCTACGAGTATTTTTTACAGGTTATTAAATAAATGAAAAAATAATATTCTCTTATTACTATATTATAATTATATATGTTTATAAAGAAATTATACATACATATAAATGGAATACATGTACAGTTAGATTTTTTTAACTAGAAGCGGTCAAGACGAGGAGGAATATCTTTGGTGATGAACTTTTTTGTTTGTAATATAATCACATGTTTCTACCTGTCAAATATTGAGGTTACGTTTAATCAAAACAAACAATATTTTTATCCATTTCATACAATTGTTTATTTTTTTCGATTGTAAACAAAAGCATCACAAGATAAACAGAAACACATGATTTTACTTTAAACAAAAGAAGTGCATTGCCAAAGATATTCTACCTCGTCTTAACAGCTTCTCGTTAAAAAAATCTAACTGTAATATATATACAAATATTGTTATATATACATATAAATTAATTACTTTTCAATAAACACTTAATTATATATTCTCTAAACAAGCACTCTTTGTACAGCCAAAATGATTTTCGTCAAAGGGCTTTTTATATTTTATTGTTATATAGGGTTTTTAACCACGAGGAATCAATTTGAGTTGGCCACAAGACTGGAAAAATCCAGTTCCCATCAAACAGCCCTTTTAAGTGCTCATTTTATCGTTATGGCCATTTTAACCCAAAACAGCTGATTGATATAAGCATGTTGTCAGTGACGGAGCTTCACTTATACTGTCGCCCGGGGCAAAATCGGCGTTCGGTCTCCCTTCCACCCGCCACGGTGAACACAAGAAATCTATCATATTTCTAATGCGTCTTTATTATGATGGATAAGTAATTATTTCGTGCAACTGTAAATCGGGCCACAAACAAAGACCCCACTGCGAATACCTTCTCGTATTATTTCGACTCCAATGCAAAGAAAGCTGGCCAAGCATCAAAATCAAATGTATAAATAGAAATATATAGGTGTGAATGTGAAATTAAGTACAATTCAAAATTTAACACGGACGAGTTGATTTTGGCTTGAAAGTGTGTAAAACACATCACGTTGACAAGAATTAACAATCTCACCTTCACCTTTAAAGATTCAAGCGTATAATTTTATATGTAGTTATGAATAAATGAGTTAATTCGAACATTACAATGCAGTAAGCACATAACGGCGCAATACACTATTCAGAACTATGGAATTAAAAATACCGATCTGTGCCTAGTTGTAGGTAAGTATTATGAAAACTAATATAATTTAAAAACAGATATATTAGTAAGATTACGGAAATTAATAATTTTTTTAATTATAAACCATATGTGTTATGATTAACATTTATTTGTCTTTAAATTATAGTTTTTTACTTTTTTCTTTTTCGGAGCCAGCCAGCAGGGGGCGCCAGCGGCCAGTCTTAAACAGAGCAGCTCCCAATGCCCCCCAGATCCGTCACTGCAGATCGTTTTTGTTTTATCCGTGCAAAAATCGGTCTCCCGGTGCTATGAAAATGTTTGCTCGCTTGCATGCTTCCTTGCACAAAAACTGCTCCGAGGACTTCCTTTAAAGACTGAAAATAACACTAATTTTTGGTAAAACCCGTGTTTTATGCAGATTGCTTGGCCTGACTTAATCCAACGCAAAACTCGTAAAACTATTATTTTTAAAGTCGAGGCAATTTTGCATCGGGCTTATGGGTTGCTATGTCAGCAACGAAGTAAACAAGGAGAATATCAACGAATGTATTGTAATAATGTAGGTGTTTGCAGACTTAGCCACCTTTAAAGGGAATCAGCGGACTGAAGATTGCATGGAGTCTTAACGGCTGCATCGATTTTGCTCCACGGTTAAGGGTCATTTTGGAAACATCGCTTTTGCTCCACGGGTCGGCAGGTATAGATCTGAGAACCACCCGAAACATCGTTTTTGCTCCACGAGAAAAGGGCCTGCGTTTCCTCTCCCACACATTCTCTCTTTCACTCCCTTCCAGGTTCTTACTTAAAAAATGTCATTTAAACGTAATACTACAACTTTACTTTTTTGCCTAATCTGAAATATTGATTTTTGAAAGAATGTTTAACTAATAATAATAATAATAATGATAATAATAATAATAATAATAATATCTTTATTTTCTCAAGACATAATACGTCAATGATTACAATACCCCCGTTGCAGCAGACCTGCATACTAAGCGAATTTCAAGTGCAAAACAACATATTTCAATCCAACATAGCGAGATTTGACGTATTTTTGTAAGCTCCATAAGAATAACATGGGGAATGAGTATGCAGGTTTGCTGCTACAGGTATGTTTAAACTGGTTGGTTTTAATTCAATATTTAGTAGATTTGAACTAGAAGAAGCCATATACCAAGTTTTATCAAGATATGTTGAGAAATAACCGAGATACAGAATTTTACTTATTTCCCATAAGGTTAACATTGAGACAACGTACTGTGTTTACCATTTTCGATATCTCGGTAACCAGTGGACATAGAGCAGTGATTCAAAATACTAAATTGTTTGTTTTTTCGAGCTGAATTCAATGGTGCTAACAAAAATTGGATCATTTTTATTTTTCTATGTGAAAACCCCAAAAAGCCCATTTTTGGGGGGTTTATCCCCCTTTACCCCCCCTTCCAATGGTCCGATCGGGCTGGTTTTCGAACTCATCCGAATAATTACTACTTTACACACCTGTGCCAAATTTCATTCCGATCGGACCATTTTTGCGAGCGCTATCGTGCTTACAGACACACATATATATATATATATATATATATATATATATATATATATATATATATATATATATATATATATATCTACAAATTTGAACGAATGGTGTTTTTGGTATCTGGGGGCACCAAAATGAAAAGTTATGATGGTCCCGCACTTAAGTCTTACCATGAGACCTACGGTAATAGCTTCTTCCCTATAGGGGAAATTCGCTAAAAATATACAGACACATAAAAATACAGTAAACATTGACAAAAATACAAAATAAATTACACTTATCTTATATCCCAGGTTGACCTTCCTCTAAATAATATTAAATAAACCGTAATAATGTAACATTTAGCTTTTTGTATACCATGTGTCTATTTTACTACTGTATTGAGAAAATGACCTCCAAGGCAAAGCCTGATTGGAGGTTTATACATTTTCTAAAATTATTTTCAGCAGTTAAGACAAACTTCATTTATTAATTTGACTTTTAACAAATTCCAATCTCTTGAGCTTTATATTAACTTTAAAAGTAAAAACAGAACAATGATTAAACACATGTGGTAAATTCAAAAGAGCCTAATCCAATTTCCAGTAAAATTACATATACTTAAACAATTAACACTAAACTATAAAAATAGATATCTTAAAAAACAAATACCCTACCTACAAAGTTAACAATATGCAAATACAACATAATTCTAGATAATACTGATCTAAAAATACCAAAGATAACAGAAATAGTAAAAGACATTCAAATTCAATTACTTTACCTAAATTAGTATATTGAAAAATGTACCCTCAATATCATTAATACTAAAGAGCCATTCCCTTAACCCTTCCAAAAATACTATGAAATTGTTTTCTTCTTTTATGCCATAGGGAAGCTTATCAAACATTTTTGGAGCTATAAAATTTTCAGTCAGTGTAAAAAAATGTACTATTTGGTTTAGGAACATTAAACACCTCAAATTTTCTCAGTTTTTCCTTATACGCATTATCCTGTCTACAACTATTAGACCTTAAGTAAAATAGTTTTAAAACCTTATAAACATACATGTGTAATAGTGGTAAGATATTTAATTGTTTAAATAAAGGCCAGGAAGGTTCATCAACATTTTTCTTTAGAATCAGCCGAATAAATTGTTTTTGTATGGTTTTAGCGAATTTCCCCTACAGGGAAGAAGCTATTACCGTAGGTCTCATGGTAAGACTTAAGCTCGGGACCACTATAACTTTTCGTTTTGGGGCCCCCAGAAGCAAAAACACTATTCGTTTGAATTTATATATATATATATATATATATATATCTATATATATATATATATCTATATATATATATATATATATATATATCTATGTGTCTGTTAGCACGATAGCGGCTGCAAAAATGGTCCGATCTTTATGAAATTTGGTACGGACGTGTAAAGTGGTAATCAATTGGACGAGTTCGTGAACCAGCCCAATCGGACCACCGGAAGGGGGGGTAAATGGGGAAAAACCCCCCCAAAAATGGGGTTTTTGAATTTTTTACATAGAAAAATAAAATTTATCGAATTTTTATGGGCACCATTGAATTCAGCTCAAAAAAACAAACAATTTAGTATTTTGAAACACTGCTCTATGTCCATTGGTTACCGAGATATTGAAAGTGGTAAACACAGTACGTTGTCCCAATGTTAACCTTATGGGAAATAAGTAAAATTCTATATCTCGCTTATTTCTCAAAATATCGCAATAAAACTTGGTAAATAGCTTCTTCTAGTTCAGATCTACTAAATATTGAATTAAAATCACCCAGTTTTAATATACCTGTAGCAGCACACCTGCATACTCATTCCCCATGTTATTCTTATGGAGCTTACAAAAACATGTCAAATCTCGCTATGTTGGATTGAGATATGTTGTTTTGCATTTGAAATTCGCTGAGTATGCAGGTCTGCTGCAACGGGGGTATTTATAGGTTTGAGGTTGGTCAAGTACGTACTCGCCCAACACAAAATTCCATAATCCAGTCTATTATGAACCAAAGAAAAATATAATGTCCTCAACAGATCAGCATCACAACAATTTCGCAGAAAGTAAAAGAGACGCAACAGATACTTTTCTTTTTAATTTCTAGTATATGTGCTTTCCAATTTAAGTTTGTATCTAAAATTACGCCTATATAAATACTGAATATTTTCTTCGTAATCCACTACATCACAATTTATCGAGCAACTACTATTCACTGAAAAACACTGCATGCATTTATAATTAACTTTATGATCAAACTGAATCTGTCCCTTTAGTGTGAAATTTATATACTTAGTCTTACTAGGGCTTAAGCTCATGTTATTTTCTGTAAACCTCCATCTTAAAGCTTGCAAGTCTGAGTTCATATTCTCTGCATTTTCCTCCCAAGTCATACCAGAATATACAAGTGCTGTGTCATCAGCAAAAGATATTACCTTTCCCTTAAAGTTACCACTACACAGATCATTTATATGAGGAGCCTAAAAGCCAAGAGGTACAAGTGACATTTTTTGACTTTTAAGAAAACTGCAATCAAAGTTTTGCTTTGACCCATAATTCACAATTATTAACATAAAATTCTATAATAAGTGTTAATACTACCTACTGTTACCCAAGAACCCCTACATTAAGGTTTAAGTATCTTACTTTGAATAGAATGTTTTATACACATTTTTTTATATTTATAAACACCAACTGTACCCCTTGGCTTCCAAAGAGTATTACTTTTTTATTTAGTTGATAAGTGGATCATGCCTGGAGTGCTGAATGAAATACCCCCATTGCAGCAGACCTGCATGCTCAGTGAATTTCAAATGCAAAAGAATATAATTCAATCCAACATAGCGAGATTTGGCATGTTTTTGTAATCTCCATAAGATCAATATGGGGAATGAGTATGAAAGTTTGCTGCAACAGGTATGTTAAAACTGGAAGGTTTTAATTCAATATTTAGTAGATCTTAACTAGAAGAAGCCATATACCAAGTTTTAATGAGATATGTTAAGAAATAAGGAAGATATAGATTTTTTATTTTCCATAAGGATTACATGGAGAATGATTATGCAGCCACAAAAGTGGAAATATCGGGGATTTCAGACTGAAATAGATTAGGTACCATCTAGATGAAGCCACAAACCAAGTTTTATTAAGATTTGTTGAGAAATAAGCGAGATATACAATTTTACTTATTCCCCATAAGGTTAACATTGGGACAGTGTACTGTGTTTACCACTTTCAATTTCTCGGTAACCAATGGTCATAGAGCAATGATTCGACATATTAATTGCTTATTTTTTTGAGCTAAATTCGATGGTACCAACAAAAATTTGATTATATTTATTTTTCTATGTAAAAAATTAAAAAAACCCATTTTTGGTTGGATGCCAAGGAACTATTTTTTGATTCTCCTCGGATGCCAAGGAGTACAAGTGCAACTTATACCTATTGGCTTCCAAGGAAGAACAGCTGATTCTTGAAGTAGTATTTATATCCTCCGCTAGATTTCAGCACCTGTCAAAGAAAACCTTAATACCCCTTTACCACTGAATTCTACTGCTCCTTAGCTTCATTTCTGTGTACTTAACTCAAAATCTCAAAAAATGTCACTTGTACCCCTTGGCTTTTAGGCTCCTCATATAAACCAAAAAGAGTATTGATCCTAACACCGAACCCTGAGGTACCCCATATTTTATTACACCATTTTCACTTTTTATATCCCCAACCCTGACACACTGCTTCCTACCAGTTAAGTAATTTTGAAACCAATTTAACACAACCCCTTTAATTCCATAGTTATACAATTTTGACAATAACATTTTATGATTCATTGTGTCGAAAGCTTTCGTAATATCTAAAAATAACCCACTCACCTTTTTCCCACTGTTTATAACACTAGATACTTCATTCATGAAATTGGAAAGAGCATTTTCAGTACTTAAATTTTGCCTAAAGCCATATTGGTTTTTACTAAAGAAAGGTGTTGTTTCCAGAAAATTTACTAGCCTGCTCTTCATGAGTTTCTCAAATAATTTTGCAAAAGTTGTCAACAATGAAATTGGTCTGTAATTATTATCCCTTCTGCAGTTTTGATCCCTTCTTACAAATAGGGATTACTACAGCTTCTTTCAATTTTTCTGGAAAAACACCTGTTTGAAACTTAAATTGATTATGTACAGCAGAGCTTCACATATATAAATAGAAATTCCTTTTATTGTTTTTGAACTTATCTGATCGATGCCAGGAGATTTGCCATTTCTTAAATTTTGAATTTCGGTCAACAATTCTTCAAGAGAAACTGGTCTTAAAAATATTGAATTTAATGTATCCGTTTGCTTAAAACAGTCTGCAAAAGGCAAAGAATAAAAATTAATTGATTTTCGATTGTTACTACTGAGTTGCTCAGCAATAGATAAGAAATATGTATTGAATTCACTTGCTATTTCAGCTGGATCGTCAATGATATTTGTTCCAACTTCGAGTGATATTTTCGAAAACTCAGGTTTCGTCTGCCCAGTCACATCTTTTATAATAGACCAAGTTTTCTTTGAGTTGCCTTTAAACGTATTAAAAAGTTTTCTATAGTAATTGCTTTTCAATGCACGAATGTCAGTGTTTAGTTTGTTACTAAATTTTTTGGAATCAACTTTTAAATTTTCGTTGTTTGTATTAATTTTTAATTTTTTTAATAACTTATTCTTGGTTTTTATTCTTTTACATATTTCAAAATCTATCGGAGGCTTCAATTTAACATTTTTTTCGTTATACTGCTTCAAAAACACATGTTTTTAATGCATGTTTTCACCTAAATACACTCTTTTTATTCCTAGGAATTAAAAGCTGATGTACTAGATACAGCTGACTCTTTATAGTCCTAGGACTATAAAAGTCAAAAAGTGCCGAGTACGTCGTAATAATCGAACAATATTCATTCGATTACAAATAATCGAAACATTCATCGTTATTATCGTAAAATTCATTGTTGTCAGTTTAATCAATTTGTGAAACTCGCTCATTTCACCAATCGATTATTACATGCGTTCGATATGTCGATAGTTGTTCATTGTTGTCAGTCTACCCTAACACAAATGAAACAGACAATCAGCTGATTGCTTCAAATAGCAAGAACAAGACGGTGGCATCTTTTGAAGGCATCTTTAAAGGTAAACAAGCTGTAACATTTTGGTTTTTTAAGTAGTTTACATATTGTATTGAGCAATATAACGAAAAATATAGTTCATCACACGGACCTAAAGCTGCTTTTCGTTACTCGGTCATTTTTCAACCTCGGCTTACAGCCTCGGTTGTAAAACTTGACCTTGTACGAAAAGCGTCACTTTAGGTCCTTGTAATGAAATATACTATTATTGCTTTTGTAGTAATACTTACTTAAATCTAAAGCAGAAACCAATTTTTCCAAAAATATATCAAACGCATCAGATGCATTATGTTCCCTATAAACATCGCCCCAGTCAGTTTCTGCGAGCAGACCAGTGAGTCTTTTTTTTACAATTTTATTAACCGTTCAGCAAAATTACAATGTTGCTACACAGGCTAAGGTTTAAAATACAACTATTAACAACAATATTTACAACAAATATCGAGGTCAGCCAAATTTTTTTGGCCTCTCTGCAATGTTCAATCACAATGAAATAAAATTGTCGCAGTCAGTGCGCGCGACACCGCGCACCACAGCCGGCGCCGGCGCACTGGCGGCGGCTGCAGTACCCGCCGCGCCACACACACAGCGACAGCGCTGTCATACAATGATCAGTTACGCAACTGTTTATTGCTGATTAACTACTTCAATTGTAAGATCAAGCGCAAGTAAACGATATTGTGAAAAAAACTTACATGATAAAATGTGTTACTATTTAATTATGTAAGTAATGTATTTAATTAAATAATTACTTTTTAAATAAAAAAATACAAAAAAATATATATCCATTATATTAAATACACTGTGTCTGAAAAGGCAAACCATGTATACATGGTTAGTGACAGTTTCTGTTTTTCATATCCACATTTCATTTATTTTTCACAATAATTCACTATTAGAAACAGAGAAGCCTTTTGACACAAGATAAAGGTTTAGGCATGAGCATAGAGCAGAAAACCACGTTTGAGCCGTAAGAGTATCTTTTCGACGGGCATCAAACACTATTTAAATAGCCTAATTAAACTTAATTCAAGCTTAGTATAGTTGTCTTCCTTCTCGATCTGCTGGTACTCTGTTTTATATTCATAAAGCTGTTTTGGGACCAATATTGGTACCTATAAAAAGTAAAGTTGAAATCAATTGAAGGTTCAAGGTAACATTATTGTAAAGCTACATTATTTAAAAAAGAAGCAATCTGCAAAAACGATACAGATTGAATAAATGAAGTGACCATGAATCTCATGCTCATGCCTAAAAGCTAGATCTTGTGTTGTAAGGCGTCCCTGTTTCTAATCGTGACTTATTAAATGAAAGATGAATAATATAATAGTAGTACTATTTAATTTTTTATTTTATTACTTTTAAACAAAATTGTTTACTTGTTGTTGCTGTTACAATTGAAGCAGTTTAACATTTATTCCATTATAAATATTTTCGTTTAGGCATAAAAAGCAAATTTGCATGTAAAGTTTGGATGGCAGTATTCAAGAAAGAACTTGGAGCTTGGAGGTGAGCGAAAGAGAGAATATAGAGCAGAGGAAGCGCAGGCCCCTCTCTCGTGGAGCAAAAGCGATGTTTTGGGCGGCTCTGAAATCTATTTGTTGACCCGTGGAGCAAAAGCGATGTTTCCAAAATGACCCTTAACCGTGGAGCAAAAGCGATGTTTCCAAAATGACCCTTAACCGTGGAGCAAAAGAGACACACGCGTCTGAACTAGCAACGAGAAAGGCTTACAACTCCCAGTGCGGCCTTGCATACTGCAGTAACTCACATCAGTAGTGGGAGCCATTGAACCCTCCTGAGACGGAGCCGAAGGTATCGGGTTCGAGTCTCGAGTTTCAACCTGCTCCGGGTCTTACACTAGTTTCTCTAAAGCAAACAAAACTGTTCCGTTCGCATCTAGAGGTGAAACAACCGGTATTCTACCGACACCAACTCTGTTGAGTGTTTTATATGGTCTCATACTTCTGAAACGTTGACCATCGAATCATCTCAGCTCCATATTCAGAAAACTTTAAGTAGCGAAGTCCATAACTCTACTTAAAAATAATTAAGATTTAATAAAAAATTATCTTACAGCATCATCCCTTTATGTGGTTCATTTGGGAGTAATTTCAAATCTATTTTACTTATTTAATACGCTAGGGTTTTTTTTGTGATCATTACTCCTCCTAAAGTTCTGGGCCGATTTTAATAATTTAGGTGTCATTGGAAAGAGCTTGGCGTGAAGTTTTGCAGGAAATAAAATTTAAAAATGTTTGACTAAAGAGAAGAGCAGTAGACGCCCTTAAAGTTTCATATTAGTCCAAAAGATTTAACACGGGAATAGAAATTTCAAATAAAGCAGCTGATTGGAGCAAACAAAGTTTTTTTGGGCAAAGCCATATGTTGTCAATGGAACTGAAACCATTGCATGTAGAGCTGGAGGCATTTCAGTTGATGGAAGATGTAAATAAATAAACTATTATCCTAATACATACTTAAGGTCAGAATTCAGTTTCAAAAACATTTATTTTTTTATATTAAAAAACCTAAAAGAAAAAATAAATTCTTATGTATAGATTCTATAAATATAAATATAAATAAAAGAAAAAGAAGCAGACTTAACATTCACTATGAGTAGATTTATTGAACCATTTTAGTTCGGTTTGAGAATAAGACGGGTCATGTCATACGCAACTTAGGGCCGCTTTTTCTTCCCCAATTAAGGTTTAAAATAATCGTGCATTTACCTTATGATATGAATATTCTAATGTTTAAATTATATACCATATGATCAGGAACATAGAAACTTTTATAAAATAAATAGAAAGATAGATTTGGGAAAGCAGCTCTTAGTCACATATACTGAATTTCAGAAAGTTTTACAAAAATAACGTAAAACCCACGAAACCAACCAGCCTAACTTTATTTTTTTTACTGAACATAATTCATTCTTCTTTACCCATCAGGGTTAATTCTAACAACCCATTTAAAAACATTAGTGTTGTCTAAACAAATTTGCAGTCGATTTTCAAATAACAATTTGTTTTGGTTCATTTTCTTTCATATGGTGCATGGGATATTTAAACTAATAATTAATTTATGTATGACAATTTCATCTTGAGGAAATTGGTTGAGTATACATACGCTTCGATTGGAGTTTATGGTGAATGTTTATATGAAGCGTTTGTGAACCATTAAAAAAGAAAATTACATGAAAATGTAAATTACTTTAATTTAGTCCAACTATGAAATGCTAACCATGAATGATGTAAACATGTAAATAATATAATTTTAACAATTCTTTTTGTGTTTAGTGATATTCTATAATATAAAGAATCCAGTTTACAGTAATTCCAGCACTCGCTATGACTATAGCTCAGGGTCAGTCCATTGCAAAAGTTGGAATTTACCTTCCCTCCCCAGAACTTTCTCATGGACTCCTGTATATGTGGCGGCAGGTCAAGCCAACTCCTTTGAGGGGCTCATAATATTCGTAGAAAACCCTAAAGAAACATGGACATCTCCTTAAAGATGATTGGGTATTCACAAAAAATTTAGTTTAAAAAAGCTTTTGTAAAAAATTTCTGTATAACTGGAAGTTCAACCATATAATTAATAAAATAGCTCTAGAATACTGTACCGTAATTATTTTTACTAGTAAACCTGTTGCTCGAAATCGAGCAATTGTTATGTATCGATTTCAAAATAAAAATAATTATGGTTCAGTATTCTAGAACTATTTTATTAATTATATGGTTGAACTTCCTGTTATACTGAAATTTTGTACAAAAGCTTTTTAAAACTAAATTTTTTTGAATATTCAGTCATCTTTAAGGAGACGTCTATGTTTCGCGGCCCTAAGTACCGCATGACCCGTCTTAATCTCAAACCGAACTAAAATGGTACAATAAATCTACTTATAATCAATGTTAATTCTGTTTCTTTTTCCTTTTATTTCTATTTATAGAATTTATTCATAAGAATTTATTGTCCTTTTAGTATTTTGTTTAGAATATAAACATATGTAAACATTAAGATCTTTACACATGTGATTCAAAATAAATGTTTTTAAAACTGAATTCTGACCTTAAGTATGTATTAGGAAGATGTAATTAAATAAACTATCTAGGATGATAGTTTATTCCATCAACTGAAATATCTCCAGCTCTACATGCAATGGTTTCAATTAATTTCATTAACAACATATGGCTTTGCTGAAAAACTTTGTTTGTTCCAATCAGCTGCTTTATTTGAAATTTCTATTCCCATGTTAAATCTTCTTATGGACTAATACGAAACTTTAAGGGCGTCTAGGGCTCTTCCCTTTAGTAAAACCTTTTTAAATTTTATTTCCTGCAAAACTTTACACCAAGCTCTTTCCAATGACACCAAAAACATGAAAATCGGTTCAGTAGTTTAGGAGGAGTCTTTATAACAAAAAAACTGCTCGTGTATTAAATAAGTACTAGTAAACCTGTTGCTCGAAATCGAGCAATTGTTATGTATTGATTTCAAAATAAAAATAATCATGGTATAGTATTATAGAACTATTTTATTAATTTTATGGTTGAATTTCCTCTTGAACTATAATTTTTACAAAAGTTTTTTTAACGAAATTTCTTGTGAATTCTCATTCATATTTAAAGAGATGTCCATGTTTCTTTAGTGTTTTCTACGAATATTATGAGCCCCTCAAAGGAGTTGGCTTGACCTGCCGCCACATATACAGTAGTCCATAATGGACTGACCCTGGTTTATACCTATACCTAGTTACTGGAATTACTGGAAAATGGGTTCTTTTTACTATAGAACATCACTAAACACAAAAAGGACTGTTAAAATTATATTATTTACATGTTTACATCATTCAAGGTTAGCATTTCATAGTTGAACTAATTTAATTTATATTTTCATGTAAATTTAATTGTAGATAATTGCTAACAAACGCTTCACATTTAACATTCACCATAAACTCCAATTGAAGCGTATACTCAACCAAGTTCATAGCAAGATGAAATTGTCGCACATAAATTAATTATTAGTTGAAATACCCCATGCACCATATGAAAGAAAATTAAAAAAACAAATTTATATTTGAAAATCTACTGCAAATTTGTATAGACAACACAAATGTTTTTAAATGGGTAAAAAATGTATTATTGGGTTTTAAGTGTATTTTTGTAAAACTTTCTGAAATTCAGTAGGGTATATGTGACTAAGAGCTGGTTTCCCCAAATATAGTTTTATTTTAACATCAGAAACTTAAGTTTAGTAACATTTGAATTTTCCTGATAATATGGTATATAATTTAAATATTAGAATATTCATATGGTTTTAATTAAATTCACGTTTACTTTAAACCTTAATTGGGGAAAGCGGCCCTAAGTAGCGTACGATCCGACTGAATCTTAAACCGAACTAAAATGGTTCAATAAATTTATACTCATAATGAATGTTAAGTCTGCTTCTTTTTCTTTTATTTCTGTTTATATTGATAGTTTAATTTATACATAAGAACTAATTTTTTTAGCACTTTTCTTTGGAATATAAACATATGTAAATATTAAGATCTTCACACATGTGATTCAAAATAAATGTTTTTAAAACTGAACTCTGACCTTAATTATGTATTAGAATAATAGTTTATTTATTAACATCTTTCATCAACTGAAATTCCTCCAGCTCTACATGCAATGGTTTCAATTCCATTAACAACATATGACTTTGCTGAAAAACTTTGTTTGCTCCAATCAGCTGCCTTATTTGAAATTTCTATTCCCATGTTAAATCTTATGGGCAATATGAAACTTTAAGGGCGTCTAGGGCTCTTCACTTTAGTCAAACCTTTTTAAATTTTATTTCCTGCAAAACTTCACGCCAAGCTCTTTCCAATGACACCAAAAACATGAAAATCGGTTCAGTAGTTTAGGAGAAGTCTTTGTAACAAAAAAACTGCTCGCGTATTAAATAAGTAATAGACTAGAGATCACCAGTGGTCGAAAATTCGACCAATTTTCAAATCAAGACATAGGGATAGCTAATTTTGAACTTTGCATACACCAATGTGTTTCACAATACATTTGATATAGGCCTAGTACACATTTTCCACGTAAACACATAATAGAACCAAATGGGAACCAAAAGCAAAGGAGAAAGACTCAATCTTTGACTAATTATCTTGCCTCGCCACTGGCACATATCTATGACATGGTTTTTAGTAATTAGTATTGTACAATATTAAGATTTCATGTTTATTTCTTTAACACTGAGCTGGTTATTGATTCAGAGGACGGTAAAAATTCAGTCATCAAATCAGTTTATCCCATACACCCCTTACTACAGTTCTCTCCCTCACTCCCTCCATTAATTCCTTCCCTTACTCTCTATGTATTTCCTTCCTTTCGACCTTCTTTCTACTTTTTACCCCTTTTCTCCTTCATCCTCTTCTTACCATCTCTCGTCCCTCCTTTCCTACCTTTTAGGTTTGAAATAATAACACCTAACATTTATGTGCCTAGTTATTATTTGAGACCTAAAACTCCCCTTCAAAAGTTTTTCTCTCCTTCCTTACCCTTAGAACATTTCCCCTCCTCCCCTCTCTCCCTAACATTATCACTAAAATATTACACATATTTTACGCATTCTCTACCAATAAAACACACAATTTGAATGTTCAATGTCCATCTGTACTGCAGTTGCACAACAGTACATCGGATGGTGGAGACTCAGCTAATCTCTATCAGCTAATTTTTATCTCTTAATCTTATTGAAGTGAGCAAACTTTATTTGAAACCCATTCAATCTTCTCTAAATAGCCCTGGATTTCAATCAAATAGGCTACTCTATTATTACTCAATGCCCCAATAAAACATGTGGGTTGAAATTGTTTAAAAATAATAATTTGGATTTTTTACTGGACAAATACTACTCGTATTCCTTACATCTATACTTATTTAATACACAAGCAGTTTTTTTGTTACAAAGACTCCTCCTAAACTACTGAACCGATTTTCATGTTTTTGGTGTCATTGGAAAGAGCTTGGCGTGGAGTTTTGCAGGAAATAAAATTTAAAAAGGTTTAACTAAAGGGAAGAGCCCTAGATGTCCTTAAAGTTTCGTATTAGTCCATAAGGTTTAACATGGGAATAGAAATTTCAAATAAAGCAGCTGATTGGAGCAAACAAGGTTTTTCAGCAAAGCCATGTTGTTTATGGAATTGAAACCATTGCAATGAACTTCATTGACCATTGCATGTAGAGCTGGAGGAATTTCAGTTGATGGAAGATGTAAATAAATAAACTATTATCCTAATACATACTTGAGGTCAATTCAGTTTTAAAAACATTTATTTGGAATCACATGTGTGAAGATCTTAATATTTACATATGTTTATATTCCAAAGAAAAATACTAAAAGGAGAAATAAATTCTTATGTATAAATTCTATAAATATAAATATAAATAAAATAAAAAAGAAACAGACTTAACATTGATTGCAAGTAGATTTATTGAACCATTTTAGTTCGGTTTGAGATTAAGACGGGTCATACGCTACTTAGGACCGCGAAACATGGACTACTCCTTAAATTGAGTATCCACAAAAAATTTTGTTTTAAAAAGCTTTTGTAGAAACTTTTAGTATAACAGGAAGTTCAACCAAATAATTAATAAAAAATATCGTTGAACCAAATAATTAATAAAAAATATCGTTGAAAAGTGTCTGGATACCGGACAAGAACTCATCAAATTGTCTTACACTTTAGCTATTTCCGATCGTTAACCAACCTCTCCATCTAATTTTGTTTAGTAATAATATTTAAGGGTTTTAGATTTTCAGCACCCGAATGTTATTTAAGTTCTTATATAGTATAAGTTCTAATGGTAGTTCTAGAATACTGAACCATAATTATTTTTATTTTGAAATCAATACATAACAATTGCTCGATTTCGAGCAACAGGTTTACTAGTTTTGTTTATTGCTTGATAAAAACTTATTATTGTTTGGGTTTTATATCTCATCAGGTGGCAGAAAAAAAAACAGCGTAAATGTTTGCCCACTTTTCGCCCTCACATAATATTTCTACATCTAATCTTTACTCTACGAAAAATAGCATGTGATAACAGCTACATTAGGCCAGTAAAATTAGATCAAAAATTGGCCATGCCTGGACAAAATTCCCGGAAAGCTGGAAATCGCCTTAATCTTTCCGTTTTACATCGAAGTATATGAATTCGAAGTTTGTCCCATTTTTCCTGGTGTGCTTCCGACCTGGGACCACAAAAATATCAGAGTTTTGGGCCATTTTTTATTTTTTTGCAAATAAGTAAAAAACCGTTTATTCTACATAAAAAGTTTAAATACAAGAATTGTAGAGGACAAAATTTTGCGTTTATTGAGTACCTTCTGATAAAGATACTTTGAATAGTAATTGATTTATGGTAAGTTAAATAAAGGGTTTTGGCGAATTCCTCTTTTAGGGAAAGAGCTATTACTGTAGGTCTCATGGTAAGACCTAAGCCCGAGACCATGATAACTTTTAGTTTTAGGGCCCTCAGAAGCTAAAAACACCATTCGTTCGAATTTCCATAAATATACATATATACCTATATATACGTATATAAATATATATATCTATATATTTGTTAGCTCGATAACTCTCGTAAAAATGGTCCAATCTTCTTGAAATTTGGCACAGACTTGTAAAATAGTAATTATTTTGACGAGTTAAAAATTCAGCCGGATCGGACCATCGGAAGGGGGGGTTATGGGTAATAAATCCCTAAAAATGGAGTTTTCGGATTTTTCATGAAGAAAAATCGAAATAATCTGATTTTGGTTTACACCATTGGACTCAGCTCGAAAAAACAAATAAATTAGTATTTTGAATCATTGCTCTATGTCCATTGGTTCCCGAGATACTGAAAGTGGTAAACACAGTACGTTGTCCCAATGTTAATTAACCTTATGGGAAATAAATAAAATTGTACATCTTGCTTATTCCTCAACATATCCTAATAAAACTTGGTATATGGCTTCATCTAGTTAAGGTCTAATTGATTATGGCGTAAAATCTACAAATTTATATAATCCTGAGGCAGCAAACCTACGTCCTCACTTTTCCAATGTTAACCTTATGGGAAATCAATAAAATAGTATAGTCTGCTTATTTCCCAATATATCTTAATAAAACTAGTTATGTGGCTTTATCTAGTTAAGGTCCACTTGATTATAGTCTAAAATCCCCAATTTTATAGATTCCTGAGGCAGCAAACCTGCGTACTCATCTCCACAATGTTGACCTTTGGGAGAAAAATAAACGTGTGTAGCTTGCTTGTTTCTCAGCATATCTCGTTGAAACTCAGTACCATGTGGCTCAATATAGTTTGGATATTTTGGATTATACTCTAAAATCTGCTATTTTCCTTGGCAGGAAACCTGCATACTCACTTATACCATGTTATTCTTATGGAGAATATGTTTGCATGCTTATTTACGGACATAATTTGATTTTATTTGGTACGAGGCTTTATCTAAAACACCTATTTGAGCATTTTGAATCCGTTGAGTATGCAGGTCTGTTGCAACAGGGGTATTTTTCATGTTTTATCATCAACTGTGAAAACTTGTAAGATTTTTATGGTTTAAATTTCGTTTTCTGGTATTATTGGCATCACTGTATTCAACACGATAACATGGTATAAGTGAGTATGCAGGTTTCCTGACAAGGAAAATGTAAAAATAGCAGATTTTAGAGCATAATCCAAAATATCCAAACTATATTGAGCCACATGGTACTGAGTTTCAACGAGATATGCTGAGAAACAAGCAAGCTACACACGTTTATTTTTCTCCCAAAGGTCAACATTGTGGAGATGAGTACGCAGGTTTGCTGCCTCAGGAATCTATAAAATTGGGGATTTTAGACTATAATCAAGTGGACCTTAACTAGATAAAGCCACATAACTAGTTTTATTAAGATATATTGGGAAATAAGCAGACTATACTATTTTATTGATTTCCCATAAGGTTAACATTAGGAAAGTGAGGACGTAGGTTTGCTGCCTCAGGATTATATAAATTTGTAGATTTTACGCCACAATCAATTAGACCTTAACTAGATGAAGCCATATACCAAGTGTTATTAGGATATGTTGAGGAATAAGCGAGATGTACAATTTTATTTATTTCCCATAAGGTTAACATTGGGACAACGTACTGTGTTTACCACTTTCAGTATCTCGGGAACCAATGGACATAGAGCAATGATTCAAAATACTAATTTATTTGTTTTTTCGAGCTGAGTCCAATGGTGTAAACCAAAATCAGATTCTTTCGATTTTTCTACATGAAAAATCCGAAAAACTCCATTTTTAGGGATTTATTACCCATAACCCCCCCTTCCGATGGTCCGATCCGGCTGAATTTTTAACTCGTCAAAATAATTACTATTTTACAAGTCTTTGCCGAATTTCAAGAAGATTGGACCATTTTTACGAGAGATATCGAGCTAACAAATATATATATATATATATATTTATATACGTATATATAGGTATATATATATTTATGGAAATTCGAACGAATGGTGTTTTTAGCTTCTGAGGGCCCTAAAACTAAAAGTTATCATGGTCTCGGGCTTAGGTCTTACCATGAGACCTACAGTAATAGCTCTTTCCCTAAAAGAGGAATTCGCCAAAACCCTTTATTTAACTTACCATAAATCAATTACTATTCAAAGTATCTTTATCAGAAGGTACTCAATAAACGCAAAATTTTGTCCTCTACAATTCTTGTATTTAAACCTTTTATGTAGAATAAACGGTTTTTTACTTATTTGCAAAAGAATAAAAAATGGCCCAAAACTCTGATATTTTTGTGGTCCCAGGTCGGAAGCACACCAGGAAAAATGGGACAAACTTCGAATTCATATACTTGGATGTAAAACGGAAAGATTAAAACGATTTCCAGCTTTCCGGGAATTTTGTCCAGGCACAATCTTAATTTTATTGGCCTACATATGATGATAAAAGCACAGTTCTGTTTTGTTTTTCTATCACCAAAACAGCAACTCATAAGACCAATGTTAATTGTTTTGAAATTTTAAATTCAATTTTGTACTTGTCTAAAAGACTAATATAAATTTCAATGGGATTCTGCACATCTACAGGAAAATACAATTCTATCGGTGTGCTTAGATTTTCGCTACGATGCACACTGGCTGAGAAAAAAGGAGCACAAAAACCTTATGGAAAAAATGCTTGTCTATTAATATAAAGATAGATAGATATAGATATAGATTTTGAAATCAATACATAACAATTGCTCGATTTCGAGCAACGGGTTTACAACTCAAATTAAATAATTTATGGCCAAAATAAAAAAAATATTGTAAATTAAGTCGTTAATATTAGAAATTCAATTTTGTTGAGCTAGGTAACTGTGTTACTATAAGGAAGATTGGAATTTTTCCTGTTCGAATTAAAAACGATGAAGGATTAAATCATATAACAGGCTTAATTAAGAGGATTAAAGGCAACGCTTCTCAGTCTTTTGGCTGTGATCAAGGTACAGTATCACGTCTGCAACCCAATAAACACTCTGGTCCAAGCCGATCGGCCAGTAAGTAATATAAGTGATATGTTAATAAGTGTCCTTTTCGTGGAAGGTAACTCTCTCCTATTGCCTTTTTGCAAAAATGAAGTTAACTCTGATTTAACCAATCGACCAATTAGTTGTACTTCTAGGCCTTTAGGTTGGAATGAGGGTAGCTCTCTGATTAAAAAAAAAATCAGGCAACATTTGATAGTTCGCGGCTTTTTGACTGAGTTAAGGTATCACGCCTCGTTTACATTGTCTGCTATGATCTAAGGCTTAGGTAAGAAAAATTAAAATCTATATTGTTTGGGTATCGGTTTATAGTATACCAACTAAAAAAATTTAATGGGAGTACGCTTAAAAAAAATCGAGTCTCCCGTTAAAGCTTTTGAGGTCACACAACGCATGTTATGGCCGCGATAAGAATGGTGTACTGCAGTATTCAAAGGCAAACAATCAGGTGTATGTGGTTAAGCTGCGTGAAGCCAGCAGGGCCGGCGGATCTTCGTTATGGCCATGTCCGCGACAAGCCCAGCCATGTACCTCGCAGACGCCGCCACAACTTCCGGCACTTCTTGGTAAACCCTGCACATACAACATTGTCCTCTGCAATTTTTCATATTCTCCAAACTACATAAATTCAAAACAATGTCGTAATAAAATGTTACAAAAATATTTGAACTTTGGGAACAAGTTGCCACTGGGTCTGTGAGTCTGATCTGAAAAACGTGCCACTGCCAAAATATGAGGTTTCACATCCAAACGACGATAATGTAGGTGCAAGAAAAAAATAAAATATATTAATTGATGAACGAACGAAGTAAAGTGAATCTATGTATTAGCGGAGTCAAAGATTCTTTTGTCCGTCACTGTGCACATATCGCGATAACTCGAAAACGGTTCCACCGATCATTTTCAAATTATGCACTAACGTTTAATAGCTCACCAAAAATTGCCCATAAATTTTGAAGCTAATACTCTGAACAGTTTTTTAACAATTGATTTTAAAAAATTTGAAAAAATACCATTAAATTAGCATTGGCGAAAAATTTAATTAAAGTTCGTGTTAAACAATTGGATGCAAATTAATATAATTTCAAACACAAAAGAAAATGGCAAATATATTTTACGTAAAATACATCATATACTGTGTGTTTAACGATTCTTCAATTACTTTAATAAAGGTTTCATGATTATTACTAGTGGGAAACCTAAAATTCACACGGAAAAATACTTAGGAAACGTTCTCCCAACAATGTATATGGAGGGTTCTGTATACATTGCTCCCAATCCTAATGTCTTTTACTGAATCGTACTCAAGAAACCCGCCAGAGAGCAGCAGCAGCTGATTCCCACCTGATGGGGATCAGCTGCTGGCTGCTGCTCTCGCCAGTATGATGACAGTAGGCCTATATTAAATGAAAGAGGGGATACTAATGTTTTAAGCGAATTTCTCCTATAGGGAAGAAGCTATTACCGTATGTCTCATGGTAAGACCTAAGCCCAAGACCATGATAACTTTTCGTTTTGGGGCCCCCAGAAGCAAAAAACACCATTCGCTCAAATATGTGTGCTGTAAGCACGATAATTCTCGCAAAAATAGTCCGATCGGAATGAAATTTGGCACAGGGGTGTAAAGTAGTAATTACTCGGATGAGTTAGAAAACCAGCCCAATCAGACCACTGGAAGGGGGGGGTAAAGGGACGTAAACCCACAAAAATGGGGTTTTGGGGTTTTCACACAGAAAAATAAAAATATTACAATTTTGGTTAGCTCCATTGAGTTCAGCTCGAAAAAACCAAACAATTTATTAATTTGAATTATTGCTCTATGTCCATTGGTCACAGAGATATTGAAACTGACAAACACAGTACGTTGTCCCAATGTTAACCTATGGGAAATAAATAAATTCTATATCTCGCTTATTTCTCAACATATCTTGATAAAACATTGTTTGTGGTTTTAACTAGATGAGATTTAATGTATTATAGAGTAAAATCACCGAATTTCCATTTTTGTGGCAGCAAACCTGCATTCTCATTCCCCATGTTATTTTAATGGAGATTACGAAAACAGTCATATCTCACTACTTTGGATGGCAGTATTTTTTTGCATTTGAAATTCGCTGATCATGCAGGTCTGCTGCAACGGGGTTATTTTGTCACCGTCAGGGGTAAATTTGACCGTAGTCATGCATGTTACTACAATGTCTATGGTGGCTAGACATTGTATATGCAACTACCTTTTTCCGAATGTTGTTAAAAATTAGAAATCTCTATTTTTATTTGTCCTGATATGTAGAGTTACAAAACTGTAAAATTAATTTAGAATCACCATGGAATATTACTTCTGATAACAAAAACAAACTGAACTATCAACATGTAATAGGGCGCATATGTAGGGAACGCACGTGTGTATGTATGTATGTTTGTATGTTTGTATGTCCGCATCATCCGGAGTTTAAATAATACTAAAGATAGGTTCAATTTAGAATATGGAAGAGAGAATCAGAAGAAATATGACTGATCAAAAAAATTTAAATTATCGGTATCGATTAAAATTATATAGATAATCAATGTTGAAACCTTGTTGCAGCTAATTTCGTGTTAACATATATAATAATAATTACAGAGTACGACTTGATTAATTCAACTCTAAACATATTTGTGTAATAGATCGTTTTCAAATTGCTTTGACGTCCTCTGAAACTTGTAATGAACCCCATTAGTTCTGTACCGGGGCCCGAAGCACCGCATGTCATAACCGCATGACAGATTTGATTTAGGGGATCGCATGGACTGATATTACTAATTCCAAATTGAATGTAGGGTGGGGCACTTGAGGCAAGGTTTTCGATCAGTCGATGGCCACAAAACATGTGATGAATATTTATTTCATTTTGAAGAGTGGTCTGATCTATTGATTGTTTATGCATTTGTGAAATGCCTACTAAGGTGGTCTCTGAATGATTGAGTTTACTATCCCTGATTTCAATAAAATTGAACTCTGCTGGAAATAATAAAAGTATGTTTTTCATCGTCTATAGAGTGGAATAATCTATACTCTTATTCTATAGCTGTACTCTTATTATACGGGGTACAGTCAAAAAGTTCCCGAAATGAATTTTTGTAGACATTTAGCGCGATCGCCACCAGGAAATTCGCCTTGCAGTAGTTGGTACGACTCCTGGGGAGGGCATATCGGTAATGTGAGTATAGCTTAGTAGTGCAGCATTTGAAAGCGCTTTTTGTGTATCTGCAAGTCCACGCTGTCGATTTTGTTTGTTGAGCGAACAAATTCGGTGCATGTTCAAATGATGAGGAAGGATGGTGTGAACACTTCCATGTGATAAATTTACCTGAAATGCAATTTTATCGATCGTTAATTTCCTAGTTTCACGCACAACTTGTCGTACTCGCTCTATGTTTTCGTCATTGACTGATGTTGGAGGTCGCGTCCACTGAGAGGGTCATCCTTAATGCTTTCATGGCCTTCACGGAATCGTTTGTGACAGTCATAAACAAATTTTCTTCATCGCCCCTTCTACATGAGCTTGAATTAACAACTCAAGAGTCTCACTATGTGATTTTTAAATAAAATAAAATATTTAATGTTTGCATGCTGGTCATGAAATGCCATTTTTCAAAAATCGACAAGTAGACTTGCAGGAACATGAAAAGCGCTTTCCAATGCTGCACTACGGCAAGTCAGCTATAACTCCACTACCAATATGCCCTCCCCAGGAGTCGTACCAACTACTGCAAGGCGAATTTCCTGCTGGCGATCGCGCTAAATGTCTACAAAAATTCATTCCGGGAACTTTTTGACTGTACCTCGTACATGTAATCTTGAATGCGTGCTTGTTAAATTGCACAATTTCTTCAAATATGACTCTGAGAATTAATTGCTTCAGATGCTGAAAACAACTTGTGTTTACCTCAGAAGCATGTTATGTTTAGGTCATATAGCTAGTAAAAATCAATTTACGTAAATTATTAAAAACTAGCGTTACCCGGCGCGCGTTGCTGCGCCCATGATAATTAAATATTTAAATAAAAAATGTAAACACACAATTTGTATCTGTGTGTGATGCAGTCTGCAGGAAAAATGAGGAACTACATCAAGTCACAGTCTTATATAGAACAGTGTATTGGAGTTTTAAGTATAATCATATGTTTTTTTGTAAACAAACCAAAAGCTCATTTGAATAACATGGTATCTTTAGGAGCCCGTGGGGCAGATCCCTGTGGATGGATTTACACCAAACTTAACAAAAACCATCCTGGGAACATGGTAAACAATCCCTGCAAATTTCATTAAAATCCGTTGGGCGGTTTGGGCGTCTATAGGGACCATACCCACACACACACACACACATACTTCCTCTTTTATAGATATAGATTTCAAAGATGAGTCTAATGGGTTTCCGTGTTGGAAACGAAATAACAATAGCTGTCCGGCCATACGTTTTTTAACACCTAGAAGCGTGAAATTAAGCCTATATCGAATTAAAAAAATGGAAAACATAATGAACCACCGAACAAGGCACGGTCCACCACACGGATACCATAAACAGATACTTTCTACTCATAGTGAATGTTTGTAATTGCCTTATGAGTTATCCAGATAAAAAGTGATTTTTACGCTCTTGGGCCTAGATAGAATCCAGTTTTAATTTATTTCGGATGACCTTGATGCCACAGATATGACTGATTTATTTAGGCTAAACGACCTAGGCTATTTTATTAAAAAATTAATATTCGTAATTTTAGAATTTTAGAGCAAGCCATCACATTTTGATTCGGCACTGATAACATAAGGAACAAAATATAGGCTTGCCGTAAATGAAAGTCCATCTTGATAAAGTTTTGAGGGTTTTTTAAGGGGTGTCTGAAGTTTACCTATGTGTCGTGCCGGCAAAATCAAGACGTATTAATTCATAATTAACTTTATGAATCAATTAATTGTTTTTCACGAACTCTTGTAAAATACGAACATTCCTGTAGTCTATTTTAAAAATCTATGAAAGTGAAGGATTTGTTAAAATTATTTGGACTTTTCCATTAGATTCTAGTGTTTAAAACTACTTTATGTTTCGGGAGATAAGAAACTCTTCCCGTTATGAAGTGACCCTACTTAAAATTATATTTAACCTATTTATCATAAATTTAATATATATTTTATTACACTTTCTATTTAAAAGGCCAAAAATTTAGGTTAAAAAGAAATAGGATTAATGAAATTTTAATTGTGATCAATTGATGACGGAAAGAGTTTCCCCCAAATCGTAAAGTAGAGTTTTAAAAACACTAAACCCTAAAACAGAATGTAAATTAAACAGGAGATATAATTTGTCTCATGATTACAGACTTTATCTGAAGATTTTGTGTCCCACTTTAACTATACTTAAAGCCCAGTACTTTATTGTTACGCACACTCCAGGTATGTGGAAGAGGTAACAGATACGCGCCGCTATCTCGCCATCTGATCAACAGCGCTAATACGCCGAACACTGCACACCGCACGTGGGTTGTGTATCACAGCTCTAGTGCTCACACGGCGCGCTGTAACGTAGGGAACCCATCGACTGCGATAAGCGTTCAACGTGCTGCTATTTGATATTCTCTTCCATTGAAAAGTGTTGTTCCAATAATTTTCCACGAAGTGTAATGGACCGTGTAATGCTCAATTAAAATATAAAAAAATAGTTGTGAATTTTAATTTATCTTTAAACAGCATCACTATTCTTATGAAATATCATATTTACCTTAAATTAATATAGAACAACAGTATTCGCTCTATCAAAAAAATAAATGTTGTAGCCTATATATTTTTGCCTTATTATAGTTTTAAGTAAATTATTACGATACATTCCTGCATTTTATAAATTGATAAATAAGTTCGTCAGAATAATTTTGTGAATACATGTAGACTTTCTACGCTCTTTGTCGGAATCGCATCCATCATTACTTGGAGTAAATAGTAAGTGACTTCAAAAAATACAGTATAACTAAAAAAAACTCTTGTATCAAAGTATCGTGCTACTCAAAATTTAATCATGAAATATTGGCAAAAGGTATTTTTTTACTCAGTTATTTGAATTAGGTATATTTTGAATGGATAAATAGCTGGAGTCAAAATGATAAAATCACGTTATCAAATGAACTCTATAAATGACAAATTAATTAAAACCTACAACTTATAAGCCAATTGCCATGGATTTCCTGTCGGAATCCATCCAATTGCTTCCTTACTCAAGTCGCCAAATTCAATCAAGATAGTCGAGAGAGTTAGTAATTAAGGTCGTGGACAGTAGACGCTAGATGCATACATTACGGCGCGGCGGCGGCAAGGTTGCGGCTGCTGTATCGCTATCATGGCCGCCATTCATTCTGCGACTGTTACAATTAATTCCTCCGTGAGAACCGACGCTGACTCTGTCCCCGCGCCGGCGCCGCTGCCGAGCCACGGGCGACTACTAGTTAGTTGACCACAAACATTGCGGAAAATATAAATAATAAAAAACCCACCACATACATTATCATTCGTCCATGCTTCGAAAGTATATAAATATTACAAATAGTCTGTACTTTGAAGTGGAAAGTTTTGCCCGTTCTCATTTTAATCACAATCTATCACAACATTATTTTGCCTAATTTGAGTATAAGTGTGGTTTAATTTAAGAACGGTAGCCCACTGTCATGACCGACTGACTTTTTTTACAGTGGGTAAGTTTTCTTAACCCCTTACACATACCTCTCATGGCTAAACTCAAAACCGCTATGACAAATCGAATGCAGTTAAGAAGCTGGGTGTCTAAGACTCCCAGCCAATTCCTGGTAAAATGAACCACACATTCGGAACGCAACGACAGTAATCCTTGCAAGTCGGCGCCCGCGGGTGCGGACGTGACGATGTCGTCGCTCGCTGTTCCCACCGTCCCTCCTCTCATGCGATGCTTATCAGCCGATTTAACGGCATTTCCATCGTTTTTGCTCTTTACTTTAAGAATTTAATTCCTTCATAGCTAACGTTTAAGTGTCATTTCCAATTAATCCTCTGAAGCGGTTTGGCTAAAACCTATGGTGGAAAGATAATAAATAAAATAGTATAGTAAAATAACTTAGCCTCTCAATTTTCCTTTACAACTAGAAAAATTCAATCTCTAAAATTAGTAAAATTGTACCTTCCAATTTTTGTCCAAATAATGAACCTATTAAAATAAAACACGAGCTAAGCAATTATTATTGATCTGATTTGTAGTTGATAGGTATTTTTAAAGTAATCTTATATCTTATCTTATACAATATATAAAGGAGAAGGGGTTTTCTATCGGACAGCAAATCTCCAAAAACTCCTAAAGAGCTACCTAAAACCTTACCTAAAGAGTTGAAATTTGGCACATGTGCTCGCCTTGGGTCTTAGATGCACACTAAGACGCGGTTTTACAAAATTCCCAAAGGGTTTCGCCCTATGGTACTTCAAAGTTTTAATGTTAAATTATAGGGAAGGATATAAGGTTGTCATGGCAACCTTAAAATGTACGACGAATTAAATCTTTAAAAAAGACAAAGGAAGTTTTTATGTTTTTCCAAGGGTGAAACTTGTTGATCAGCTAGTAAATGGATAAAACCTAGTTTCACATACAGACATTTCAGGATTTTAACCTAAAATTCTTTACAATAATTATTGTCGATAAAACATACCTCACAAATAGGTAAAAAAAGATTGGCGTGATAAATATATTATTACAAGAGACAATCTATAAAGTTGAAGACTTTATGAAAATGAAGATAAATTTGTGAAGAATGAGAAGAAAATTAAGAATTAAATGATTAAGATATATAAGTTGAAAATTATGTATGCAATGCAATTGTACAATTGTTTAGCAATAATAATAATAATAATTCAAATTCAAATTCAAATTCAAATTCAAATTCTTTATTTCTCGCATGCGCTAATAGTTTTACATTGCAGTGCATATCTTACTCTCTAGCTTATTTGCTATTAGAGAGTAAAACTCAAACGTAATTTACATGCAATTTATATCAACTTTTCTTTTACATTAAACATTACCATTTTTTAAAAATATATTATTACACATGCTAAACTCTCCTTAAATCCTTTTTTTATGTATGAATAAATATTCCTTGATGGGCGTTTAAATGCTAATCTACAATTAATAAATATTTAACTAACAGACCAACAACATATTAAACAAAACACAATAAATAACAATAAATAATATCTAACAATACATAACAACACAACAATATAATATAACAATCTGGGATTTTCCTACTGGTCTTACTCTATGGACTTTTCCTTTCCAAACTTTCTCCCCCCACTCTTGCCTATGCTTGTCACAACAAAGACACAATTAATTTCGAGCTCTTAACAAGTCACTAACATCGCTCCACACTGTCGATGTCCATGACTTTGCACTCAAAATATTATATTTTCCATTATTTTATTCTGCAATACAAAATTATTTCCCCATTCCCAATATGTGTCTTGTTCGTTGTGATGTGTTGTTATTAACCTAAATGTGCACTAACCATGGAATTATTTAATTAACAATCTAACCAAACAGGTAAGTCGGGCCTAACACATTAACAAATATTAACATATTTATTAATTTATTACCCACGCCTATAACAATGTCTCACGAGTTATGCATAAAGTATGCTTTCCATTTAACTTTTAACTGATTCTTGTTTTGTAATGTCCTTAGATCTTCTGGAAGCGAGTTCAGTAAATTGGGAATTCTAAATTCTAATACATTCTTTCCATAGTTGTTATAGTGCCTTGTTGGTCTAAAATTTCTTTGCCTAAGATTGTAGCCTATTTCATTTAATAATCTGTACTCTTCTTTAAAATAATTTCTGTACAGATCAGTAAACCTAGCCAGTGATTCGAAAGACATAATGCCTAACAATTCTCTAGGTGCATTAAAGAATAAAACCTTAACTATCCTATCCAAAACATTTACCAATCTTTGCTTAACATATTCAGGGGCTAAATAATATATTGTAATTCCATAAAAAATCGTACTTTGTACCAGGGAAAAAATAAACTATTCTCTTAATATTAACCGGGAAAAAACTGCTTAATTTATAACATTTGTATAAAAAAATTCTCAAAGTATTTGAAACTGCAATTACATGTGAATTAAACTTCATGTCTGAGTCAAAATGTATTCCTAAGTGTTTGATGCTCTCACAGAATTGAATTGATTGACACTTACAAAATCCACTCAGTGGCCTAATTGTTCTAAGACATTCTTTTGCATGACAGAAAAGGTTCAAATTTATATTTTGACTTACATTAATTCTAGGGTTTTTAAAAATAATTGCTTTTGTCTTAGCTGAATTTAGCTTAATGGAATTGTTAACAAAGTACTTTATCAATAAATTAAGGTCTGCTTGCATCTGGCTTAGGCCAACTCTTAAATCAGTATGTACAACATAAATAATATTGTCATCTGCATATTGTAACAGACTACTATTCAATTTTAATGCTGCTAGATCATTAATATACACATTGAATAAAGTAGGTGAAAGAATTGCACCTTGAACTAAGCCATAATTCTGTGTGAACCCTTTACTGACAGTATCTCCTATAATGACATGCAACCTCCTATCTCTAAAATAAGATCTAAAAAACTGCAAAAGCTTGCCACTAATACCAATTTTACATAGCTTATTTAACATTAAATCAAAATCTACAAGGTCAAAAGCTTTGGTGAGATCAGTAGCAACAGCAATCACAAATTTATTTTCGTTCAAAGCTTTGTTTACATCTTCCACAAGGGTTTCTAAAAGGTCTATTGTTGAAGTATTTGGCTTAAAACCAAACTGTGCTTTACTGATGATTTCATTTTGATTCAAATAATTTTGTAACTGAAAACATACATAGTGCTCTAAAACCTTTGCGATTGCTGAGACTGATCCCACCGGCCTATAGCAACCATAATCCTGTTTGCAGCCTTTTTTAAATATAGGTCTGAGGTAAGTAATTTTCATATTTGTAGGCATTTCACCAGTTTCAAAAATAGTTCTAAATAGGTGCATTAATACCATTTTTAATCTGAAAACATTGTTTTTCAAATCTTGTGGCCTTATACCATTGACTTTGAATGTAGAAGGAGACGTTTCACCGCCATTGTAAAATCTGTGGATGGCCGTTTTGTAAGCACACTAGCGACTCAAGCGGAATTTTACTTGAACTACACCGAGAAAGCCGCTATGGAGTGGCGCTCCAAGCGGCGAGGCTCGGAAGCTGTTCTGAACGGGTGGTCGACAGCTCGCAGCGGCCCGGCAGCGGCGCCGCGCGGCACGGGAGGGGGGGAGGCGTAGTAGCCAACCGCTCCCCCCGCTCTCCCGCTGACAAACCGCTCTCGCTCTCATCCACGACTAGGCCCGATCGCGCTTTTATAATTTGACGTCGCGCAAAATTTTAGTTTTGCATTGACATAAAAATTAAAATAATTAAGCAGTACAATAATCATACAAAATATTTATTCCCAAGTAAGCTCACGTTCAAATGAATTAATTTTTAAATATAATTGTTTTTTACACGATTGTTTTAGAACTTGATATTATATCCTAAAACTTGACCTAACCAAATGTTATGTAATCGAAGAAAAGCCGTATTAAATAAACTATAAAAATATATTTGAAATGCTCTGTTTAATTTCATTAATTGTGACAGCTTATTTATGTTGCAATTTGTCGAAAGTAGCCTGGCTGAATGCTGGATAAAGTTTCAAACAGTCAAGTATACTTATAAAAAAGTCATAAAAAATCAAATAAAAAATATTTATGTATAATGATCAATGAAACAGATAATTCGTATTTTTATTGTGTAAAAAATAATATGTTAGCCTATTCCTATATTAACAGTGTAAAAAAACATTCTTATAATTTTAAACCTACTAACAGAATAACAGATCCATTACATTGTAGTTTTATTTAACCTAATGACGTATGCTATGCATTACTTGTATTGTCCAACGGTAATAAAGAAGGTTACATTACACTACATTACATTATTACACTTTGTCGTTTTTCCAATACTTTTGTATGTGCTGTATACCTACCTATACACTCCTTTTTTACAAAATGAGGTTACTGGAGACTTGTTCCTATATAAATATTGTTCCTAGATAAAGAATTTACTCTCAGGTCCTTTTATAATAGAAATCCCTATTGTGCGTTTTTCCATAGACACAAGTAGGCCTAAACTATCGAAAATTATGTTTTGATTCTCAATTCGAAAGACTGGTGGATATATCGCGATTCCAATATACTTCATGCAACCAAAGCTTCGTCACCGGGGTCGTACTGGATTCAGGATGACCAGACGTCCGTTTTTAGGAGGACATGTCCTCCTTTTCAACGATTGTCCTCCTGTCCTCCCGGCTTTCGCTAAAATGTGGCCTTCTACAAAGGATATACTTTCGTCGTGTTCCCGCAGCCATAAATACGGTAAATTCGCGCCTTCGTAACAATTTTATTCGTATTTGGTCAAACAACTTAGGCCCTACTGTCGTCTACCCGCAATCGGTAAATCTGCACGATCGTCATTTACGGCCGTTCGTGTTTAAAACCTATTCATTCAAGTTAGGCCTACACCTACCGTTTGTAGATTGTTATGTGTTATGTGTCATATCACATTGCACAGTAATGATCACATAAAAAAGGGAAACACATTTTTTCATTTTGCCGACTTGTGAAGTTGCGGACGCGAAAATCGACCCTATGTGTCAATAATTGGTAAATTTAAAGTCTAAAAAGGGTATTTCGTTTACAGTTCTACATTATCTCAAAAACGGCTCCGAGGATTTCCTTCAAAGTCTGGAAATAAGTCATTTATGACTCAAAAACGTCTTTTACGCAGATTACTTGGCCAGAGAAAATCTAATAACGTATTAAATCGAGTTTTAAGGTTGTAAAATTTTAACATTGGCCTTATGGGTTGCCGTGATAGCAACGAAAATAAAAAAGGAAAGTGTAAACAAATGAAGTAATCATAACAGCTTTTTGGAATCTACAGCTATCAAGGGAAAATACAGCAGGTGGAATGAAGAGTCCATGGAGCAATAAAAAAGGTTTACATTGATAAATTCTATGACATTGAAATATTTTATAGTAACTGGATGAACTGGTGAACATGAAATAACACCGAGCAAGGCTCGGTCCACCAGGTACTTTTCCTTAAAACAAAACAGGTAGAGTGAATGTTTTTTATGAATTCTTCACACAATAAAGTATTTGTGTATCTCTAACATAATATAAGACAATCATTTGTAATGCAATGTAATTGGGTCTATAGCAAAAATTATTACCAATTATTTTTAACGCTGTCCTCCTCTTTCTGTAAATGTCCCCCTTCTTTAACCCAACTGTCCTCCCTGAAATCTGGTCACCCTGTAAGCTGGATCCAGCAGTGGGATGGGAGATGGGAGGCGGCGCCGGCGACTAGGCTCTTTGATGGATATGCCGCCTGTGGAGGGGGTACACCGCCAGCAGTCAGAGGTGTCAGTGACGTTCTGTTGCTATTCTAGCCATTTCCCAGATGTTTGTTGACATTTAAGACTAAGATCGCAATTTGCCGTCGTGTAATTGTCACTGGCCTTATCAAGCTGAACTTCAAATAAAATAGTTTCACCTCTAATTACTGTCAAAGAAAAAAATATGTGCACTCGAGTTTAAACCCATATAACTCTGGAATGAATCATCCGATTTCACTGAAATAACTGTTTAACTGAAGCATTTAAATACATTTTATATTATAACAATTAATTTTAAAATTTTCGGTCTAGCGGGAAAATTTTTATATTATAAAAACCATGAAAAGTACCGGTTTTTCCGAAGGTCCGCCCTAAAAGTGAAGTTTAAACATTTATTTTACAAAACTGTTGGAGCTAACTTTTTTTTGGCCCGTAAGCAGTGGTTTCAGTAAACGTTTACAAAATTAACAACAGCACCTAGAGTATTAACCTTAAAATTATGAACCAATATGAATAAATTAATAATATACCTAATATTACTCCATAAAAATTTGAAAAAGTTTGCTCCGACATTTTTTGTAAAATAAATGTTTAAACTTCACTTTTAGTGTGTACCTTCGGAAAAATCGGTACTTTTCATGGTTTTTATTATGTAAACAAAAATCCGGCTCGACCGAAATATTTAAAACTAGAGGCTTGAAGGGGCTATTAGCCCCTAAGCATAATCCTTCTTTACTATAGTTCCAAATACCTTCTTAGAAAATAGGCTTTTGGATCCACAAAATTATGATTATATCTAGCATTTGGTTTTAAGTAAACAAAGCAGACCTTTATACATACCAATTATTTTTAAATGACAGCTATTTTACGTTATTTCTCATTTTATAGTAAGCTTAAAGCAATTTCAGTATTTTCCCCGAGTCCCTGGGATGTAGTCCTTTAATTTGAGCCCCCTCCCATCATCCTGCGACCTTCCAAACGCCCATAATTTCGTCACAAAAATTTCCCTTACGTAATTATATATAAGTATAGATCATTTGTTATTAAATCTGCATCGTTATAACATAAACTAAACAAACATACTTATCTTTGTATAATTTTAAATTATGAAAAAACTCAAACCCTTAATTATTATAAAATCAGAAAATCTTAAATTATTTTTTTTATAGTACATTGATTGTGCATAGTGAGCTGCATTTTGAAAAAAATCCCACATGTCAACATCTACCATATGGCTTTGAATCAAGCATTAGCACCACATGTTAAATGTAAACAAAGCAGACGTTTTTCAATCCCAATGCATTTTAAATGGAAGATATTTTTCGTTATTTCTCATTTTCTGGTATATTTGGACATAATCTGATATTTTTTCCGACCCCGTGGGACCGAGACCTTTCTTTTGAGCCATCTCCCATCATCCTGCGAGCTGTCAAACTCTCACAATTTTGATTGAAAAAAATCGCTTACAGAATTAATAATATAGAAGATTGTTATAATATAAAATGTATTTAACAAAGGTTCAGTTTAACATTAATTTCACTAAAACCGGATGATTCATTCAGTAGTTATATATGGGTTTAAACTCGAGCGCACATGTTTTTCTTCGACAGTAGTTTGATGTGAAATACAATCACACCTGCACTTGCTGCTTCGTATAGATGAGGTTAGTGTTTTATAATGCGCCTAGGCCTATATGCCTAAAACAACATCAGTAAAGACTGCTAAACACATCGTACATTAGTCCTCAACAAGCTGATTACAGAAAAAATCCACCGCAAACTCCAGGAAGTTCGGAAGAAATAAGGCAGCCCGGAGGGAAGTATGGAGGCTTTTCCAAAAAACTAAAATATTGCAAGGAAAGTGAAAGTAGCAATACTTCAATTGCTAATTTAAATTCACCCGAAAATAGTTTATGCTTTATGTAAAGCCATAATCAAAGTTTATGACCGGGAGTGCTGTTGATTTTTTGAAATACTCAATTATGTTAGTAGGTTTCTTGTATTTATATACCAATAAACTATATTTGAATTTTTAAATTGTATTATTTCCTGCTCAAATTAATTAATTGACGGTTTCTGATGCGTGTTTCTGTCGTTTATAGCAGAATTAAGTCTTACTAAGCCCAAGTGGTATATCCGAGAACACAAAATAAATTCATCAGCACATTGCAAAATGTTTATAATATCCCAAAAAAAGTAATACTATGGTTTGCAGCAATCACCAAATCAGGTCATTAAAAAATACCGTACTCGTACTGGGATGATAACAAATTATAGAATATACAGATATATTACAATATACTTAAGAAAATGTATATTATCAATCTTATAGCTTTTTTGTTCAAAAAATAAGATTGCCAAGCTCTCGCGTTGCCTCATCGAGAACGACATCGCGCCGATCCGCGCTCAGGTTCAAAGGCGTGCGTATCTCGCAGCGACTCGCAGCTTTCCACTCGCTATGAACGGCAGTTGCGTGGGAGAAGGGAGAAGGAGAAGTAGTGATGAGCGAGAGAGATATCCGAAGCACACGGCAGGGGGCCGAGGGGCAAGGTGGAGGGAGTGAGAGAGAGCGCAGAGCGCGCGGGTAGCGCGTTATAACGGCGGCGATGGCAACTACGTGGAGCTGCCAAGACAAGCCGGCACAAGGCGGCCATATGGATGGTTTGTCTCCTTAAACATTCAAAGTCAATGCTTATACCATCTGGGCCAGCAGATGATTTGCCATTTAACTTACTAATTGCTAAGAAATATAAACCATGACTATTTGCCATAAAATTCATACTTAACCTATCTCCTGCTGTACTCATGCTTTCATCAAAACTATTATCTAAATCAAAAAGTTGTCCCTGCATTTCTAACTTTACATCCTCCACTGATTTTTTGAAACTGTTTTCAAAACTATTTACTATGCCTACAATCTCATTATCATGATTAACCTTAAAATTATCTTTTACCGATTGTAATATAGTAGGCTTTACCTTTTTATTGATAAATTGATTCACCAAATCCCAGGACTTTTTACTATCTGTGCAATTTTCAGAAAATTCTCTAAAATAGTAATTTCTTTTTTCTATTCTTATTTTCTTAATGAGGTAATTTCTTACTCTTTTAAATGAATTTCTTAAATCTATATTGTACTTGTCTCTTTTAAGCAGTCCCCATAGCCTATTTTTTTGATTGATCAATTGCTGTATACTATTATTAAAACAGGGGTTTTTTATCTGTTTAGAACTTACTCTCACTTTGTTTTTGCATTTACTATATATTTTTGTGAATCTAGTTACTATCTCATTATAAATTTAATTTGGTTCTCTTAAATCTAACAATGGCCACCAATTCTCTTGACTTAATGCTAAATTTACTAGTCTATTGTTAATAACTTCCTTGTAATTGAGGTTATTGCCTGTGTTTTCAACATTTTTAAAATTCATTGCTAGCCCTATCCAATAATGATCTGCAACCTTTTCCTCTACTACAAAAGCTTTATGCAACTGATCAAAAACTCTTACATTAACGTGATCTAGGCATGTAGACACTAAATTATTATTGTAATATTCTACTCGAGTAGGTTTATCTATCATATTTACTATTCCATGAGCATAAAGGATGTCTAAGTATCTGTCTGCACCATACATATTATTAATATAGCACAGATTAATGTCCCCTATCATTACAATATTCTTTTCTTTTTTTTAAATTCTGAATTCAATAGGTCATCTAATTCACTAATGAAGTTGTTTACATTCATGTTAGGAGGGCGATAAAAAGCCATTACTATAATTGTTTCTCCATTATGATTTAACCTTAATAACAATAATTCTGCTGAGTTGAAATTAACTTCTAATTCCTCAACCTTTATCTTATCTCTGTACAAACATAAGATACCACCGCCCTCTCCAGATAGCCTACACTTTGATTTACTATTGAATCCTTTCATGCCAAAAAACTTTACTTCTTCATTATTAACATTTATTTCATTGAATATGATCACATCAATGTAACTAATAACCCTATATGACTCAGCTAAAATTGTATCCCAGTATTTTCTTAAACTTCTTACATTTGTACCCATTAATAAAAGATCGTTTAGTTTCCTATTTTTGTGTAAAAAATCAACAGTACTATTAAAATTATCAAATGAAATACAGTGCCCATCAGATAAAACTTCATTTTCCTCTAATTGAAAAATTTAGAAGAAAAAAAAATTTAACAGAAAAGAAAATTTAACCAGAAAAAACTTACTATTAAGCTATTTTAGTCGTAAGATCCCCTTCAATCCTATTTTACTTGTTTGAAATCGCCTTCTTTTACAATCCTGATTGCCCTTGATGATTCATCCTTTTTTAACATGATTCTATTTCCATTCAACCACAAGAATTTGTAACCCTTTTCCCTTTTTACCTTTTTTGCCTCCATCATTAAACCAGCAAAGTATGGGGTTAGATTGTCGTTAAAATAAATCGCTCTCTGTGGTAGATTACTGGAAACCAATGATAGATTAGGTTTAAGCTTTCTAGCCCTTTGTACAATACTGTCTCTTGTAGCTCTCGTGCAGCACTGGACAATGATGGCTGGCGTCTGGTTGTTAGCAGGAAGTCGATGAGCAGTGAACTCTTCTTTTCTTATCTGGATGTTCATTGCCGACAGAAGCTGGACCACCTTCTCACCCACATCTTCATCCTTAGACGCCGGAATGCTGGTGATAATGAAGTTCTTACTTCTGCCATACTGTCTCTCGCATTCTAGAGCCACTTTCAACTCATCGATGTCCTTCCGCAATGCTGTTGTCTTCTTTGTCACCTCCTTAACTTCCTTTGATATTTCTTCATATTTTTCTTGGACCTCGGTGACCACTGCTGTGAGACTGTCAATTCGCTCAATGATAGTCCTTTCCTGCTTTTGAAACATAGTTTCCAAAAGTTTTTTAAGCGACACATAAGTAGGGTCAGTTGGCTCAGTTGTTTCTGGATTGCTATTTAGTCTTACTCTCGGAGCTCTACAATTATTACACTCCCATTCCGCCTTCTTCTGAATACTTTTGGCCTTCCATGTATTCTTAGATACCCCAGAGCATCCATAATGTAAATGCCCTTGGCATTTTCCGCAAATTACATGATCTCCATCGGAAGGTAAGTCTTTCTTGCAGATGAAACAAGACATACTGTCTGCTTGTATAAGGCTGAATGGTTTCCTTATATCCTTATTTACCAATATTTAACTCCTCTTAACCTTACTTCTCCAATCTATCACTGAAATCACCTAGTTCCTAACCTTAAATAAGGCTGTTACTTCACATTCAAATTCTGAAGGTATTATTATCTCCCAAATATTACTTATCTGCCAGGATTAACCATGAGATCTCACTTTAGTAATTAAACTTTAAATCATATTTGAAATTTAAATATAATCAATTAAAAAACTGTATTAATTGTGGATTAAGACAGAGTCACTGATGAAGTCAGCCACCGCCATAGAGAATGATATTATTATTATAATTATTATTATTATATTATAAATATTATTATTATTATTATTATTATTTAAATGGATGGTTTGTGGTGCTGAGTCATCTCAGTCCGACTTATCATAAAATGGTCTTAACTTGTTTTTTTAATAATTTATGTAAGTATAATTACGTGTGTTACAAACCTGCCGTAATTTGCAATTGTAGTCCTTATGAACAGAAATGATACATTTTATTAAACTTTATCACAATTCAAAATTATTGGATATTTAAATACAAAAGAATCTAAATACGTTTAAAATACAAGATTGCTTGTTTCTTTCACAAACTAATCGATAACATTTATATTAACTAGATTACTCGGTTGCAGCGTTGCTTTCAAAAATGCAGAACTTGTAGAACTATTTCAAACCATGAGCATATCTTCAGTTGTAAATAAAGTGAGCTGAGCTTGTTCAAATGTCGATGGATAGCGCCAATGTTCTTAAACTTTTCTGTACTTTAGGGATGCCCTTTTAAAAGATTCTGAAACGTATTGACAAATTTACATAAAAAACATTTTAATTTGTCACCTCAAATGTTAAAAGCCGTCCAGCCATTATCGAGGTTTAACTGTGTAAAGGGAACACAGCTTGCGTATTAATATGTAGATTCTGCAAAAACTGCAGTTTGTACATGAACCGTCCCTATAGTAATAGAAAACATTCACATCAAGAAAAAAATGAACAAAATCACGGCCAATCCTGTCAGTCCGATCCGTTGCACTACTCGACTACACACAACAGCCGTGACCTGTACACGGGCCGGAGGTGCGAGTGGCCTTTAGCGCGGGGTGTCGTTATTACCATTTTGATATCCACGCCAGAAGCGCCTAGTAAGTCACAGGCCAAGGTAACCTGTCATTAGCCAGATATTCGGGATAGCGTGCTCGATTGACCCCAGGGTTCGCTACTCGTTCTGCTTACCGCTCGAGGAAAATCGGCTAAATTTATATATTGCTTATCGTCGAAATCTTAAAACACAAAGCTCGTCCTTCTCGCTGATTGGTCACTCGTCGGCCTGTAGGACGCCAGGGAATTACGAGCGTTTAACATATATTTGAATCACCACCTTGCGCACTTTAATAGATTGTTTATGCAAATTAGAATTATTTTTTCCTCGTAGGTTTCTCCAGCGGCACTGAAATGTCAGACTCCAATGCAATTACTAGATTTGCATGGCCTGTTTCCTGTATTTATCACTTGTTTGTGTTATCAGTTTTATTAAAATGAGCTAGAATTCAATTAATCTGTAGTGGAGCAAACGTTTATTTCAACTCCGTTCCAATGTCTTATAGCAGCCTAATGAAAAGTTGAATTCGGCCTGACTCCTCTTTTATATTCTCCTTAGATGAATCATATGCAATCACTTTAAAAGAAACAAAGAAAGCATGAGAGCAACAAACCGTATTGCTACAGAACGTACGTGCGCTTTTTAAGGCTGGCGTATATGTAAATTTCATCATATTTAGCATTAAACCTATTCAACAAATTGATAATTATTATTAGACTATTTATTGCTATTCAAATTGTTATCGATCGATTGGTTAATAATTAAATAAAATATTAAGAGAGGCGATTGGGAGAGTTGTGCGTATTATGTAATATGAGAGAATATTGAAAGTACGTGTTAAGAGAAGACGAAGGATAATATAAATACTGTTAAAATAATAAACAATAAACAAAAAACTAATAAATAAAAAACTTTATCCAATATGGCAGATCCAAGATGGCCCCACTCAATATCCCTCAGAAACGATGGACTGGGTGATTAAAATATCTCAGGAGGACTTTAAAATATCCTTTCATTGGCTAAAAAAGATTTAATTTTTTAATTACCATAAAATTAATTAAATTAACAACTGAAAAGTTTACGTTAAACAATTTTCTCCAGCCATGGTTTTATCAGCATAGCAGATAAGCCTGTTTTATCAGTAAACTAGTGGCACGGTTGAGAAATTGTATAGGAGAGAGCGATTAAAATAGTAGATTTTACACATTCCAGGGCATCTAAGCAGGGCTCTAAAAGGCCCGAAATATGTAAATATTTGCCGGGAGGCTTCGCACGGTGGCGGTCGGACTGTATTTGAGTGTTAATATCATCAGATCCCCCGGTTTAATAACAGCTGATACTTGTTGTTGGGTAAATTATCGACCATCAAATCAAGGAGCTGTTAGTTACAACATCCACCACCCCTTTATTACTTGTTAACACGTTATGTTCACGCCAATCATGCAAATACGCATACAAGATTTCGTAAATTCCTTTTCCCTGATTAAATAGAGAAAGTTTCTAGGAAACAGTGGAATATTTCCACATGTAACGCCGACATGTATCGGCGGAGGGACTCATCAGCAAGTTTAGCCAACCTAAAAAGTCATGGTGGGTTGTGTTCTTTTAATTATACGCTATCACATAAAATTGATCAAAATATTTCCTCATGCAGAAAATTAATTAATACAAAATTATAAACACAAGCAAAAAATATTCCTTCTTTTAATTTTTCAAGAAACACTTAAATTAGTGTTATTTATAATAGTTTTTATCATATATTTTACGAAATAATGGAATCAAAATTTTACCTAAGTGATTTGCTATACCATTAAGAGTGAAAAAATAAAAGAAAAGGATCATTTCATTTGACCTTAACCTCAATCAAGAACCTTAGAATGAGAACAGCGATAAGAATAGAGAAAGATGGAAATCAGAATGAGAACAGCAGAATATTTTTCAGTATTAAGAATAGAGAAAGATGGAAATTGCTTATATCGTACCGTGAGTCAATACTTATTTAACAATCAAAATAGCCATTCTAAATTACGTACCGAAGCAATTCAATATTTAAATAAACATTGGGAAGAAGTAAAAACATTTGTAGTTGATGAAAGTCAAGCTTCAGAGAAAGATAAATGCAATTAATGAGTAATGTTGGAACATACGGAACGTCGCTTGAATGCTTAGCTTTATCCCAAATATATAAACTTAATTTTCATGTATACCTTCAGCCTACAGAACCAAGAATGATGACAAGAACAATAGCAATGAGGAAGCCTCCAATAAAAATCTCTTCTCAAGATAACAACAACATAATCAATTTATTATTATCCGGCAATCCATTGTCTGGTCATTTTGACCTACTTATTCCAAAATCTAAAACTTGGGATACGAATGCAGACAGAAATCATATATTTACGGATTCAAAAACTAATCAGAATAAATGCACTGAATGTGAAATCACTTTCAGAAGTCATGCAAGATTCCTCAATCACTTAAACAGAAAACATTCTGAAAAAGTGAATGATTCAGTGACAACTCAAAATCCACCAACACACAATGAATGTAGTTCTCTTGACTATCTATTAAATCACTTCGAAGTAAACCCAATGCAAACCTCTGAGGATCAAGTACCATCTATATGGTTGACTCGCTGGGAAAAGATTGTAACTCTCAAAAGATTACAGTATAATTTACCAAATGGATCCGATGGAGACAAATTTGTTCAATTACTAGCTGAAGAAATATCACTACTATCAACCGGAAAAGAAACCTCTGAAAGAGTAATATGTTTCATTGCTGTTATTTTACAGAGAGAGAAAATGATAAAACAAACTAAAGATATTAGAAGAGCAATTGATAGGAGAATGAATGAGTGGAAAGAAGAGAGATATGATGAGCTAGTAAATGAGGCCCTCCGATGTGATAGATCTTTAAAGAACAAGTATAAAAATCTTAATACAACTGAACACAAACAGTTTGCAGAAACCTATTTCAATAGACTAGTCCAATGTGGAAAAATTAAAGAGGCTTCCAGAGTAATAAACCAAAACATGACAGGAGGAGTTCTTGACCCTGAAGAGTTTATCGGTGACTAACACTACCGTTTATGACTTATTAAAAGAAAAACATCCTGACCCAATGATTCCAAACAAAGAGTTGCTAAAACTACCTGAAACCATGAGTGAGGTTCCTAAGCTATAAAATACAGAAATAACAGCAGAGCATGTCGAGAAAGTAGCAAGACAACTTCACGGAAGTGGTGGCCCAGGAAGGAGTTCCTCAGAAAATTGGACAGATTTTTTGTTAAGACACGGAAAAAAGAGTGCGTTTCTGAGATCTTCTATAGCCACTTTAGCTATGAAATTAAATGGTGAAGTAATACCTTGGCATAAAATAAGAGCCTTAATGGCAAATAGATTAATCGCCATTGACAAATGTCCAGGAGTGAGACCAATTGGAATTGGAGAATGTCTTAGACGGATCATAGCTAAATGCATGATAATTGCATTTGGAGAAGATGCCAAACATGCTCTAGGCACCAATCAACTTTGTGGAGGCCTCAAATCAGGTATAGAGGGGGCAATACATTTTATGCAGACTATTTTTGATGACAACTAAAAATGATTGGTGCATGATATTAGTGGACGCTGATAACGCATTCGATAAAATTAACAGAGTAAATGCAATGTGGCAAGCAAGATTGCATTGGCCCAGAGCTGCCAGATTTATTTACAACACTTATCAATGCAGCGCGGACTTAATCATCCCTGGAACTAAAAAAAGATTGCTCAGCAAAGAAGGTGTCACCCAGGGAGATCCATTATTAATGATTCTATACGGATTGGCAACACTTCCACTAATTCAGGAATTAAAAAGTATGCCAGGTGTATTCCAGACCTGGTATGCAGATGACTCATCCTGTCAAGGATCCATTTACAATGTAATGTAATGGTGGCAAACTCTGAAAGAAATTGGTCCAAAGTATGGATACTACCCTCAAGCCAAAAAAACCAAACTAATTTGGAACCATGATTTCGAAATACCAAAAACAGTTATGAAACAAATGGAGGGGATAGAAATTGTTCATGGCAGCAAGTTTTTAGGGGGCTTTATTGGATGTGGAGAAGAAAAGAAAAAATATGCAACGGAAAAAATAAATGTTTGGACGCAGCGTGTTAAAAATCTTGCGGAAATTGCAGTAAAACACCCTCAATCAGCCCATGCTGTTGCTACCAAAACATTACAAGCAGAATGGACCTTTTTTCAAAGAGAAATTGAAGTAGAACCAGAAATGTTTGGTCCAATCCAGCACACTATTAGAACATCCCTATTTCCCAATCTGTTTGGATTACAAGAAAGCCTAACTAAAGAAGAGCATGAAGTACCACATCTAACAGTAAAAAGCGGAGGGATAGGGATGAATGATCCAATGATACACTCAAAACACATACATGAAACTTCGAAAAGAGGGTGTGAAGTTCTGTTAAAAGCTCTTACACAAAAAACCACTTTTGATTTCTGTGAGCATGAAGACACTTTAAAATCATCATTAAAAATATACCGAGAACAAAAGAAAATCGAAGAAAACAAATTATTGAATGACAATTTAAAATATTTTTCACAACAAAGACAAAATGTATTATTACGTAATGCAGACCCAAAATCAAAACATGGCAGCTGGTTATCTTGCATACCACTAAAGAAATTAAATTTAGACATGTCACCGCAAGAATTTAGGGATTCCCTTGCACTGCGCTATGGACGGACGCCTATCTACTTACCAACCAGATGTGATGACTGCGGGAAAGAATTTAGTACAGACCATGCCCTTACATGTCCAGTTGGTGGCCTGATCATAAGGAGACATAACGAAATCAGAGATAATACTCTAGGAAACTTAATGGAACAAGCACGGGGAAATTGTATTAAAGAGCCCCTTATATCAGAGAAGGAAAACTTAAATGCACCCGCGATTAAAGCTGACCTAGAGTGTAGAGGTGTATGGGAGACACAGAGGGAAGCATTGTTTGATATACGTGTCGTTGACACTGATGCTCCCTCATATGTCTCCAAACCTCACGTCAAGGTCATAAGAAACGCTGAGGAAGAAAAGAAAAGAAAATATTTGTCAACTTGTGAACGCCAAAATGCCTCTTTCACTCCTTTAATAACCTCCGTTAGCGGAATCTTAGGGAATGAGTTTCAGACCCTGATAAGAGCATTGGCTGAAAGACTCTCTGAAAAATGGGGAAAGCCCTACAGCCTGGTTGTAAATTGGATTAGAGTCAGATTAACTTGCTCTATTTTAAGAGCCACTAGCATGTGCTTGAGAAGATCAAGGAGGAAATGGAGATCGGCTCGAGAATTTGAGGATGGAGCAGGCATTCAAAATCTTCATTGTAACAACCAAAATTTCTAAGTAACATTTGTGAATCTTCTAAGTTTATTGTCTAAAATTATAAACCACTTTTGATTTCTGTGAGCATGAAGACACTTTAAAATCATCATTAATACTTTATTAATGTAACGATACCTATATAGCGTGATTATTGAATGCCCCCCCCCTAACCTTTTTCCATATTAAAACAATTAATTCCAGACTAACCCCCAAACATTATTGGATGTTGAGTGGGTGACCATTTTCGGCCGCTATCTTAATTCTACCATATAGGATATTATTTTTTCCAAAAAGATCTGTCATTTGAAAATACATTATTGTACCACTCTCAATAACGCAATCGGTTTTTTAAACATGTTGACTCACTCTTCATATATACAGGGGTGCTGAAAAGTCCCGGAACAGCTAAATATGTTTTGAACCGAATTAGTTTGAGAAATAAAACTTGACACATTCACTCCTATGTACAAAAACTACTTTCTGAGGTATTTAGGACTCTCGGCCCCCAGGGGAACTACCAAAAAGCCACGAATTTTTGGGCCGCTCTGACCCTACCGAATAGCCACGATCATTAGAGGGGATTAAGAAGGGTTTGTCTGCCAGCGCTGAAATGTCCGAAAAGCCACGACGGCTCAGCCAGGTAGCCGGCACCACCTCTGGGAAAAAGGGAATTTATAATTCTCTATGACCTAAACCATTTACTGCTACACTTAGTAGTTTGTAAAATAAAAGTTTATTTTTCATTAAATGATAATTTATTATAATTTTGGCGTTGCACGAATTATACAATAATTAAGTTTCAAGCAAGTTTAAACACAAGACTAATATAATTAAATTACATATCCTAAAGATAGCAGGTATGAGCAAATGTCAACGCTCCCGCGCGATTTTCGGTGGAATGCGGCGCCACCCTAACTAGTTTTAAGGGGTTAGGCATTTCTGTACCAGATTCACACCATTCGCACCATCGTACCAGTCTTGTAAGATCATTGAAGGTGGTAAGATGGAAGGTGAAGAAGAAGAAGTTGATTTAATTGTAAGTAACAAAGGGAAAGAGTGTTTGTGTGTAAATGGATTTAGATTTGTCAAGCAATCTACATGATGTAGATGTTGTGTTTGTCAAGATATGTTGTGGCGTGTTCTGCATCGCAGGGGGCGGCAGTGGCATGGAAGACAGAAATACGGGCAGGGGAGAGGGAATTTAAAATTCCCATTCCTCCCGACCATTACCTCCCTGACAGCGCTTACCTGCCGCAGCGATCGTGGCTTTTTGGACACTTCGTTCCTTACGAGATGACCCTTCTTAATCATCACTAATGATCGTGGCTATTTGGTAATTTCAGATGGACCGAAAAATTCGTGGCTTTTTGGTAACAGCCGGCCCCCAGTGGGCCGTCCCTCACTGCGGGCCGAGAGTCACTAAATATCTCAGAAAGTAGTTTGTTGACATAAGAGCCAATGTGCCAAGTTTTATTTCTCAAACTAATTCGGTTCAAGAAATATTTTGCCGTTCCGGGACTTTTCAGCTCCCCTGTATAAAGGTTTTTATCGTTTTATAATTTTTATTATTTTAACAATATGAATTGTAATAATAAGGCCATAATCTCAAAATAAAGCTAGATAATGATAAGGACCAGCAGCCATTGTTAAGCCATTGACACATGATTTTGGCGGATTTGACATTTACGCGCGCCGTATTGGATCCACAATTTTCAAATGAGCTAAGCCATTTAAAATCCAAAGGTGGCATTGTATCATGACTCATTATTTTAAACTAACTGTTCATGCTGAATTGGTTTTGAAATTACCTTTTTTAAATTTGAGAAATTGCAACGTTTTGAGATTATAAATAAAAATCGACGAGAACTTAAATCACGTGTGCGTTAACCAAAATAACGTCACTTATACACCAATTTTCAAAATGACTACCGAAACGAAACCAACAAAGCTATTGGAAAATGAATTGGAAAACACCCTCATACTTAAATTCAGAGAGGAATTTAGAAGCGAAAATTACGGGACAAACATGTTAATATTACTTTGGCCGGTCTGCGGGTGATCAGTTATCGAGCAGGAGTTATGATTATACCGAGTGGCAGTCGGTATAATGACAGTCAGTCGGGCAATCACGCGGCGCAGATTATACGATGCGGGGACAATGATGAGCACATACATCTTGTTAACACGGTACGAAACTGTCGCCCGGGGCGCGGGTGATGAGGTGGGTCTGCACTTTGGGCTACTGGGGCGTTCAGTGTGCTGTTTAGAGCGACTGCTCTGGATTGTGGAACTGGCTCTATGAAGAAAATCCAAGAAGTTTAGACGGCATCTACGTATTAATAGGCAAGCATGTTTTTTTCTCGGCCTGTGCGCAACATAGGAAAAATCTAAGCACACCGTTAGAAACGTGCTTGCCTGTAGACGTGCTCAATCTCATGAACATTTAAGAATTGTAGAATAGTGAATTTGAAATTATAAAAATATTAACATTGGCTTAATGAGTCGCCATGTTGTTTAAGGAATAACAACGAAATGTGTTCATGGTGTTCATGGTGTAAACAAAATGCAATCACAAGTTCCATTGGAGCAGTGAGTAAAAACTAATGACTTACTTACTAAACTCAAATATTTTCTTTTAGGCGATTCCTACTTATTTAAATTAGTTGCAATGCAGTATTATAAACCTTACCTGTCGCCTCAACGTCCTACACCAAGATTATGATTTTCATTATTAAGATTATAATATGACCATAAAAGAAATAAACTAACCTGAATGCTTCAAAAATGATTCGATTTAATCATATGATGGATTGCGAAGATGAAAAATATATCCTCGAAGTATTCCATCATATAGGATTGTTTTGAATCACAACACTATTTATACCTGTTTTAGAAGGTCACGACGGCGCCGTTTTGTTTCAAAAGTAAAAGGTTTACATATATACAAATGTTTTTGAGATGCATCTAAAAAATGTAAGCATTAAAATGTAGACGAAAATCTAAGAATTTTTTTCATGATTTATGTACGTCTATTTGAGTCATGTTTGAGGATAGCACACTTTACGGTTTTCACGAGTAGAATATTATCCACCCTTGGGCAACAAACTAATAAAGCTATTTCAAAACAAGGAAATGCCACTTTCTCAATGGGCTATACAATAAACAAAGTACAAATGTGTAAAAATGAATGTAATATAATGTGAAAATGCAAAATTTAATATAATTATCGCTTTGTAACAAAATAATTGGTTTGTAAAACAATATTTTCAAAGGATTTAAGGAGTTATTCCAACTTCATGGTGTTTCCTTACACCATGTTCCAACTTATCAACAAATTACCGGTTGTCATCTATACAAATAGCTATGAATAAGCCGCGTGGATAGTTGGATTGTAAAAAAAGAGAAACTCTTGAATCGAAAAAACTCAAGAAAAAACCCAATTGGTGGAAAACACGCAATAATCGAGCATCAGACGGCAACGCCATTCGGATAATTGACGAACCGAGGCGGCAAAACTGCCGAGTAAATCGCAAATTGCGATCTCAGAACCTCTGAATGCCGCCAGTCCGACGAAGAAAACTTAAAAATTGAAATACGAGACTATACGTCACTCATGGGCGGCGCGGCCGCGTTTTCGGTTCCCGTCCAAATTGGACAATAAAGATAAGCATCAATGAATTATTCGGGTGAAGTGGTTTTTGATTCACAACATATGTGTTTAGGACTTCAGATTCCTATGTCGATGAACTTTGACCCAACAAAATCCGATGGGAAGGACGATTGTTAATTAATGACTTTGGAAACAAATTTATCAAAAATCTTTAAGTTTAATATTTCTCGATACATAGCAATCTACTGATTATTCCCTATTTATTTTATTATTTTTATTGTTTTGCTTTCTATACATGTCCCTAATACATATTTTATATCCAAGGCCACTTAGAGATTTAAAACACTGATCGTTGAATACATGGGCTCAAGTTTTTTTCAGACTACAATTAATTCTTAAAATATATTAGCTATTTTTTCGTAAATAGTGTGGTGGGAAGTGTCAAAGTTACCAAAAATAGATTCTTAATTAGCAAACAATACTTTTACGATGTAATACTGACTTTCAATGTACTAGTTCGAATGTTCTGAGAAAAATGATAAAAATATCAGGGAAGATGAATAATTGTAGAAAAATGTAATCTATATAAATAAAAATCAATTCGATGAGTAGTAAACACAGTACGTTGTTCCAATGTTAATCTTACGTAAATAAATAAAAACCTTTCTATTTCTTTTTAATTCAATAACCTTATTATTTGTGCACCAAATTGGATATTTTTTTTTGTTTTCTTCGTATTTTTTAGAACAAGGTTTTTGTGTGAAATAAAATTTTAAATTCGACCCTGGGGCTCTCTCCCACTGGCATTTAAGTTACTTGACCATGTATGCATTCTGGTAGAGTAACTTGAGAACTAATTCAAATCATAACCGTATGTTGACATGTAAACAAATGTGAATTTGAAATATGTATTTATTTACATTTGGACTATTTACTTTTGTAGTTCAAGGATTTTGTGAAATTAAAATGTCTAATCAAAAGTTACTTTTTGTATATGAAGAATTCTGATTGCATGACACGTGCATCTACCTTTTTATCTAACTAACCTTTTAGGATGTTCAGAAATGAAGATAAATCCTCATAGTTTTGTTTGGTTTTAGAAAAATTAATATTGCAAGCCTGATATGATTGTGTGAAAAACTGCAGTTTTTATTTGACCAGAGAGGTTAAGAAGTGTTTGAGTTCATAGTTCACCAAAATCATGACTATAGTTTAAGTTTAATAACATAGATTCAGTATTATTCTGATTCTTGAAAATGCCACGTTACCCTCGACGCAACAACCTGGGCCGTAGAGAACGCAGTGCTGTGAAAGCAAAACGAGTCTCGAAATGAAGATGAATGTGCTTTATTTAATCTAAACCATCAACGAGGAGATACTGCATTCAATCCCCATTGAGCTGCGTTCAATTATAACGCGACGATCGATTACAGTTTATTGCCAATAGTTGCTATTGGCTTAATGAACATTGTGTGTCAACAGTTGCAATGATTTTAGGTTTAAAAATGAAGCCCCTGTAATATGGCCAACTACAATTGACACCATTGGCATATCAGGTTGAACCAGGCAAAACTCCGTTCCGTGGAATACGTACATCTTCGGGATGCTACCAATACTGATTGAAATGCATTTAGTGACGGCAGAGTGACTATTGTCCCAGCAACATACGTCGGAAGTCCGCGACATATGCGCATGAGTACGCTCAGGATGCTAAGTTGGATGTACGTCATTATGGTACACCAGATTTGTTTGTTACGTTCACGTGCAATTCAAATCGGTCAGAAATTCTACAAGAATTATTTCCTGGCCAATCTCCCATTGATCGCCATATTACCACAAGAGTTTTTAAAAGAAAATCAAAGTTATTCATGGATTTTATTGTTGAGCATTGCATCTTCGGCGAGACGCATTGTGGGACTTATTCAGTAGAATGACAAAAACGCGGGTTGCAACACGCACACATCCTTACTTGGTTGGTTGAGAGGATAAAACCGAATGAATGTGATATCAGCTAATATAGTGAAGGATATCCATTCAGCTAAAAGTCGGTTCAGTAATTATTGTGTTGCGGATCATTAACTCACTATGTATTTGTAATGGCACTCAGCTGACGGTGAAAAAAATAACTAACAACATAATTGAGGCAACGATTTCGCAAAAAAAAACTACAAAGGTGAAGACGTTTTTATTCCACGTATCCAAATGATTCTAAACGATATGCCCTTTGACTTAAAGCGGCAACAATTCCCAGCAGCTTGCATTTGCAATGTCCGAATTAAATGGACAGTCGTTGAATGTTTGTGGAAACAACCTTGAAAATCCATGATTGTCGGAACAGTGAAAATATAATTTTTGCACCAGAAAACAAAACTAACAATGTTGTATATTAAAAAAGCTTTAGAATTAAAGCTATGTTGTTGATGTGAATATTTTGATATTCATTCAAACTAAAACAAATTATTCATAAAGAAGATAGGGCAACGTCTATCGGGTCAGCTAGTTAGTAAATAAATGTTTTATTAGTACTAATCCTGTTGTACAACAACGGCTTATACACTGCACTGCTCATGAACGTCTACGTAGAAGTCTAAGGCCATAGGATGGAGTGTTCACCGTTCACCAGTCATGAAAGCCTTATATTAAAATGTCAGTTTAAAACGTTTTCTAGAATATTTATTATATAGTTATTTAGTAAATCAAATTTTCTTGTAAACTCAAGGACGTTTAAACCCAGGTTTAGCAGAAGCGTGAAGAATCTAACCATAATGTTCGTAAAAGAGTCTCACTTTTTTAAACGAGGGCTCCTTGTTCTTCATCGGGAGCTATACGACGGACGCAGGCTAGACGATGATCCAGTGCACCGATTGTTCGACAAAAACCGGCGCCGCGGCCGCCGTCGCAGCAGCGTCTGCGTTTTTACCTCAGTTAAAACGGTTTCTTGTGTTGTTTATACGTGTTTTATCGCCTCAAACGTTCTCGGAGGGATTCAGTATGTTTTATGTATTTAAGATAACTTGTTCTCAAGCACAAAACAATAATTTAGTGATGTCTGGTTGAACTGATTTGAAAAGTAGCTGCAGTGAAAAAAGAATTGCTGGAAAAAGTACGGTAGGAGAGAACGGCATTTTGTAAAAAAAACATTTCTTAGAGGCATGAAGTTTTTGAATGCAACAAAGAATCATATCAGGGTAATAGCCAAAAATATATGGTATGAGAGGACGGGCAGTGAGCTCGGCGTTTCGTAAAGAAACAAAAAATATATTTGAAACATTAATTTTTCAAATGCCACAACGAAAAACATTAGAACTCGGGGTAGTGGTCGGATCTAGAAAGCAGTACTTTCACTTAAGGTCTACTGGGTCTGGTTTGTTCTGCTGAGATTGATCCACTCGACTGGAATAAAAAAACTGGTGGATCCACTTGAAAGTTAACCTTGACTTTTGTAAAAATAAGAAACCTGTTTCGTATAGGATTTGGCACAGAAATTTCAAAACAAACAATTTTTTATCCATTCATTTTATACTGGTCAAGCAAATAAATTAAATGAAATGTTCAATCAATGTGTTGCACGGCTATTCAGAACTTAAAAAAAACAGGCCTTATTTTTATCGAAGTTGAAAAGTCAAGTAATAAACAACTAGAGACAAACCCTTTTTAAAACTGTGTTAGATCACTACTCTGTGAATATAAACAACAAAGAAACGAGAGTTCTACTTTAATACGGCGCTCCACCTCGCGCTACTACGTGCTCCAACTGAAGACCAATGTTTACTTTCAAATTTGGTTCAGCCTCAACCGCTTAACCAAATCCGCTGATTTATAGCTTATTTGAAAAAGAAAATTGTTTTCTGGTGATTCCAGTGAACAAGATTTTGATATATAGCTTTTTATTGTGATAATTATTTTTAAATTGTAATTGTAGCTATATTTCGCAACAAGGGCCGAAAATGAGGTTTTGCAGACTCGAGATCGTGTTTCAAATTCGAGACGAAGTCGAGACTGTAAGGTTATGAGCGACGATACAACTTCTTTATGATCAAACAAACAACTATGAAAATCGTACGATCGCAACCATCCTGACTTTGGAACCTATTGAATGACGTATAATTATGTGATTTTCTGACGTTTCAAGCAAATAAACGATCAGCTGACTTTCGGCCCTAGGGCCCCAAACGTTTTCGGTCCGGTGGCAGCAAACAGTGTGTTTCAGTCTGTGTTTGACGTTTGTAAAATAGGTGATTTCGTAGTGTGGTGAAAAATAAAGATTATGCTCAATGAAATAGATAGATAATATTTTTTAGTCTTTCTAATGAGCTGTAAATCAACGATTTGGCTGTACCGAATTTCAAATTGAACATAGGTGTTATGAGAGGAGCAGGTATATTTTTTTTCGTGACTGGAGCATCCTTTTAAATTACGATTACGGTTAACTCAAAATCTGGATCTTTGACCTAACAGTGTGAATTTGCCTTTAAAAAAATTATGATCTTGCAAATTTTTGTGTAATAATTTTGTGAGATTAAAACCTTTCTTTAAGTCAGTTTTTAACATTCAACGTGTTGGAAATTATACCTTTAAAACGTACCATTTGTTATAAAGATTCAACTGCAACTTCTTTTAGAGCCGTTTTTAGAATGGAACATTAGCAAAAAGAGGACACGAATCTGTTGAAATAAATTTCGCGGTAATTTTGACGACAATTTTTGTTAGCTAAAATACTAAGCGAATTGAATTTAAAAACACTTGCGGATTATGTAACTTTTTTTATACAAGCACTGAGCCATTTGTTTAATACAAGCGGCAAAAAGTAAGAAAACATATTAAGAAAAAAATCAAACTCATCCATAGTATGATGACGGCGTCTATAAGATGACGGACAGAGTATGCAGATTGCTTTGGCTCTATAAGGTTGGATTATAGCAGCAGATTTGTCACCAGCTCTGACCTTCCTGGGAACATGCCGCAGGAATGCAAAGCCCGCGGTAAAAACAGGACAACAGCCATTATTCAATTACTATGGGAAGACAAGCGTCTTCGAGGATACCGTCTGCTGCTATTAAGTTATCAATTGAAAAACTTGGTGGAATTTTGTTGCCTCCGTACTGTTATGAAGTGTTGTTTGCGGAAGTCGATCATTTGCGAGGCTACCTTAGTCTGACGGTTACTAACAAAACCCCGTTGATAAATTATTGTTCAAGAGGACATAAATAACATAATTTGTTTCCCAGAATAATGTAACGTTCTTCTGATCAATCTGCAGGTATATTAAAAATTGCAATAAGGTTTTAATACTGTATGCATAATATCAACTTTACTCAGCTGTAAGATCAAATTCATCTAGTTATTTTCTCACTTCCTAGTATGAACAAGAACAAATAACATACTTACTCATCACATGTTACGGTATCCTTAAAGTGATACAAATTCAAATTGATAAATTTAAATATGCTGAATACAAAGATTGAATACATCGGAATTACTTATTTTATCTTCCTGGGCGGACCAGCAAGGGGCTTAAATTTCACAAACCTTGTAGCAGCTTGTAGTGTTGCTGCTTGATATTTCAATTAAATCTCAAATAATGGAACACTAGTTAAATTTTATATCAAAGATATTGGCACAACAAATTTTGAATGCTTCTTAATAACTTTTTGTTTGAACTAATTTTTTTGTAGTCAACGTAAGCGTACTGGTACAAACGTGTTTTCCTTTTCTCCGTAAAGTCGGAGCCAATTCGCAACTGACCCAGTTTCCTCAGATGACGAAGACCCGGGGTAATCCCTTTTGATCCTGAGAGGCCATCGTTAAACAGACATGGACAAGTATTCTATTAACTTTGCGTTTCGTTGGGGGTTATTAGAGTTAATGAAAAGTAATCAATTTGAAGGAGCGAGCCGGACTCTCATTACGGTCGGTTAATTAATGCGTTCACTCGCCTCTAACGAGCCCAGCCTCACTGTATCGCCCGATCACGGCTGACTTATGTAAGCGTGTGTCCCGCCAACATTGTGTGTAAATCGCTTGTTTCGGCCACGTCAAGTGTGCTTAGCCGTGTTTCTTTAATGGTGTTTATTACCCTAAACTGCCAGCCGGAGATTTTATCGGTTTATCGATGGCTCTGCTTCACTTGTGATTTAGTTTCGGTTTGTAACTTGTTTAGTGGCTGGGGCTGAGGGAGGCTGGTTGAGGAGTAAATTCAACTCGTAATCTACGGTGGTTCCTGGAGAATAATTGAACATTTTAAAATATCATTGATAATACAGTAGTTGCAAATGAAACGGTCTGGGATTCAATCATGATTCCTCTTAGAGTATCTTAATCCCATTAAATTGTTCTCAAAATAAGTTTACCTGAGCTAAGCTTTCTTTTTCTTTTTTCAATCTTATTTTTTGGGCTTTGTCATCCTGATATACATAAGAACGGTATAAATTTCAAAGATACAAAAGGTTTTCTTTGATATCTGTCGTAGCCACTTGCTGTAATTGGGCACTTCATGAAGTGTCCAGCTCGCCTGGGCACATGGTGTAATTGAACGGTTTCATTAAAAATTACAGTATGTGACCAACAAATCTGGGCACTTCATGAAGTGCCCAAAGCTCGTTGGGCAAATGCTGTAATTATTTCTTTTACACTATGTGTCCAGCTTGAATGCTGGACACTTGATGTAAACACGTAAAACTGCTGTTTACGTAGCTGTTGTTGACTGCTGTGGTATCCAATGTATAATTCTTAATAATACAAAATATATAGGAAAATTTTAAAAGAATGTTGTAAAACATTAATGATAAGATTGTCTACCACTAAACCAGCCAAACCTTGTCTGTATGATTTTTATGATTGTTTCTTGTATGTTTTCCGAGTTATTTTGGCTACACATCGTTATTAATATTATTATTAGAACAGTAAACGGGTTTTAAATTGTTTATTGTTTAAATTAAATAATAATATTATTAATTACGAGTAGCCAAAATAACTCAGAAAACACGAATCAGACAATTCAGTCAATTTAAATTGTATGCTTTATTTACTAAAAAATCATGAAACTTTTTACCTAACACATTTATAAGGCACCAACATTAACATAAACCTATTTCTACTTGTTTAAATTGCTTACCTACATACTTGATTACCCTAAATAAAAATTTAATGAATCAAAATATAGCAAGGCAAACCAAATTTAAAGAAATTCAAAAGTCTTGTAAAATTAATAAAAAAAAATTCTTTAGTTTCTTCTTTTTTCAAAAGTGGAAACATTCAACGTAATATTATATCTTAATATTTTGTTTGTTTTTTTTACATCTTTATTACCATTAACGTAAATTTAATTTTAAGTTTTGGTATGAAAAAAATAAATAACACATTACTTTGTGTCGATTCATTGTATTTTTTTATTTTAATTGTTCATAGAACAATAAATATCTATATGGATTGTCCTGTTTACGTATAAGCTTTTCAGTAATCTACTTCGTGTAATTCAGTGAAGTAAATCGTTTATTATATTCTTGCTGACTTCATTAGCTTAAAAATCTAAGTTTGTAATGTTAGGTCAAAGACTTATACGTATTTAAACATTCATATGAAGTATTTGTCTTAAGGGATAACCTTATGAACGTTAAAAAGTATTCATAAATAAGGAGGTTGCTATGGTTGCTATAAAAGTACAATTTTTAATTACATTTTTTTATAGTGCATTACCTATCATTTTATATGTTGTTTAAATTTACAACTATTTGAAAACCACAATACTGTTTTTAAACTTTGAACAGATCATAATTATATATTATGTTTTTTTTATAATAAGTGGTTAATATTCTACGTTATATACGTTATTCTTACTGTTTATTTTAGAAAGAACTTAACTTATATAACACAAAATTCACCGTCTAAATTCTAAGTAGACTAATTATATTTTTAAAAGGCGCAGTTAACTAAAACCAATATTAAAATTTTCAGATTTGAAAAATATTTGAAATTTAAATGTTTAATAGCTAACATTAACATTAACATCGGCTACTTTAACACAGACCTTGAAAAACATTGGGGTTCACATTAACGAAGATTTTATAGCGACTGCCCAACATGTCTCGATAGTTACAGCATGTGTCCAATGAGCGTTGGGCACTTCATGAAGTGTCTAGTTTCGTTGGGCACATGCTGTAATTTTGATTGAAATAATCGAGTTACACTATGTGCCCAGGCGCGCTGGGCACTTCATGAAGTGCCCAATTACAGCAAGTGGCTACGACATATCCATAACATCTACAAATAACAATAAATAGAAGATTGCTTATGTAATACAAAATCATCGTAATAAAAATACATCATTTTTAGTTCTTTTGCTTCCAATTTCTACATCATATAAAGTAAATCTTTGGTCGTAAGTGATGATATTGAAACTGTATTTACAACTTTATTACAATATGTTACATTTTTACAGTGCTACACATTTCAAGGCCTTCATCATCTCGAGAACCCCTTAGCCTCGCTGTGATACTTGGACAGTCCAACGCTCGACTTATCGTCTTTGTGCTTATACACCGGAACGTACTGCTTGACTGGATAAGGCACTTCTTTCACTACAGGGTAACGCACTCTCTTCTCGATCACAACAGGATAGGGCTTCTCGACGACGTAAGGCACCTTCTTCTCCACAGGAACTTTGACTGCATACGGAACTTTCTTCTCGACCGGATACGGAACGTGCTTCACCACCGGAACATGCACGGGCACCGGATGGTCCACGGGGACTTTGACAGGGTAGCCGACGTGTCTGACCACGGGGTAGGGCACCTTCTTCTCCACCAGGACTGGGTAGTGCTTCACCACGTGGACCGGGTAGGGGCGCACCACGTGGTACTTGACGGGGTAGTGCAGCTGCTTGTAGACGGGGTAGGGGGCGGCCACGTACTGCTTCACGGGGTAGTGCACCACCTTCTTGAACTCCACAGGGTAGCGTTGTGGCACCGGATACGGAACTGGCCTCTCAACAACTATCTTGACCGGATACGGGATCTCCTTTGTCACTGTGTACGGCACCGGGACCTTGACTTCTTTTTGGATGGTTATACCTGTGAAAATAATTTTAAATTGTAGAGTCCAAGGTTTATAAACTAATTTGACAAAAATACATCAAGGTTTTGTCTATATTGTGACATGGATGGAGAGGACGCAAAGAAAGTGACCGACACTTCGCTTACGCATTGTTGTGGTAAGAGTTCCCTAATCTCCCTAAGCATCGATCCCCATTCCAACCTTATGATTGTTAAACGATTGCTTGTATCGCATTGTATACATGTGAATTTTCAGTTTTGGAATTCTCATTGGGTTTTATCCATCAGAATCCATACGAAACTTCCATTTATCATTATAAAATCAAATTGCCAAGTAATATGTGGCAAAGCTACCTATGTAAATTCGTATTAAATTATCATAGGCTTCAATAAAATGTAAATTTTTCACCCTATACTCTTGTACGAGCAATGATTGCATAATTGCTTATATGCTTGAATGCTTGATTACACAATTATATGAAAAGATTGCTAAAGGCTCTGAGGATTTCAATCAAATATTGGACATAACTTTTTTTGTAAAAAACATGTTCTTGACACATGCTACATTGTTGGGATAATTTTAATTGCGTTAAGCCGGCTCCACACATGCGTTATTCGGCATGCACCGAATGTTCGACGTTCGGCGAACTATTTGTCTCGCTATATGACCGACAATGAACAAGCACTAATGTTTGCTACTTGCCAAATACATAAACACCCATCCACACTACTCGTGATTCGGCGAATCGCTGCTCGCTGCATGCCGAATGACGCATGTGTGGAGCCGGCTTAAGAGAGTGGATTTGAAAAAGTTGTAAAATATTGAAATTGTACCTTATGGGTTGTCATGCTAACAACCAAATAAATGACGAAATATATTTTAAGAAAGTGAATAGGCCTATTTGTTAGCTACGTTTATACTCAACAATTCCGCAAAATTTCAACCTAGTCGGTATTTTTCGCGTTTACTCCATACAACAACCAAACAAAAACCACATATTCCTTATAATATTTAGGTTGTTATTGTATTGTATCCGGTGTTATTATGTACAAACAGATTTTTCTTTTAATCATACATTTATTTTGATGGACTTATACCCATGGTAATAAAATATTTAATAATTACAGAATTGAAGAAAAAATATGAAACATTAATTTTCAAACTAAAAATCAGCATCAGCAACACATTGTTGCTGAGTTTACAGCAACAAACCTTACTAGTAGTAGCATTATAAACCTTACCGTATATACTGTAATTCGTAGATGTATTTAAGTATTCACGACATCGACAAAAGTCTTAAGAAATAATTTTCTTTAATTTTTTTAATTGACACCCTTTATGGTGATATGTTGTATTTTATTTGCAACAGGTTACGTCGGGTGGAAAAGTGTAAATAAGTCACCGTCTGTCTATCGGGTAAAAACATTCCCTACCATAATCCTAAAATGCAGTATATTGATAATCCTCAACATAACCAGTAGTTTAGAGAAGCAATTTTATCCAAAAGAATTATCAGAATCTCTAAATTGTCATTATCCATTAAATATATAATAAATTTAAAAAAGGTTTGATTAAAATTAATTAAAAGCCCTACATCGGCATAAAATACTGAATGTTAGATCCCCACATGCTCTTAGGTACGTACCTAAAGTGATAAACAAGACTATTCTTTGTTTGAAACTGTTAACTCATCAAATTGTCTGCTGAACCTCTGCTGAAAAGACTAAATGAAATGTTTTTGTTGAACTGTCAAAACTTTATTTAAATTTTTCAGGGATTTTTATGAGTAAATTTGTGTTTAAAGTATGGCACTCCTCACACCAGAGAGGCGTGGCGTTTCATTGTTTGGCAGAAACTTAGTGAAATAACATTGTATACCTAGTCTTTATATATATATATTAAGACTATTCTGCAGTACAACAACGAAAGTAATTCACCTTGTTTTTTAACCACAACAATGGTAATAGATAAAGCAAAAATATTGCACATCCTTAGAGTATTATCTTTATTTGGAGTTAAGAGTAAACTGGAACTATGTTATATTTTTTATTTAATTGAATGACACTGTTTTTTTACGAAATTTGGTTTTATCTTTACTTGAACCGTTCGTTATCAGTTACTGTTATGTAAACAAATTAATGTTACAATATTTATATGTAAGAGGGTTCATGTGAAAACGTATATATTGGTATAAATTCTATAATCTAAATTAATTATAGAATTGATTTATTATTTATATTGGATCGTTTGATCATAGGCCCTCCACACAACAGAGTGGCGTGGCGTGTTGCGACGCGGCGTGACACCTATGTAATTTAACATTGGATTGGCAGGAAGTGGCTCTGCCGCATCCCCAAATCAGCTGATTTACATTTGATACAATGTTATTTGACTAAAGTTTCTGCCAAACAGTGAAACGCTACGCCTCTCTGGTGTATGGAGTGTCATACTTTAAACACAAATTTACTCATAAAAATCCCTTAAAAACGTAAATAAAGTTTTGACATTCAACAAAAACATTTCATTTAGTCTTTTCAGCTGAGGTTCAGCAGTTAATTTGATGAGTTAACAGTTTTTGCCGCCAGCTCTATTTGATACTCTTATTTGATAGCAGTTATTTGATGTCGACCTAAGGTGGATTACCCCATTATAATATGAATAAGTGCACAATTTATATGCATAAAGTATAAAGTTTAAATTTATCGAAAAAAATTAAATAAAATATTATCATAGCTAAGCAATAAACTACAGTTAACTATTTTTTACTACCCTTAATCTCCAACAATAACTTCATCTTAGTATTATTGACTTTGTTGTCATAAAAATTAAGATAATGCCATGGGGGTACTAAAAAACATATAAAACATACTACAAGTTCTTTACATATTGTATTTGAATGTCCAGGTTTATTCAATTTATTAAAAATAATCTATCTGCAATATTTTTTCCTGGCTAATATATTCTCTTAGGTCAATCTGTTAGATCCGTCTGTTCGGTTCATTTCTTGTCTTATTTCAACTCTTAAATATACTTTAGAATACTGTAGAGTACAAAATAGAACAATATAATGTGCATTTATTTGTAAAATATATAATAAAACTTGCCCTTGATTTGTTCATGGTGCTCGTGGTGTCCGAAGTCCTGTTGCTTCACCGCAGCCCCCCCAACCACAGCCACCACACACACCACCACCACCACAGCCGCGGCCCTCATGTTGGCTACTGCCCCATCCTCTACCGCCCCAGGATATATACTGTCGGAAGCGTCTGACGTTCGCGTTACTTCACAGATAAGTCCGCTTGTTATCCCGTCACATCCCACCGACTCTGGCCGCCAGGAATGTGTGGTGGGTGTTGAAGCGTTCAGGAAACGCTGGTCAGTATTATGAAGGGAATTTCCTATCGGAAACATTGTGTTTTCAGTAGTTTAGAGTCAATTTTGGTTTCAGTCCTTTTAGCGAATTTCCCCTATAGGGAAGAAGCTATTACCGTAGGTCTCATGGTAAGACCTAAGCCCGAGACCATGATAACTTTTCGTTTTGGGGCCACCAGAAGCAAAAAACACCATTCGTTCGAATTTATATATATATATATATATATATATATATATATATATATATATATCTATCTATCTATCTATCTATCTATCTATCTATCTATCTATATATATATGTCTGTGAGCACGATAGCGGCCGTAAATATGGTCCGATCTTAATGAAATTTGGTACAGACATGTAAAGTGGTGATCGATTGGACAAGTTCGTAAACCAGCCCGATCGGACTATCGGAAGGGGGGGTAAAGGGGGAATAACCTCCCCAAAAATGGGTTTTTTGGGGTTTTTACATAAAAAAATGAAATCAATCAAATTTTTGTTGGCACCATTGGATTCGCCTCAAAAAAAACAAACAATTTAGTATCTTGAATCATTGCTCTATGTCCATTGGTTACCGAGATATTGAAAGTGGTAAACACAGTACGTTGTCCCAATGTTAACCTTATGGGGAATAAGTAAAATTCTATATCTCGCTCTTATCTCAACATATCTTAATTAAACTTGGTTTGTGGCTTCATCTAGATGAGATATAATGTATTGTAGTCAAAAATCCCCGAAATTTCAATTTTTGTGGCAGCAAACCTGCATAATCATTCCCCATGTTATCCTTATGGGAAATAAAAAAATTCTATATCTTACTTATTTTTTAACATTTCTTGACAAAACTTGGTATATGGCTTCTTCTAGTTAAGATATACTAAATAATGAATTAAAACTAACCAGTTTTAACATACCTGTTGCAGCAAACCTGCATACTCATTCTACATGCTAACCTTATGGGTAATAAAATAAGTTGTGTAGTTCGCTCATTTCTCAAAATATACTGATAAGAAATGGCATGAGGATTCATACAGTTAATATCTACTTGATTATGGCTTAAAATATCCAAATCATCAAATTCCTGAGGCAGCAAACCTGTGTACTCTCTTTCCCAATGTTAACCTTATGAGAGGTAAATGCAATTGGATAGCTTTCTTATTCCTCAGCATATCTTGATAAAACATGTTATGTGGCTTAAACAGCTGGTCATTTCCCCATACGATTAAATTGGAAAAGCCAGCTGTTTTGAAGTTTTGAACATTGCATTTTCGTGCCAAGTATAGGCTATTATTTTTTATAGCCTGTTGATCTTAAAAGCCACTAGGAGAGTATTTTTGCACGCTTTCTTTTGAATGAATATTGATTTTACTTGATGCGAGACTTCATTTAAATTATTTATTTATGCACTTGAAATTCGCTAAGTATGCAGGACTGCTGCAACGGGGGTGTTATTTATTCCTATTGACGCAGACATCCCACCTCTACATTTCTGCAGAGTTTCATTTAGTGACAGCCAGCACGATGTATACATAGTCAAATAGTTTTTGGCGTTGCATTGGCCAAGATTTTAAGATTATCTCAATTAAAGAACTGGTAGGTGAAGTAGGCACTACTGTAACAAGTCAATGTCAAAGAAGTATGTTCTTAGCAAGTGAACAAACTGGGTGAATATACGCTACCTAACGATGAGTTATGTCTTTTTATTACCTTTGTACATACAATGTTTTAGTAAATTTTTAACACGCTAAGTCAAAAGTTCTTTTCTTATAAATTTGATTTCTGTTCAAGTTTCTCATGTATAACTGGTGCCAAATATTAAGGCCCAGTCCGTCTGTAAGACTAATAGTAATTTTAGCATTGGGCTTATGGACGGCGCCGGCGTGCGCCTTAAGATTTTGCACCAACTATAAACATCTCTAGTTATTTCACTCGAGTGGTCTCTGAGTGATAGATTAAATACAATTTATGTAATATGTTTAAGAGTTACTGAAAGTATTTGAATCAAATGGTAGGATACTATTCGAGGTTTTCTCAGTTAAATTATTAAACGTGGGGTCGTAGAGCTAAGACAGATTTATTTTAGGACTTAAAATGGTGAAATCTTTTAAATTCACTATCACCAAATCTGAACGTAACAGTGTCATCAGAGGGGAAAAAATAGGATACCAGCATTTATTGATTGCCATTAATGCATTATCAATCAAACAATAACTTTGACTGATTAATTAATTATCTAAAGGTTCTAACACATTTTTATAGCACTTGATGAGCCTCGTGCACCATTAGTCACACGAGTGCACCTTGAATTCACCAATCATTAAGTGTTACAATAAATCTTTGTTGTGCGGTATTTAATGTTAAGCTATTAATTATGTTTCTTCTTAGCGATTCTCCCATTACATGCTTGACGAATTAATACCTTTGGGTGTGAACTATGCAATTAGAGATAAACAAAATTCCTGCATAGGCCTTTACCATTCTTTGAAATGCTTTACTATATGCTAGAAACTTTTACTGGATATAAATATTCGATGATAAAAATTAGACAAGATAATTATGATAAATTGACAATGTACCTGTGATGACTTAAAAAGCCAATAAAATACTATGTTATGGATTGTATTGAGCTATTTTGTAAAATTAATATTATAATAAAATTCATTCATGAATTTTAAAATTCATTAAAATTCAGTAAAATTAATATCATAATAATAAAAAAATTAAATTAATATAATAAAATTCATATACTTGATTGTCGATATCGTTAAAACATATGAAGCCGTGACAAATTTCCAAACCATAAATTCCAAAAATCCTTCTAGATATTCAGGGAATTAGATAATAGAGATTTTTATTGGAACCGACGAATTTCGCCTCATAAATATCTCTTTCGGAATTTTCACATTTATCAACCGAAACGGACGATAATATCGGGACAGTTTTTCAAAACGCAGCGGGGAAAATACAAATTATCCCGTCGTCGGCAGCAGGCGGCGCGCGAGGGCTAATGGCGGATATTAGGAAGGGGACGAAAGTGATGAATGAACTTCGCTTTAGAAACGTCGTTAGTATTCTAGGATATTTAAATTGGGCTACAACCTATACAGCTGGTTTCTGTCAAACTGTTAATTAAACTCTCCAGCTTTTGTGGATCAGCTCGTTTCATAACTCAAATGTCGGTAGCTTCCTCCCTAGCAATACAGGGGTTTAATATATCAGTACACCATTCATATTTTAAACTTCAGTTACAGCAGTTTTTTTTTAAACTTAAAACTTTGTTTTGCGTTGACTTCGCCTAAGATTTACGTAGAGACCTCTAGTTTTCAACATTAAACTTCTTTTATCACACCCTTTAAAATCTTGTATCTTATAACAGGGATTCTGATTAAAGAGTTGCTACTCCCAATTTTCAGAGAGAGGGAGTAGAAATTTGAAGGGACCGAAAACTTCCTTCCCAAGACTTAAAACACTTCCCCAAAATAAAACTGTATATAAATTAACGAGAAATGTGAAAATGGAGCAAGGGGATTGGATCTTTTGAGACTTTTGGTTGTTACAAAATAATAATAACATTACTTTCACAACTCACTGTCTCAATAACCGCACTCGTCAGACGGGTAGTTTACGTTGTAGTTTTGTTCAAAATTTAAGCTACATTATTGAATAATATTTCATTGACAATATTTTAGAAAAAAGAACCTTTTAAGGTATTTACAAAAATAACCATTTACTTTTCTAATAACCCTTCTCCCACCCAAACCCGCTCAAATCAATTTAAACTTTTTTATAAATAAATAAATAAATAAATCTTTATTTTATGCACAATAATTTGGTATATTACTTTACAATTTACATTTAAAGTAAGCAAGTCTACAAAACCAGCCTGATCTTTACAAAACAATAGTATGCAGAAAAACAGGGCCCCTAAGACATAGGTCTGTTTAGGGGTTCCTTTACAAAATTCAATAATTATAATGAGTTCAGGAGCTGTACAAAATAAATATCAAATCTTATCTCCTGTGAAAATTATCTAAACAAATAAATACTATCCTATGCTCTATGCTTAAAACAATGTGAAAATGAAGATGAGTTTAAATATGAGGAAAATAGCATTATTACACAAGGAAAAACTAAATATACAAGCCTAAATACAATGAATCACATACAGTCCATATACCTCTAGAACAAATAATATAATAATGACACCAATAACATTAGCAATACTCTTCCTAACTTAAAAATAACAAACATTACTGGGATTCCTATGCAACTACATTTAAGAACTCTTCAACATTTACGATTGTCTTTATCCACTTTCTAGTCTTCTTAACAAACTGTCTATGTTCTACGATGGATTTCATACTGTTTGGTAGTTTGTTGTAAATCCTGGGTGCAATAAAATAGTATGTCTGAGTAAAAAAACGTTAATTTTGGTTTCGGAACATAGCATGCACCAGCATTTCTTAACTTAAACCTATAATCTTCGGCGTCATTCCTAACCTGCAATTTACTATGAAACATTTTTAAAACTTTGTATAGGAAAAGTGATCTTATTGTGAGAACGTCGAGAATTTGAAAACATTGGTGTGAAGAATCATATTTACCTCTCCTACATATAATTTTAACGAATAGTTTTTGGATGGTTATTATTGAATTTAAATTTGTTATGGATGTTCCACCCCAAAAGATTAAACCATACTCGAGCCTACTATTTACCAAAGAAAAGTATAAGCCTCCCAGTATCTGAATTGGACAAATATTCTGAAGAAAATAAAATAAACGAATGATACTCATGAGTTTAGTTTTTAGTTTATTAATATGCGTTTTCCAGTTAAGTTCGCTGTCCAACATGATACCCAGATATTTTGTGTTTATACTAGAGTTTATTATTGAACTATTCCCACAATTTACGCCATGCATAAGACAAACGTTGCATTTATATATTAAATTCTCTGTAAAAATGGCTTTCTTCCTGAGGGAAAAATTTAGGTAAGTCGTTTTCTGTGTACTTAAAACTAACTTATTAACTACAAACCACCACTTTATAGCATCTAAATCTTGGCTTATTTTAATGTGAATTAAATCCCATGAGTTTTCTAAATAGCACAGTGCAGTATCATCCGCAAAGGCAGTTAAATTTCCGTTAAAGTTTCCGTTGCAAAAATCATTTATAAAGACAACAAATAAAATTGCCCCTAAAACTGACCCCTGTGGAACCCCGTACTTAATTTCTCCCATAAAACTTAAAACCCCATTAATTTTGACACATGCTGTCTTCCACTTAAGTAACTTCTGGACCATTTCTGTGCAACACTCCTAAAACCATAATTGTGCAATTTATTTAGTAAAATTGTATGGTCAACTGTATCGAACGCCTTTTTTATGTCCAAAAAAAGACCACTATTAGGCGAATATTAGGCGAAGTGCACTGAACAATTTTGTGCTGGTTAGAAACTTTCTTTATGTTCAGGTTTTTCCCTTTTCAAAGCTAATTGCACTCTTCAATAGTGTATTAACACTGTTCTTGCACTTACAATTAATTGTTGTTTCAAGAATGTACAAAAAAATTCCTTTACATGACATGGCAAGAAATCCAAGACTCTCTGGAAGTGACAAGAATTTTTGGACCGCTTCTAAAATCATTGCGTACATATAAAATTTTGGGTTTCAGAAATAGTAGACATGATCGTCTGAATGTCTACGTGCTAGTGACCGGTTTAGTTTTTTCGTACCTTTTCGCACTTCGTACCTGTTCGCATTTTTAACCTTTTTCATTTGAATGAAAAATCCAACATTACAATTGATTATTGTTCATTTGGTGAAAGTTTTAGTCTTATTCCTATACTAAGAACACCTTTGTTATTTCGGCTGAAAATTAAGGCTACCAACACATGCCACAGAATTAATTGACTGAAGAAAGAAAGAAAGAAGAAAGAAAGAACATGCTTTATTTTCTTGAAAAAAGCAATATCCAAAAACATGAAAAAACATAAAACAATGAATATAATAGTTTTATGAATACAATTGAATATAATTGTTTGAATATAAAACAATGGTTATACATAACCGTCTGTTGTGGTTGACAAACCTGCAAGAAAAAAACAAACAATTAATACAAAAGCTTTTTTATGAGTTGAATAGCGATAAAATCTTATTTAATAAAATACGGCACAAAAACCACGGACTCAACTGAAAGCGTGCACATTTATAAATGATAAATTACAAAAGAAATAAGTAGTAATGCATTAATGATTGTTTACTTTTTCAATCACTTTAACCTTCCCTACCTAAATAGAATTTTGACCTAATTAAGAAAAAAGAAAAAGAAAGTCGTAAAATAGATTGATTATAGTTAGTTTTTTCATTCAAAATTAAATTCCTTTATAATCTCCCCTCTATATTTCCAAGCCGATTGTAAATAGTTTAATAGTACCCGCCAATTCCTTCCATTTAGATATTCGTACTATTCATTTTGCCTCAAAGATTTCTTTCAGAAAAAAATATTTCTGATGAATTAAAGCCGGACAGATAGCTATAAAATGATACGAGGCCTCATTTTCATTAATTCCTTTCGAGCCACGGTTTGAAGTTTAGCTCAATAAGCTCTGTTCTGGCTTTTATTACCCAAGCGATAACGCCAAGGTCGTCAAATTGAATTAATTGACTGTTTCAATATTACGTGTTTTTTTGAGTCAAGTTATGTTTATTATAGTCAAATTCACCCTGGAGTGAGGTGGAAGGGCGCACCGGAATTGCGCACTAAAATTCAGGTAGTCACCGGAATAGCGCACTTGGTCGAGACACAGCCCCTGGACACACACCGGTATTGCGCACATATTCTTCCGAGAAATCTTTCAGTTAATTAAGCAAGGGTGAAAATTAATAACAACAAGTTCATCAACAAGCATAAACCTAAAGAGTGGGTGCATTTTTATATCCAACTCATTTTGTAAAATTAAGTAGGCTAATTTCATTTTGACTCAGCTTATGGATTTTGTTTATAAGAAAGGCTCTTCTCTCACACGTTTTCTTTCTGCTCTTGAGGGCATCGCAGGTGTTGAGCCGGACATAAGTGTCCGTCTGCACACATTTAAGTTTTTTTTTTTTAAATATGTATGTTTTTGGATGGGGCGAAGGGCACTCCTTGATGAATAGAGATTGAAAACTACCACTAACAATCCTAAAAACTAATCACTCAACTACATAGACTCGAGACAGAAGGTACCGTGGGCTAACTATGCTTATAGTTAGCCTCTTCAACTAAAACTGAACACTAAAGAATGCTCTCCCGCATATTCCTCGGTTACTGGTCCAAGGGGGTCGGTGTTATGGAAGAGTGCAAAGTACAAATTTTGGAAGTCCCAGATCATTGTCACATACAAGAGTGTCATGAGTCACACATTCTACAGCTATTACGGCGGCCGCTGAGGACTCAGGTACCTGCCGGGCCAAGTGCGCAATTCCGGTGCATAGATGGAAAGCCCTTTTAGGGATTATAACTTGGTGCGCAATTCCGGTGCACCGAGGTGGAAGGGGCCTGCCGCAACTAATCCGCTCAACCCTTGGGTCTATTGTGTGAGCTCGCACGTGGGCAGACGGCGCAGCCCAGGTTAATGAGTCACGCCAAGGGGCTCCAGTACCGTTATGCAAACTTTTTTGTTTTAATGAAAAAGTGAAAATAAATTACATAGCGTAATTCGCCGTGCATTCCTGTTAATTTTGATATAAAATTTGAAGCGATTCGATACGTTTTGCGATTTTTTACCTAAGCAATTATTTATAAAGCGAAAAATGCAATAGCATATGTTCGAAATGTAAGTACTTTAAAACTGGTTACAACTTATCTGTTTTGTAATGTTAAGTTTTTTTTACTAATAAGATTTATGTCAGTACATTAAGCCGCATTTACACTCTACGACCTGTTTAAAAAACTTGAGTTGTACAAAGAATTATAGTAATTGGTTTGACCATGTTTAAGGATGCAATGAAAAATATTAAACAAAGTTGCAAACAAGTAGTGGAACCTGGATAATTCGAACTTGTATAGTTCGAAATCTTCTTTAATTCGAATATTTTTCTTGGTCCCTAGCATTTTGTATCTAAACAATGCTAAACAATCGTGGATAATTCGAATTTTATTTTGGATAATTCGAATTTTAAAGTGCCAAATTAAGGTACATTAATTTCATTCCACGACTGGAAATAGTTACAAATTCATTACTACGACACACGTTACACGTTTTACTACGACATTCAATTATAATCCCTTTGTAAATGAACTTTTAATTACAGTACACCTTGGATTATCCGGATTAATGTGGCGGTACACCAATCCGGATAACCAAAAATCCGGATAATCCGAGGTCATTACAATAATACCTAAATACACCCGTCGCAGCAGACTTGCGTACTCAGCGAATTTCCGTAGGCTTTATTTTTTATATGTGAGCATTCAACTTATGTAAAAGAAAATATCGTTTGAATATGTTTTGTAAATTATATATTTAAAACTTATATTTAATCATTCATAAGCTTCAAACATGAGGACAATTTACAAGGGGATTACATTGGTTTTTATTAGTAATATATACACTTTTTGTATTTTATAAGTTCTTAGCCTTTTAATTTTCAATAAATGTAGTCTTGTTATAGTATATAAATGTCAGGAAACATATAATCAACAAATTCAAAATACTGGAAAACAAATAATACAATCTCATGAACAAATTCAATTCAATCTTATGGTTAATATTATAAATAAAACATCCCTATTAGTTGCAGCAGACCTGCATCTCCAGCCAATTAAAAAAAATATCATTCCTCAGACTTTTATGCTACATTTTCAGGAAGTCTAGACCAAGACACCCCCCCTCCCCAATGCACATAGTTTCTTCATAAAACTTAAAAATAAATTACATTTTTAATATAGTATATATTTTATGCAAAATCATGATTAATGAACTCTAACCATTCAAAATAAAGACAAATAAAATATTCACCTGAAAATTTAAATAGGCTATAATAATATGTTCAGACTTTTATTTTCAAATTACCCAACATTAGGGTAAATGTAGGGATTTAGGGTAATTATAATGCAACTTTTGGGGAATTTTCAATGAAAACAGGGTAATTATACTTTTTTAAGGGTAAAACCAAAACTAATATACGACAACGTACTGTGTTTAGCACTTTCAATATCTCAGCAACGGATTGACATAGAATAATAATTAAATGCTAAATTGTTTGTTTTTATAAGCTGAATCCAATTTTGACAATTAAATTTACAAAAAATCAATATAAAGATATCAAATCCTAAAAATAAATTTTATTTTGTCAAAAAACTGTCCTTAGAGTTAACTTAACTCGCTGGTTTTCGAACTCGAAGTGGTAAATGTCACTCTAGACGTATGTACCAAATTTCATCGCGATCGGACCTTTTTTACGAAAGTTATCGTGCCTACGGACAGGTATATATACATATGAAAATGAACGAACGGTGTTTTTGAGGTCTGGGGGCATCAAAATGAAAAGTTACAGTGGTCCCGTGCTTAAGTCTTACCATGCCGCCTACGGTAATAGCTACTTCCCTATAGGGGGAAATTCGCTAAAAGCGATCGCGTACCTAGCCCTTGCTAAATTGATGTTGCAAACGGCGTATCAAGACTGTACAGCATATTAGCCTATCAAATTTTACGGGGGTTTCATTTTGAAACAAATTTTAGAACTAAACTTCATTGTTAATCTTATGAATATAGGCTAATGTTGACTTTTACCGTACTCGTGGTTTAGGTTTGGAATAAAACGCCAGATTAAAATATTTAATTATTCAGATTAAACAATCATAACTCAAAATAACTCAAACCTGAAATAATCATGACGAAACTTAAAGTAACTCAACAACTTATTACAGTAACTCTTTTTAAGAAATACACGTAACACATCAAAAATTGCAGCAATGAACTAACTCGCAAAATTGCCGTAGGATTCGCCATTGTTGATTGCTGCTGGAACCCCAAGTAGCAATCCAGAAAACTACGTTCTCGAAAATGCCGTAATGTACTGTTTAGGCAATGTGATTCCTTCAATTATTGTGATTCCAAATGCGTAGAGTAATGTATTACATTTGCATATTACTATCAGAAGGCGCATTTCACCCGTAACCTCGCTAAAATCGTGGTTTTGCCATGATTTTAATTTTTTTAATCTCTCATATATGGCTATAGCCCGGTCCGGATAGTCCGGGATCCGGATAATGTGGGGTGTACTGTATATGATTTTATGTCATGCTCAACCTAACATACGGCACTAATAATGTCATACCCATGGCTCAGTGTCAGTGTCATGTTTTTTTTTCAGAAGCTTTTAATGACTTTCTTGAAGATGTTTAAAAAATAATCCATTAAAAGCCTATAACAAAAAAAAAGAAAAAACGTTGGAGATAGTGGTGGATTCCCTTAAAAACTTGTCCACTCCCTAGAGTATGTTTAAGATATTACTATACAGCAAGGTGACAATACAAGGTAATTTGATGGCGCAAAAAGGTGAAAGGCAAAATAAAGCCAAGGCGCATTGCATCCATGTGAAGTGCACTCGATATGCAAGAAATGCAAGTCTATGAGAAGGCTGAAATGTGAGAATGTCGTTGGCTAGACTGGAAGTAGACCTGCACTAGAACAAGGTCAGATATACATTAACGTATATGATTTACCCGTTATAAGAAGGCAAAAACTTTGTTAACCAAACTGTAGTAATCACATCCAAGGTCGTACCAGAAGTAACTAAATTGTAAATAAATAATAAAAGATAATTGAAAATAAAGCACAGCATTGTGTGAGTGGTTCGTCATACTAAACTACATGAAGTTAATGTATGAAAATTTCAGAAAACGTTCCTTACATTATCAGCTCCTGGTTTTCATTCCCCCTAATTTCTCAAGCATTCCTTCTCGTGGGGACGTCCAAAGATTCAGAGTTAAACAAATATGAATATACAGGTTGTATCCATAAAAACACCGAAAAACTTTGGAATATTGTTCCTGAGGTCAAAACAAATAAAAAACATCATATAAGCAGTGACGGAACTACACATACTGTCGCCCGGGGCAAAATCAGCGTTTGGCGCCCCACCCCCCCACCAAACACAAAAAAGTAATATTTTTAATATGTCTTTGGCGTGATGGATAAGCAATTATCTCGTATATATAATATGATTTTACGTTATGGCCGCAATACATCAGATGTTCGCAGGCCACTATACAGCCTAACCAAGAGCTTTTATTGTCATTATATATCTGAGAAATTTGCCAGCCACTGTAAAACCAGTGCAAGGTGTCTACCAGACTTCACAAATGGAACTCCCGACTTTTTTTGCCTTTCCTGGCTATCTCAAAACAATATTCCCGGCCAGTGAAATCGGCAATGTTGCCTCCTAAAACGAATACTCGAGCCCAATCTATGGAAAAAATTAAATATTATTTGACGGCTGCAACGTAACCGAAAGATTTTACGGCCGCTATATGCCAACAATATTTAACAGCTGCAATGAGACCAAGAGATTTGTTAGCCACAAAGACACTGAGCTATTTTCTGGCCATCAAACACCGAGCATGTGACTGCCATGAAAATAGAGATGGGCTTGACGGCCGCGATGCGAAAGAGATTTTACCGCAGTGATGCTACTGATTTGCCGGCCGCGAAACAAAACATTTGACTTTAAATTCAATTTTTCACTTTTTTCTTAACCGGAGCCAGCCAGCTTTGGGCGCCGATGGCGCCCCTTACTGGCTGGCGCCCGGGGCAGGTGCCCCCGCTGCCCCCCCCCTTAGATCCGTCACTGCATATAAGTATATATCCTATCTCGCTCCGTTTTCCGTCTGTCGGTCTGAACGTGTTTTTTACATGATTAATCATAACTTTTGAACTACTAGAGGTACCAACTTCAAACTTGGTACACATATGTTGGTTATTAGGACCTATCTTTTTGCTGAGAATCAAGTTTCTACTTTTTTACCATTTCAAAATGGCGGCCGTTTTAATTATTCAAAGCATAATAACTCAGGAACTATAAAATTTCATGAAAAATAACACGAGACAAAAAGGTGCAAAATTTAACTTCCTTTTAGGAAATGTATAATTTTAACAAGGTCATAACACAAATAACGGACAAAAATAAAATTTTCTGAAGTTTTAACCGCAAATTTGGTTAAGTTTAATAAATTATCAAGTTGTAACTTTATAAAAATTAAATTTTCTCCGTTATTAGTGTTATGACCCTCTTAAAATTGTACATTTTCTTAAAGGAAATTAAATTTTGCACCTTTTTTGTCCCTTATTATTTGTTATAAAAGTTTTTAGTTTCTGATTGATTAAGCTTTGAAAAATTAAAATGGCCGCCATTTTGAAATGGTACAAAGTAGAAACTTGATACTTAGCAAAAATATAGGTCCTGTTAGCCAGCATATTTGTACCAAGTTTGAAGTTGGTACCTCTAGTAGTTCAAAAGTTATGATTAATTAATTAATTTATTTATTTATTTACAATATAATTGTGTACAACAGAGCTATAAGCTTCAATTACAGTAAACAATATTATTGTGACTTAAACATAAAATTGAAATGTAATTTATAAAATATAAAAAAATGTATACCTTTTTCATATAAAAAAATTTTTAAAATTAAAATGTAAAATGAATTATGTAAAAAACACGTTCAGACCGACAGACAGAAAACGGAGCGAGATAGGATATATACTTATATGACGTTTTTTATTTGTTTTGACCTCAAGAACAATATCCTAAAGGTTTTCGGTGTATTTCGGATACACCCTTTATATCTTTGTAGAGTTTGGATATTTACTTATTACTGTCGACCTTTTATTAAAATGTACTGCTGTTGAAATTTTATTTTCAATACTTCACTTAGCTTTATATAAAATTATTTAAAAAAAACCCAAAATTTATCTTAAACTTTTTTTGTACATACCACGAACATGCAGGCACGAACAGTAAATTGAACGGATCCATCTTGGTATTATTTTACCTTACGTCCTACGCATTTTTACAGTTGCCATTGGGTAAATACTGGTTTGTTCTAGCTAATTCCTCATTTCTAAACAGTTAGGCCTTGTGACTGTTTTAAAAATAAATCAATGTCTAAAAGCCTAGAAAAGGCTTTTATAAACGATGTTTTTGTTAGTAAGCAAAAAATACTTGTAATGGCGAAATTCAAAGGTGAACCTTTTTTTGTGGGATAAAGTTTGAAGTAGTCGTTGTTGTAGTCGCCGCGCTTTAGTCCAGCGCACCCTGCTGTTGACTCGGTCAAAACATTCCTCATTTAAAAATAACTGGTGGAGCTGGGATTTAACACTTACTTGGCGGTGTACTCTGCATCTATTGTCTCTGCTTGTAGATAACGTTGGTATCCATAACTTGTCTTCCAATAATCCACATCAGCACAATATGTTATACCTTTAGGTAATATTTCGTTTTCCAGTAATTCCTGAGATATTACTAGTTTTTCCTCAAGCCCCTGGGATCAATACCAGCTAGTACAGAATTATTCTGTTTGCTCACTCAAAGACCTTTAATTTGAACCCTCCCTCATCATCCTGTGATTTGCGAAATGCTCAAAACCTATATACAAAGGCTAGCGCTTATTTTGCTAGCATAATTTTATGAATACATAATATAGGATAATAAAGATTAATTTCAATTGAATCTACATACCTAATTACCTTAAAAATGTTCTATTTAATTTATTGATTCATCAGCATTTACAGAAACTGTCGCGTTGAAAAAATTTACTTGCTGCCTGAGTATTGTAAGAATACAAATGATGAAATAAGGTTTTGTTATTCACAGGACTAGTTTTCTGTAGCATCCACGACTTTACCGTAAACGATTGACATTGCCTTCAAATATGTATGTCAATCACTTTGCAATCACGGTTCGATAAAAAATACTACCAAGCGAAGAGGCAGAACCTCTCAAATGACACTTTGATTGATAAATGAATAATGGATTGAAGTCATCAAAGAGCGCCGGCGTCAGGTGTCACCAAGGTCGTTACATGTCTCTGGTTTGATAACGCAAGGTCGTTGGCGGGGAATGTCCGGCATCGCCATACTGATAACGGAGGTAATCACAAACTCAGCTGTAACGGACAAGCTGCGAGGTCAAATCCGTAAAAGCAAACATTAAAGCGGCTAAAATTTGTCAACGGCTTCCAAACTGCGATATTTACTACCCTACTCCTTATTTGGCGATCCTCTTTAGCTTCTGATACGGCAAAAAATCAATTCGAATTAGGCGATTGGCCATTGACATAGTTATTTTTATTGCCGCTTCAAGTTACGAACTAAATAGGAGAGTTTAAAATCTCTTCGTAATGTTTTAGGCCTTGGCGGCTGGGTTTTGAAATGTTTTTGTATTTTTTCTTTTCACACAATCCAGTTTAATATGTTGAACACAAAGCAAATATTAAAAACAAATTTGGTATTGGTATTTAATACAGATCTCTGGATTGTCCCAGCTAATGTATCACTGAAGAGGAAAAGGGGAAACTAGGAAAGAATGATGTAAGACCTAGGGAGTCCATACACTACGGAGAGGTTTGGTTGAAGGGTGTGGGAAAGAACATCTAAGGAAAGGCTGGGTTGAAAGGTCCTGAGGGCATGATTTTTCTGCGAGCATCATTCCTCAACCAAGCCCTATAACATAGTTTGTTCCCACCCAGTGGAGTGTGGCATTAGTCCTCTACCAACCAGTGTCCAGATGTTATTTTCCCCATCATTTTTCCTCACTGGGAACAACATGTCTGATGTTTTGAGTTTTGGAGCCTTGCATGTGTGAGCAGTTGGGCATGCGGTTGTGGGTGTGTATGTGATAGATGGACGATCCAGTGCCTGTGGTCAAACAAAGCACTACTACTGGATGGTATCTTAGTTATGTATTTGTTTGTGATTCCTTTTTGAAGGGGGGGATTTTTTGAGATTTGACCTTGCAGGGTTGAGTGGGGTGTTTGTTCACACAAACACGACTCACGTGTTAAGTGCCTGTACTGCTTCTGTTTGGTTTGAGTGTCACTTTTTTTTTAATGTTTTCTGTCATGTCTGTGTTTTCATGTGTTACCACAGATCCAGACTGTTTTCTGTGAGTCAAGGGTCTGAATCAAGGGATTGTGCAATGTGCTTTCCCTCTCTTTTTTGGACAGCTTAGATCCTGCATGAACGGTGATTTGCATGCAATTCAGAGGTTTTTGAGCCAGGAATTGATGCAAGCAATTGAACATGCAGGATTGGAAGAATTGGAAGAATCTTGATTCATTTGGTTTCTTTTTTTCCCTGTTTCTTTTTATTTTGTTTGGAGGAAGCTTGTTGTGGAAATTAATTTTGTCTCACAGTTGACTATGATTTGAGAGGCAAATTTTCCAACTTTTCGGTGTTCTTGACGTTGAGGCTTGAGAAAGGTGTTTTTTTTGTAAGCTTTCTCGCAAATTGGGAGATTTGAAATCATGAATTCAATTGAGAAAATCCTTGCTCGGTCAGGGGAATGTTTGTGTGATGACACAGTGCCTGTTTTGATTCTGATTTTGTTGAGTATTGTTTGACATTTTTTGTTTGCTGTGATCCAGCAATCTTTTTGTGTTATTTTCCCCTTTAGCCTTTGGACAGAGAAAGAAGTTGATAGTGACATGGATTGTTAGTTTTCGATTCAACCAGAGATTCCCGAGAGTTCCCAAAAGTGCTGTTCCCTGGCAAAAAACATACAGTGTTTTTTGTACTTAAGTGCATCCTCGGCCGAATAATTCACGCCAGCAGCATATTCTAGAGCTGATGGTAAATGAACAAGCAGGTGGGCGGGTGCAGGCAAGTGTGTATTCTCCATCAGGGTCGGTCCATGAAACAGAAAGAGGACATGTATTAGTCATCTGTATTGGAGAGATTTTACGCCTTTGGCTAGGCACCTGGCTGTGCAATGGTGCCATACTCACCCCCGCTTGAGTGCACCACTACTCGGGCCCAGTGCTATGGGGGGGGGGGGGCAAAGTAAATATTAAAAACAAATTTATTAAACAATTTTTATAAAATATTTTGGTAAAGGCTAACAGTTGTAAAAGTTAGAAACCCCTGATTCTTAAACACTCCAAAATGATACGGGCCCATGTAACCTAAATGGACCTCAATAATACACCTCAAATAATAATAATAATCAATGATGAATTTTATAATAATAATAACAAAAACAACCATTAATCAAGGTTTTTAATTTGTGTAGTTGGGTATACTTTCTTTTGTCCTCCCTTCACACCCCAGGACGCTAGCCCGGAACCGTTTTGCACATTACTTCAGGCTACGCCTAGTGAGTCACGGCATTATCACAGCGAAAATGCCGTTGGTGATTGGCGAAATTTGAACCCGGGCCTCCGAGATCAAAAGCCTGCGCTCTAACCACTATGCCAGGCCGCTCCCAGTTGGGTTGGGTTGGGTATAATGGGTGAGTATTTAAATATAACATGAGAAATTTCTTAATTATTCAAATTGATTTAGTGATGTACTATAAAACAATATCCGTAAATTTGAACTAGCAATATCCAACTTGTAGTTATATTAAATCGTATACAATTTGACTTACTTTTAATTTTTATTACTTATTCTGTACGTTTCGAAATCTACTGGATGAAGAATCCCAAAGTGTTACCAAAAGTGTAGGTAATTTAGAAAATCAAGGAAAATAAGTCAAATTGTCGAATAATTATCATCGAATAAAAACATTAAATCGACCCAAAAATTGAGTAAGGAAATGTATACTTACTTGAAAGCTTTTTGACTGTTAGAATTATACAAAAAATCATAGAAATGCTTTCTATAACGAGACATCGGGTGCTACATGAAACTACTTACTTACTTTGGGCCCATCCGGTCCTATTATGACTTTGATTTTTTGCGAATTACTAACAAATTGCAAGCAGTAAAAATAATTTATGAGCAGTGTCAATTAGAGAATAACTAAAATTCTAAGATTGAATAGTTTTCTCATAATCACAGGGATTAAGACCACCATAAATATATTGATATAACTGAACCAACTTAATAGGACAAGTTCATAACAGGTTTTTTAAACAGGATTAAAAGCGATGCTTAGATAAACTAATTACAGAGGGGAAATAGAGATATAGAGATAGGCCTCATTTTGAATGTACATTAACAACCGTTTAATGTTCTATAAGTTCTGCGATTTACAGCTAGAGGCGTGAAATGACGTTTTACAATCCTGTTAATATATCCATAATGTCGTTTAGTGCCAAGGAAATATGTAACGGCGTGTACTCTGATCCTTCTAATAAATAAAGTAATTTGAAAACTGTAGTCTAAAAGGCAAAAGAAAACTGGGTCTTCATAACATTACTACTTTTCCATAGATTCAAAGTGCTACCAGTCCATTCGGAGTCTAGGAGTTTCGGTTTGAGTAAAAAAAAACAACTTTGCCTCACGCCTAAAAGGAAAACAAACGCAAGGGTAACATAGGTTTAGAATCCAGACACAATTTATTATAGAGTTATATCCAACAAAAAAGTTTTCAACTTTCGGTGAATTGATTGCACTCGATGTCTTAATGTATGAAATTATTTGATTGGTTAGGGCTGTTACAATCCATCTATCTATTCTATACTATTAATTTTCTAGAGGCTATTTTGTGAGTAGAACTCTTCCGAGAGGTTTTAACCGATTTTGGTGTTTTTGTGCCATTTTAAAGAGCTCACTCTGTTGTGCGTCCCTTAAAATGAGGTCAATGTATTTTAAGGGCTTCGCCCCAGTGGCCCTTACAGTTGCCATGTTGTTATAATGCCAGACAGAATTTGTTTACATATGACTATATGTGCATTTTAAGGGCTTCGCCCCAGTGGCCCTTACAGTTGCCATGTTGTTATAATGCCAGACAGAATTTGTTTACATATGACTATATGTGCATTTTAAGGGCTTCGCCCCAGTGGCCCTTACAGTTGCCATGTTGTTATAATGCCAGACAGAATTTGTTTACATATGACTATATGTGCATTTTAAGTCATATGTAATCAGCTTGTGTTAAATATATGTTTTCGTTTACCTATCACAAATCTATACATAATTAATTCACAATTATTTTGTGAATAGAACCCCTCAAGGTGCGAAAGGATTCAACAAATTATGAAGTTTAATATGTAATTTTAAAGAGCTCACTATGTAGTTGATCGTCCCTTGAAATGAGTTCAATGTATGTTAAGAGCTTTTCCCCAGGGGCCCTAAAATTACCATAAAGTAAATCGGTACTGTACTTGAGGAATGTGAAGCAATATCTTCGCTCTTTTAAAAAAATAGCTGAGATTTGTATACAGACTGGAGTTACCATGTCATTATTAATAACAATATAGACCAAAGACGATAAAACCAAACAACCACGACGAACGTAGCAGCTATATTCGGGCTGCTGATGGAGCCCCGCTTGACGAGGGAAACCTGGCTGTGTACTTAAAAACTAACGGTACACGCCGTATGTCAGGTCTTGAACCTTCTCTTAATCCCATGGCCTATCCTCTTTTATTTCCAGTGGGATATAAAGGCTAGCAAATAGGGTGTGAAACATGCTCAAGGGACATTTAGAGTATGTAACCATATAACCATGTTGCAGTATACCTCTTAAAGACCTGCTGTACGAGAAAGTTTTAGTGTTCTACATAGGTCCGGAAAACTACTTTCAAAATGGATGGAAGTATGTATGTATGTATGGATGGATGGATAGATTTGTAACTGTTTACGTCTATGTGTTTTTGAAATAGGCTAACATTTTTCTTAATGAAATAAGTAAATTAAATCCTTGAGGATTACTATGTAAATCTAATGCACTATCAATATAAATTACAAATCAAAATATCATTAAAATAGTGGTACATCTTATCACTGCTATAAAATTACATCTTATCACTGCTATAAAATCTTACCAGATTTCGAGCGACAGGCTACCAAGTTATGTTTTTAAGATATTGTATTTCAGAATCTCAAAAACCATGGTATTTCATATAACAAGAAATACCCTAACCACCTCAGGGATTTTTATCCATTCCACAGTATTGTTAAGCTATCTAAAATTTCAAGATATAAGTTGGGACAATCTTGTTAAATGGTGTGTTTTCTGTTCAAAAAGTATAAGGATTAAATAATATTAAATATGCATAATTTCTTGGACTACGTTATATTTTTTTGCGTTATTTTATTGGATTTTATACCTAGGAGTGTATATGGCCCAGTGCAGCTGCACTTGTCGCTTTTCCCCAAGACCGGCAGTGACTTTAACGATCTTCTTAAAAATTGAATAACAAATCTATTTGAATATGTTTAAAACTCATTATTTTATAAATTAATTGTATTCTTACAGAATCGAAAAATTAACACGCTAAAAACCAGAAACTTTGAGACGGAAACTTCACAAAAAAGCGCAGTAAGAAAAACCACAATGAATGTATTAATACTGAGCTGTTGGGCCGTGTTCGTTCTTGCAAAAACATTTGACACAAAGCGCTTCGGACGACCATGTCGAAGTTTATAAGTGCAAAATCGCGCGCAAAAAGGGGAGCAAGCCGTTTTTGGCGGGAAAGTTAGGTACTGGCCGAATGATCGACGAGCGCGGAGTGTGCGGATTATTTATGTCGTGACCCGCGAGCTTCAGTCATCAACATAAATCCAGCGGCAGCTCTGATTTAGGACGGGGGATAAGAGTGACTGACCACGGGGCAGGCGAGAGAGCGTAAGTCGAAGATGCAAGAATACGTCGTGTTAAAAAAAAGTGAATAACAAATGTTGAAAACCTTCGCTCATATTTGTAAATAAATATGGGAAGTGTAAATAGTAGACTAAACAAATACATATTGTTTCAGTTTATGTTGTTAAAAATCCCACCACTTTTTGAAGATAACAAAAATAAAATTTCCTCAAATTTACCAAGCTTAATATATTATTGTTTTGAGTAATCGACAACAGATGTGTGCACTGAAGCTACTTAATATTTTCAATTATATTTCGTGGGAATCACTCACCTAATTGGTTGAAGAGTACACGGCCAGGTCTTGTCTAAAGTTCACAACACGAACACAAAAACACACACATAAATCGACCCGTTCTATGTAGTCTTCTGAACCGACGTTTCGCCGCACCTAGGTGTTAACGTGCGGCGTTATCAAGGTTTTCCCTTAGTAACCGTAAGCGGTCCGATCTTCTAACCACGACACGAGAGAGATGAGATGCCCACGAAATATAATTGAAAATATTAAAGATACCTCACCAAAAAAAACAAACCATGTCATTCAGAAATGAAGCTACTTAGGTAAATTTATATAATAATTTGCAATAGGTTGACCCTTTATTATTAGGCTATTATATAGTAGTTGTTGTCTTCATACAGGTTATTAGATGATGACATTTTAAACCAGTGAAATAATTTATTTAGTGAGACAACAAATCAGCTAACAGTTTGGCAGAAATCATGTTCTAAAAATCTAAAAACTACCTCGATTATGTAAACCATTTGTTGTTTAAAACTAGCCACTAATGTGTCAGCAAACGTGCCGTTTAACCTAAACTGTCATCATCTTAGCAGTAAAATTAACTTTAAGGGTGTGGCCGGACCACCGTGAGAAGGATTTGCTGTAATCGGTGCCTTTATACAAAATGACCGCGCCAAACTGTTGAAGCCCGCCGCCGCCCGCGGTCAGGGCGTCAGGCCGGATAATTTAATTTAATTCTCGATCGCCACCCGAGCTGCAGCGCAGTTAGTGTTATTTATGGGCCACCTGGGCCGCTGCATAATGCAGCCTGCATGGCTGCCGGCCCGTGTGGCGGACAACGTCCATCATAACCCAGAGCCATGAGTGAGGAAAGGTCTTCCACAAGTGCAAATAACGGAGCCTGTTCCCGTGATTCATTGGTAGAGGTGTAACGAAAACCGTTCTGTTTAGTATACATGGCTAAATCAGTGCAAGTAAATTCGACAAACAACACGTAAAACTGATTGCTGCCTTTTTATATGAATTAATATAAAAACCGCATGCAAAACAATAAAATTATTTTCGTGGTATAAATTATTTTAATAATGACAACATAATCATAGATCAGTTTTAATTCCAGTGTGCTTTCAATAATCTACCACCTTTAATCTCGTTCATTAAAGTCTCTTATTTAATTCGTACTGTTATTTAAGTATGTCTAAATATTTACTATTGAGTCTAGTCGGGAGTGATAATTCAAGAAACATAATTAAATATTAAAGGTGGGACAATTTATGACATATTCTCTTGTGGTGGAGGGCGGTTATCAAAATTTGGAAATTGCAGCATAATACGAAAACTTGATTTCTTTCTAAGGAATGTATGCAAATTCATCCCAGTGCACATAATGTGAGCTTTCCCCAATTTTCTTTATCCAACAACACCTCAGCGGAACCAATCAGCCTGCGCATTGTCGGTCCCGGTAGGTAATGGCGGGCCCGCCGGACGGCGCGGCGGCGGCGCGGGTAAGTGGGAAAGGTCACCTCGCGATGGGTATCAGAGCACGCGGTATCCCGAGCATGCCCCGACACGTTCCTTCCGTGTCAGAATATAACCACTGATAATAAATCGCTCATCTCGGACGAATTTATGGGCATCCTCCACGTTACAGGATCATGTCAGTAAGGAGTGGTGAACAGTTTAGAAAGAATTAGTCATGCCTGAATCTATTCGTCTTGTACAGTAAATTTGTCATGTAGTGGAGTAAGTGGAAATTTATCGCGGTTCTACAAGGATACGTGTAATGTAACTTCAGATGTAGTTTAGTTTGATGAAGGCGATCTTTTGATAAATTGATAGTTTTTAAAATATATTTTTTACAATCCGATGCAGTCTAAAAGTACAATTCTCTCATGATTTATGCGCCATCGTATAAGGCGAAGCCCTTCATATTTATTTTCTTGTTGAATATGTTTGAAAAAAACTGTTATTGTTTACAAATAATTTATGAAATTTACGCTTTATAAATTGTCAATTTCTCAAAACAGTTACAAAACATTAATTGTGGTATTTGCAAAGCAATTTTATATTGCCAAACCATAAACATTAGGGAGTCTCATTTTAAATGCAAACCAAACATGTCAAACTGACTCAAATAATTTACGATGTGCCATGTATCATTCCACTGCATCCCTAAAAGCGCTCTCAGATCAAACCCCGTTATAATTTTCTGAATTTCAACATCGCTAAAACAAAAGCGGTGTCAGAGAGTTCGGCGGCCGTCGCTTATGCGGACTATTCGCAGGGAATGCACCGAACCGCGACCCGTGACATTACCAAACATCCAGGACATGCAGCGACGACGGCGGCGACAAAGCATTCCCGCGCCAGTATTAGATCACTTCCCCTCATTCATATTCCGGCTCTTGATGGATAACTTCTTCTGCACCTCCGAATTCTCCGTCCATTGTCTCCGGTTCCAAGTAAGTCGCGGTTTTTGTCGCCCTCCTTTTCTCCGTCGTTACCGGGCAAGTCCGAATGTCGCGGTTTGTTTTTACCGAGGAGTCCCGGAGGGTCGACACTCCATACTGTACGCCTCTTCGCCGAATGTTTTCGGCAGGCTCGTTTAAGGAAGTCGCTCAAATGAGCAGCATGTTAACGAGTGTGTGCCGAGACCGCTGATGAGCCTTTATGATCTTTTTTGGCCGCCTTCAATTATCCGGTCGCGAAGGAAAGGGGATAATGCGTCTTGGACATGGGGGACTTACAAATCGCTTAATTGAGATTGTTTGCCTTGGTGGTAATTAATTATTTACCAACAACCAGGCTGATTGGGAATTCGGGGACTAAAAAGCAATTTATTTTTGGAGGCAAAACAAAATTGGTAAAAGAGATTACTCGAGTTTAGTCGGCCAGAAAATGTAACTAATTTTTCATTTATACATAGCACTTCATCATGTTATTGAAAATTCTCAAAGAATAAGTTTAAGCATTAAAGAGGGAACAAATATAAATTTTCATAACTGTACAGGAATTTTAATAATTCGTTCACAGGTTTTTATGACAAAACAACTTCTGATCTAATTGTTAAAATAAATTCTACTAACAACTAACTGATACGCTCGTATTAAAAAAAGCTGTTTAATCTGTTCTTTGGACGGTTATAGTTAAAAAAATAACTGGAACGTTAACAATGGTCCCTATATAAAAACAAAATAAATTTAAAGACAATTGGCAATCTTATAAAAACCTTAAACATAAAAAACCTCTGGGGCGGTAAGCCCGGAGATGTTTGAAGAACGCGAATAGGCCTTAGTGTTGCATCGGTTCAAGATCTAGCTTTGTCTATAGTCTTTGTCAGTTTTCGGGATTACCTCGTGCAACAAACAGACATTCATACTGAAACCACTTCTTCTTTATACTGTACTTTATAGAAAGCTGTGACAAATTAAATTTATAGGTTTTATGTGAAAAACAAAATTACATAAAGTGAAAAACTTTTGGATAGTGAGTACAATCCAACTAAAATGAAATAACTGCAAAGAATAATATTATTTTTTGTTGTTGATCAGTAGTTTGAAGTGTTATAATTCGTCAAAAGTGCTATATTACGTATTCATTTTGATTTTTGGTCTTATCTTAAGCAACCAATACACCTATATAAGTAATAAATAGACCTATGCTTTTTGTATGGTGTTAAATATAAAAGCATAGTATACTAAATGACAACCCTTCAAAATATACGATATTGTTTACACAATCAAATTATGTCATATTCTTGGTTGGAGAACATTTTCCCGCTGTGGGACGACCTCCCAATCTCGGACGTGGAGGCGCGGGTGGCTCGCGGCTCCCGCGGGTCACGAGCGGAGGAGGCTGCAATCCGCCCGGACGTGAGGGAAGTGGAGTGACCTGGACAAATTGCGCTCCGAACCTGGCGTCCGTGGCGCAGGTCCTGCGGTGCGCTCGACCAGAAAATGTGGCGCCTAATTGCCCATCCAGGAACGTGGTGGCATTCCTAAAAGTATTTTTGGCAACACGTTGTATTACTTCAAATATATAAAAACAATTTGATTAAAAATCAAAATTGCCAATGGGGAATTGAAAAAAGACAAGGTGGTAGGATAACGAAACATTATGTATCTGTTTGTAATAATATCAAGGTAGTGTCAAACAGTGTGACATTTGAAATTATTTGTTCTTGTTGTTAACACTATAAATTCATTAAGTTGAATCGCCGTAGATCGTTGAAAAGTGTCCCCTCACTGAAGCTTTTGCAAAAGCGCGAATTAGGTTTGGATTTAAAATAAGAAGATTTGAGGAAGAAAACTTCACCTTATAAATTAATTGGGACTTATTTAAAGAAATATTTGATGTTCTGTAGACCTGTCTGTTTGGAACCAATATAACCAATTAATCAATCATTTCTTTAATAACCTTTCATTAATCTTATTTAATCAGAAATCTTTGAAAAGTAATAATAAAAAACATCAGCTTCCCTAATTTATACCTTAAGATTGAACGAGTATTATCCTGGGCAATAAAGAGAAAACAAAGTTGACCCCCGATTAGTTTAATTTATTATGAAAGATCCGAAATCCAAACACCGCATGAAGATGTTAGCCGGCCATTTGCATAACACGGGGACAGTGTCTTGATATGTCTTGACTATATTTGTCACCAATGTTTGGCCCCGGTCATTAGTTCACTTCATAACAGCGGCCTCGGCCTCTCAGTCATCCCCGAATATGGAGACAATCAATCTGGACCCGAGATAACCAGGGGCCTTGCTGCGGTGACGAATGACCGACGAGGTATCAGATTTGGTAACGTAGCGAGCGGCTCCTGTATAAAACCATGGGCGGCTCAGAGGTGGCCTAAACCTTGGTCTTGTCTGAAAAATATGCGTAATCGGCCTCTGGGCTAGTATTATAATTTTATTTAAAAAAATTATCGACCCGAACGTCAATTTATCCTTGGTAGTACCACTACATGGCTACAAGTATTACTAGAGATAAGCTATCACTGGTAAAGTCATGCAAGTTAGTGTGTAGATCTATCAAGGATTTTAAAAGGTGCATAGTCGTATAACACAAGCAGCACACGAAAACGTAACTTAACATTGAAACCCTATGGCGACTACCATCCAAGAACGCTTAGTGCTGCACCAATTATGAATCATTATTAGTTCTAGGAAAGTGGTAGCTTAATAACGAAAGATAACCTAACTTGATTGAATAAATGATTAAGTTCCAGCTATCTTTATAATTTACAAACAGAATTCATGTTTGATTTTACAGACACTAACTGCAATATTAGACATAAAAACTGTAGTATACTGTGAGTTCAGTGATTCTTCTGCCTCTGGTGCCATAAACTGTGGCATATCTACAGAACAAAATGATTACCCGGTAGTTAGCCGCTGACGGACGACTGCGCATGCGCTGGGCTGTACATACTGCATACAAGCAGGCAGGCTGCAGGCGATCGCCGGTAGTTGCCCCGGTCTGAGTTATTGAAGACGTTTTCAGGGCATCAAGAATCACTTGTGCGATTTATTATAACTATAATAACTGAGCAATGGTTCTTCCGTCGTACCCTGCAAACTGTGTTGAATTATTGCTGTTTTCCATACATTGCTAGCCAGATATACGAGTATGTCTTATAATCCTTTATGAAATATATGTAAACTATTGAAAACGTCAGTGAGTTTCAAAAAAAGTACAATTTATTATTGATGAACTGTTAATTAATCAACGTCAGGTTTAAAGTCTCTTATTCTATGCTACACTTGACTGTTAACAGTGATGACATTTTCATAGATAAGATTTAAAATGTCGTGTAAAAAAGACTACAGTTCCTGTAAAAATACAAGTACCAGCTGAAATCAAACGGCTATCATTTTCAGAATCATCATAACATTTCATTTAGGACTATCAAAGAACCTTCGAGGTTGAACATGCTTGTTACCTTTAGTTTTCGAATAGATTTTGAATTTGTATTTTTTATCTAAACGAAATAACGATTATGGCTATAATGTTAAATTTGAACTTAGCATGAGTAATATCTTATGAAAATTTTCTCCTATCATTAAATACGCTTGTCTTTGATTCACTTACTAATCCTTTGAATAAATATATTATAAATAAATTAATTGACTCGAGATTTATAACCAATTCTGTAAACCCTTACAATAAAAATCCCTGCAAGGTTTACTTTTCTGTTTTATTGAAAGTCAAAAGTTTATAAAAATGTTAAATAAAAAGTGTGCAGAATTATTTTTATTGACATCCACAGAAATCCTTTTTTTACAATAACCAATTCTAACCACTTCATCTACACAAGAAAATAATTGAAAGAATTTTATCTTAATTTATCTTTTATTTACTTCTTGTTAAGGGTAGAGTCTTTTGTTCCACTTTCCATTTTGTCACTAATTCTTGGTAGTTTGACATTTAACAAATACAACTTTCAACACCAACCTCGTTCCTCCATTATCATATACATTGCATATTATAATATGAATTGGTTTAAGCCACTGTGTACTAAGTTTGTAAAATGGATGTTTCAATAATAAGATTAACAAAAAGAGGGATTGAGTAGTAGTGTTATATAATATGTTTTAACTAAAAGAAAATGAAAGTTAAACGTTTTGTCTCCTTATAAGTTCTTTAGTTATTAGGTAGTGGTTATTTCCTTAATTTCTCTGGGATGAATCGAAACACGCAATGATATGAGCACCTAGGCTATATGATTGGCCATGCAATTAGGTCTTCTAACAAGGTAGTTTATCCTCCACATTCAGGATTTCCACCATGACTGATAGTAACGTTGTGTAATGTAATGCGCCACGTGCGGAAGAATCCATTAATGGATTAATGAGTATGAGCTCATTAAGTCCTGATTCCCAACACATGCACAATTAATTTAACCCGGTTTCTCTCATCATTAGTTTTCCTTTGGCTCTCTGGAATGCAGTTCAGTGTTTATTAAAGGATTTTAATCAGCATATTTGTGTGTGAAATAAAAAATAGGCCCATGTTGTAAGGAAAAAAGGTGTTTGCACAGTCAGCTGGTGTGACGGAGTTGGGCTCACGCAACTAGCGCTTACGACTGCTACAATGCAAACCAGTATATACAACTCAATAAAAATATTTCTGTGTACGGTTTTAGTTCATCTTTTATACCGCAAGATCCGCTAGTAGTATGAACCCAACTACGTCATTCCAGTTGATTGTACACCTTTTTTTCTTCACATCACGATATAGGCCTACAGTTGTTACATAGCAATAACATGTTTTGTATACAATTATGTATTACTGAAATAAAGTTTTAAATTCCGACTTCAACTCTGGTTAATTGATTCGTATTTTTATGATAGTTTAAATTATAATATCATAGTCTATCAGATGTTTGGATCCAGACTGATTATAAATTAACATTAAGTACTATTCAAAATACCAACATTATAACGATTAAAATTTCTAATTAGTATATTTCGTTACTAGGCCGGTAGGTACTGTTTTACTGGACGAGCATGACAGTTCCCGCGCTAGCCGGAGGTAATTTTTTTAAATAATTATAAAAAAATATGTTTTTGAAATTCGGTGATTATATACGCAGGGATTGACTATAAATGTTTTGTGGTTTGCGTTTCTAAGATTGCATATTTATCGCAGCAGCAGCATGACATTTACAGCAATACTTTAGCAATAACTTAGCATCCAAACAGCTCATCTCAAAGAGCGTATGGTGCCCGAAGGCCTGTGCCGGTTCAGTGGCCGACCCAGAAATGACATTCTCTGCAAGGGGATATATAAGTTTTTCTGAAGGGGGAATAACCAAAATAAAAAGTGATCAAGCTATTACTTATTGTAGTCGGGAGCACGAAATTAGGCAGGTGGTAAAACTGTCACTGGAACATTGGGTAGATCTTGGATGAAAAGTATATATTTTTGTTGAACTGTCAAAACATTTATGTTTTTCAGGGTATAATTTTATGTTTACTGAAAAGTATGACCATTTAGTTCATTAACTACCCAAACAAATAATTTGTTCAGTTTGTTTAATCAGTTTGTAGTTTAACAATAATTTTGCCAGCAGCACTCACCTGCCTAATTTGGTGCTCCTGATTATAGTAAAAATATATCCATAATACCAAGCAGTTCCGAAAATATTTTTGTGAATTTTAGTACAGGACGAGAGGTGTCGGGCCAGACGAGTGGCGAGTGCCCAGTAGTCGCACGGCAGCGGCGCCGGCCCCGCGGGTCACGGGTTTGGGCTCCGGAATACAAGATTAGCAGCAATTTCCCAAACCCGGGGCCCAGTGCTGTCCGCCGGTCTGAATAGATAAACGCCCCGTGTACCAAAGCGTTCATTAATTCCAGAGGAAACACGCGCTCGTTTCCCTAGATTGAGACGGACTCAGGGTGTCTGTGGCGCGAGTGAATTTTGGAATGAACGGTAGTTTTAATGAAGGGGGGGGGGGGGGGTTCGAATTTGATTTCGAACTGATTTATCTGCGAATTTATCCAGTAGGAAGTGAGTTCAAGCCACAGAACTCATGATAAGACACAAGCACGGGATCATCGTAACTTTTCATTGTGGGATCTCTTGATGCCAAAAACACCATTTGTTCACTTTCATGGATACCGTGTACCAAAGGTCCGGAACAGCTTGATATCTAATATATATATATAAAAGGTCCGGAACAGCTTGATATCTAATATATATATATAAAAGGTCCGGAACAGCTTGATATCTAATATATATATATATATATATATATATATATATATATATATATATATATATATATATATATATATTATAGAAGGTGGCAGTTTTTAGCTTTTCATGTACATTATAGCCTATCTGCCCCAATCCGCCGAACACGATTTTGGGAGGGACTAAACTTTCAAACATAAAACACCATCGAGTGACAACTCGAAATGAAGGGTTTGAAAAAAGAAACAAAATGCTAGAAACTAGAAGTCAATACCATACCCCGATTAAATATAGAATTTCGTTTACAAGCAAGGTAGGGTAATTGTCTGACCATCGGTTCAGTCGACAACGTTTTAATAGGGAATAACAAAATTCGATATCTTGCTTATTTCTCAACTTATTTCAATAAAGCTTGGTAAGTGGCTTCATCTAGTTGAGATCTGCTGGATTATTGTAAATAATCTCTCAGTTTTACGTTTCCATCGCAGCAAACCTGCATACTCAAAAAAATACTCATTCCCCATGTTATTCTTATGAAGACATTGTTGTATGCTCATTATAGGATTTTACTTGATTCCAGACTCCGTATGAATTATTCATTCGAGCTTTTGAAATTCGCTGAGTATGTAGATCTGTAGCAACATTTTTTATTGTTTTCGTCAAAAAAATTAAACAGTCTTCCTAGGGATTTATTTGGATGTTTATACTTTTAAAATTGCTTATTTTCTTAATTCGCCGTTAATCTCGAAATATATTAGTGTAGAGAAATAGAGCCTCTACAGATCTTAATGATAAATTCATTAAACCAAACAAGAATTAAATAGAATAATTGGAAAAACCAATGAACTCTCAAAGCCACACTTATAAAAACATAATGTTTCTTTGAGCACCTCAGCAAATCAATTGGACTCCCATTCGTCGTGCAAGGTTTTGCGTGATGAATGGTACTAGATCTCCACAGTAAGTTTTGCGAGTTAATGTATTGGGTTTACGACATGTCAATGAATCGCCGAACTTACATTACAGTAAAAGTCATATGCATTGATTGTGATTAGTGCAGGCCTAACACTTGTTAGGTAAATAATATAAAAAAACAAACCAAAATGAGTTTCTTTTAAAACTTCGATCTATTAGGCCGTTGAAGTAAAATAAATTTCAAAAGGAAAACCAAATGTGCATTGGGTTATCTATAGTAATGAAAACTTCAAAACGCTAAAGTAATAAGTAAACCGTTAGGAAAACATAAAACGGTTTAATAAGTTAACCATTCGTCCATGTTGTAACTGCGGACCCGTCTTACACCTTTCCCATAATCTTCCATTATCAAGGCTCATTGAGCACACATCACCAAGGGCCCATCTCTGTGTCGTTTTGCGGCAGTTATTCAAATTTTATTTAACGACGTGTCGGGAACAGCGTCGCCCACTATCGGCGCGGATCAGCGGGAAATGTCTCGATCAGCGAGGGGCCGCAGTTAGCGGTGATAACACGCCGATAGCGCGGAGATCACTGGTGTTACAGCGCGGCGGCCGTGATCGACTGTGGCGGCGGTAAATAACGTCGGAACTGGAGTGTGTGATTTGTTAAGCCGCTTCGGGCCTACAGAGGTAGCTAGGAAGTAAAAATTATAGGATATTAGTAAGATTACTCCAAACTGAGGTAAAAATGCAGACAAAAAAGTAGAATCACAGATAAGAAATAAACAGAGGTCGCATTCATATGGTAGTAGTGTTACGGGTAACTGCCTAACACCAGGAAGTAAAACAATAGGGAGACAACAGACTTCCGGGCGCCCCCCTACCCCCCGCGAACACTCACGGCACTGCTCGACACCACATTTAGCGCAACATTAGATGCGACCTCTGTCTTATTTTTCTCTGTGGTAGAATGCAGTAAAAATCAGTAGAATTGTGGATTTAGTAATACCTTCAATAGCCGTAATTTCTTGTTTTTAGTAAAAAATATCCAAGTAATAATTTTGTTGTAGTTTATTTTGTTTTTAGACTAGAACTACACCAATCCAGAAATACGGCAGGAGACAATCAAAATATAATTGAAGAATAAGGGGGAGGAAATTCAAAATGAAGCCAACAATCCCATATAAAAGTTAAAAATGCCCTTAATTACAATTAATTGTTAAAAATCTCACAAAATAATAAAGGCTAGAGTCTACTTAAATTAAATTTTTCGTAAACCTATAAATGTTTTGTTTGTTAAGACATTAGCGTTTTTGCCGGCTAATCAAAATTAAAGCAAAGTTATAGAACCTGTACTGAATATATAGGCTACATACTATTTTTATGAATAACTACAGTCTTAGATAAAAAAATTTCCCGTTATTCTATAGAAGTCTTTTGCGTAGAAAAAAATGTTTTAAAGGAAATATCTGGTTTTGAATAGGTAACGTATCGAACAACCAAGGATGATACTAGTGGCTTGAAGGGGCTAAAAGTACCTTAATAAGGGGGAATTCAAACAATCCTTACTTATTATAGTACAAAATACTTTATTATAAAGATGGCTTTTAGATCTTCCATATGTTAATATCAAAATATCAATATCAGCATCACATGTTTTATGAAAACAAAGCATACGTTTTTGAATCACAATGCTTTTTATATGGCAGATATTTTGCTTAATTTCTTTTTTTCTGTTGAATTTCAAGCAATTTCAGTATTTTTCCCGCCATCACAAAATAGAGCCCTTTAATTTGTGCCCTCTTCCATCTGTTTACGACTTGCCAGACGCCCACAATTTTGACGCAAAGAATTGCCTTACGAAATTAAATACACGATACACAAAGTATCGGTTACGAATTTAAGTAGTAATAAAATAAAGGCTATATTATTTGTAAGGAATATTTTTGATCTGGCTTTTAGAGAGTAAACATGCCTTCAAAAGACCTAAAAACTCAAAATCAGACTACCTCCCTCCCTCAGAAAAAGTAGCCCCTTTGAGTGACAACTCCTGTAAACTGTGCCTACCCAAAATAAAAATAAAAAATAAAAATCAGCCGCCTCTGATTGCTGACTACGAAATGTTTAAGAACGGGCAAAAACCCCAACAGCCAAAATTAAACCAGGCGCCAAGATAGGCAATACAGGTACACACTTTGTGGCGAATGTTTGCCGATTAGTCGACGAGTACAATGAAGGCACTCGTTGATGTTTCCAAATGGTACAGAATTAACTTTTTATTTTAAAAATTGTTTACCAAGTATCATTGTTACTGTCAATCATAACATACAAATGGATTTATATTTTGAATTGATAAGACCCATGTGATTACCTCTAAATTTTTGATTGCCATTTCTACCTACGCTGGGAAAAGTCAAGTGTTTACTAACATCAATAAGACATTTACAAATTTTCATTTTTTAGAAAATTAATTTAAACGGTTATTTTTAAAACTACAACACCCACTTTTATATCATGGATCGAATAATCAAAACTTTTTCAACAAGTTAAGCTCTCCTCGTCAAAAAAAGAGTACTTACGATAAAAAAAGAAAATTAATACTGAAAATACGTTGGGGAACATGAAAACATGCATAGAGTACATAGAAAATAACTTAAATAGGATGGACTGGAGGATCTTTAGAAAATGTTTCAGAGATTCCAGGTTTTACAGGTGGGGGATCTCATTCAGGAGTTTAATTACTGACAAGATAAAAAATAAACATAATAATATATAGAAAAAATCTCAAATAATCTTTTCCCTATATTTTAGTCAGGCATATATATGGATGATGTTTCAATTAAACGAAGATAGGGATATACTCATTTCTAAATATTTATTTTTAATTTTTCCTTTCTTATAATTATAAGAAAATGTTGTCAATATAAATTAGCTTAATTTTTTTCTATTGTTTCAAGCAGTAGTGATTAAAAAATAAACTCTAAATCAAGTACTGTCAACCGAACACACGGTCTACATTAGCCATTTTTTGAAATTGTTATTAATTTTCATGAAGGTCGTTTGTTTTGCATAGCATATTTTCTGCTATATAGTAATCTCTACTGGAAAAACTGTGAAAAATAAAGCACTATTTTCATTTCATTTTATTTCACACGGAAAATAATAAGTTGAGATATAAGAGAGACCTTTATTAATATAAGGGGGACGGTATGTTTTTATTCTTACTATAAAAAATTTGTTGGAATACTTTAAAATAATAGGTATTAATTTTAATTGGAAAGAAAGAATATAAGGAAATAATTGGTTGAAATAGAGCAAAAAGGTAAAAATATAAATAAGCTCAAAAGTAATTAATGGTTTATATAAAAAAACATGTTAAAGGAATCAGTAAATTAATTTACCAAGTTGGGAAGAACGTTATAATTAGCAATTTGAAATGTGGTCAGCCTAATTTAATGAATTCAACAGTAATCGGAAGCTGTAAAAAATATATTAACTAATTTCATTTTTCTCCATTATTTTACAACTTTTATAATCAGGTTCTAAAAATAACTCATGTAATTTCGTGTCTAAAACAATATAAGTACCGTTACAAAATGAGCATGACTATATTTTAATGGCGGTGAAGGAAAAAGAAACCACATAGTTTACAAAAAAATACGCAATTCTTCTATTGTGTTTTGTTTATTGGCCTGTAAAACAAGAAACGGTGACTACAGAAGGAGCGGGAATGTGTCAATACGAACAGAAATGACACGGCTATGGGACCAACGGCTAGCCGTAAACTGACCAAGACTGGCTCTGTTGCCGCCAGATGGCAGCGCCAGCGCTTTACAGCGGAGGGTTCGATCCTGGTCTGGGCACAGGACGTAGCATCGATCGGGACAGGTTTATATAGTTTTTAGAGCCTGCCGATGTTTAAATATTACAACATTTTTATAATCTTCTCTGGTGTAAAGTACTCCATGGGGCCTACGACACTTTTCGTATTTGTTGTATTCCAAAGCTAAAAGAAAAATACCCCCGTTGCAGCAGACCTGCAAACTCAGCGAATTTCAAATTCAAAACAACATATTGAATTTGAATGAAATAAAGCTTTATTCATCACAAAACATATACAATTTTTTTACGGATTCAAACAAATTCTCTTACAACTACAGTACATATCCAAAAAAACCCCAAAAATAAACAAATACTATATACTATTACAACTTAATAACGATTTGCCAAATAAATTAACTTAAAACTGCAGTACATACAGAAAAAAATGCAAAATAAGCACAAAACAAACAAATATTTTCCAAAAAAATAAAAAATATTCTTTTGCATTTAGATAATTTAAAAATAAAAATATGATAAACAGTTTTGTAATGAACAAATTAGGAGCCTCATAGGCAGGGCCAGTTTTGAGGCTTCCATCACATTAAATCAACTTCAATAAATGGCTACCAATGTGGTTGTATTAAAAAATAAATTTGTTACAAACAAAAATAAAATAAATAAATATTTAAATCAAACATAGCGAGATTTTTTATGTTTTTTGTAAGCTCCATAAGAATAACATGGGGAATGAGTATGCAGGTTTGCTGCTACGGGTGTATGAAACTGGGTGGTTTAAATTCAATATTCAGTAGATCTGACCTAGAAGAAGCCATTTACCAAGTTTTAACAAGATATGTTGAGAAATAAGCGAGGTATAGAATTTTACTGATTTCCCATAAGGTTAACATTGGGACAACGTACTGTGTTTACCACTTTCAATATCTCGGTAACCAATGAAGATAGATCAGTGATTCAAAATATTAAATTGTTTTTTTTTTGAGCTGAATTCAATGGTGCCAACAAAAATTCGATAAATTTTATTTCCTATGTAAAAAACTCAAAAAAACCATTTTTGGGGGGGTTTATTCCCCTTTACCTCCCCTTCCGGTGGTCCGATCGGGCTGGTTTACGAACTCATCTGAGGGATTACCACTATACATGTCTGTACCAAATTTCATTAAGATCGGACCATTTTTACGGCCGCTATCGTGCTCACAGACACATATATATATATATATCTCTATATATATACAGCCGGATGTGTAACTCACTCACGTATACAAATTCAAACCATACTTCTCGGTTGGCTAGAAACTTGAAATTTAGCATGAATAATCCTTTGGTGGTCAAACCCCCGGAAAAATTGTCAAAACGAAACATTTCCACCCCCAACCCCCCCCAAAGGGGGGAAAATTTGAAGTTCGAAAAAAGTACTTTTCGTTTTCGGGCTATAGCGGCTAAACTAGAGGTCCTATTGCAAAACGGACTGAACCACGTGCCACGGATTTTTCACGATCTACAACTTTGGTCCTGTGACTTTTTGCCCTATCTCGTCTCCTTCACCCTCAGATTGCTCTAGATTTTTCAATTTTCGTAGATCTTCCCTAGGTTTTCCAACACCAGTTTACTTTATATACTACTTAGGCCCCTGTAAATTTACAGAAACATGTATTGGGTGGTCACTCTAAATATAAAATTCTCAAAAACAAGCAATTTTAACCCCTTCACCCCCCAAAAGGGGGTAAAACGGAGGAAATTTTTAATTTCAATAAAAGTACTTTTCGTTTTTTGCCTCTAGCGGCTAAAATAAAGCATCTGTTCAAAAACAAAGGTTATTTCCTTAGTTGAAATTAAACTTCCTACAATTTTGGTCATTACGTATTTTGCCTTATCTCACCTCCTTCACTCCCAAAATGACCTCTAAATTAAAATTTTCATAGATATTCAGTTTATTTTGGGTTTTGCTGATTTTTTATATTTATTTTTATTTTACAGACCTCTATTTTAACACTGATATAGTAAGTTTGATCCTCTAGGGTTATCGGGGGTCATTCCCAAAATTCACCCTGTTTCAACCTCAAAACTTAAACTTTCGTTAAATTTTAAGTTTTCCTCATAGTTTTTATTTTTTGTCAACTTTATTTTTGGCCGGGGATGCCGAATTATTGACACGGAGATAGTCAGTTTGACGTTTCCGGTTAATTATAGGTAATTTGAAATTTTCACCCCATTTCTACCCCTAAAAATGTCGTATCAAGTTGAACTTTTATTAAATTTAAGATTTGATTCGTGGTTTTTTTGCCAATTTATTCATTGCTGAAAGACTCAATTTTTGACCAGGGATTCGTCAATACATTAGATACATACATAAGATACATTATCTGAAATGGCGACCTATCCAGGTAGGTATTTTAAGCCAAGTATGAATGACAGATGAGTGAAGGATGATTGTGGCGCGATCTTGTAGTCTTGTTACTGACTAAGGCCGACATATTCCCTAGACAGGACTGTTAATTAATAGCCATTAAATGTGACCAAAAAAAGAATCAAAAGCATTCTTCAAATTAAGGCAATGTTGTTTTTAAACAAATTCTTTTGCCTCACCCCTCACCTCTGACTCCACTAACCCTCTTTCAAAACGATAAAAATAAACCCAACCCCCTCCGCAAAAACCCCTCTAAAGTAACCCTTTAACTACATCCCACTAACTACCCTCCCAAACATTACAATGATATATTTTGCTGAGTATTTGTAATGAGTTTAATCGCAATTTTGTGACTTTTCAATACACACCCCCTGCTTTAGGGCGAAGAGCAACAAGGGGGCCTGGGGGCGTTAAACTAATTTTGTCTTGTAACTTTCAACATCCAAACCCCCCTCTGACCACGACTGAAGATACCTGATATGAAGACTTTGTATGTTAACATATATACTAATTTTGTTATGTGCCTTTTCAATATCAAAATCCCTATCCAAGGAACTCACAGTAGGGGGCCTGGGGCGGAGCCCCCAGCGAGCCGAAGGCGAGTCTAATATATATACAACCGGATGTGTAACTCATGTATACAAATTCAAATCATACTTCGCGATGAGCTAGAGACTTGAAATTTGGCATGGATATTCCTTGAAGGACCCAACCAAAGGGAAAATTATCGAAACTAGCTTTTTATAATTTGAACCCCCTCAAAAAAATTATTAAAAAATCGCTAAAAAACCTTTTTTAAAGAAATGTTATTTTGAGCTCTAGCGGTCGAACGGATGGTCCTATCGAGAAACGGACTGCACCACGTGCCACGGATTTTTCACGATCTACAACTTTGGTTCAGCGACTTTTTGCCGTATCTGGTCTCCTTCACCCTTAGATAGCTCAAGAAATGTCAATTTTCGAAGGTCTTCGCTAGGTTTTATAGGCCCAATTGACTTACAATTATTCGTAGAGGGCTGAAAATTGGCACACATCATCTTTACAGCATAAACCTTACGAATCAATAATAAAATAACCAGTTCCTAATGTTAAAATGCGTATAAAGTTAAAAAAATCGTCGAAATGTTCCAAATGTCAGCGATTTTCTCGAGGTATGTCAATCCGTGTCACCATGATGTACTGCCTAGAATCCCGAACATTTTCAAGTCAGTTAATTTTTACTTACGGTTGAGCTAGGAACCTGAAATGTGGCATGCACTTTCCTCATATATATATATATATACATCAATTTACCATCGGTAAATGGTAAATTGATCAAATATCGCAATTTTAAATTTCAATACCCTCAAAAAGGTTATTAAGAAGTCTTTAAAAATGCTTTTAAAAAACTGTTACTTTGAGCTCTAGTGGCCGAACGGATGGTTCTATCAAGGAATGGACTGCACCATGTGCTACGGATTTTTCATGATCTACAACTTTGGTCCTATGATATTTTGCCCTATCTCGCTTCCTTCACCCTTAGGTAGCTATAGAACTTTCAATTTTCTATGATTTCCCCGACGTTTTTCAGTTTCAATTTATTTTATATTATAAGTAGAGGGCTGGAATTTGGTACACATCATCTCTACAGCATATATGTTACAAATCACTAATATTATAACTAGTTCTTGGTACTAAAAAGCATTAAAAGGTAATAAATCTTAGAAATTTGCCAACTAAGACTTAGATCCCTGAAACTTTTCAAACAGTTAATTTATGATTTTCTGTTGAGCTAGGAACCTGAAATTTGGCATGCACTTTCCTAATTGCTTAAAACCGAGGGTAAAAATATCATAACTTGCTATTGTAATTTTCAACCCCTTAAAAATTATTATAAAATCGTTAAAAATGTCTTTCTAAAAGCTGTTATTTTGAGCTGAAGTGGCCGAACGGATGGTCCTATCGAGAAACGGACTGCACCATGTGCCACGGATTTTTCACGATCTACAACTCCTGTGACTTTTTGCCGTATCTCGTCTCCTTCACCCTTAGATAGCTCTAGAAATTTAAAATTTCGAAGATCTACTCTAGGTTTTCAAGATCCAATTCACTTAATATTACACGTATCACAAGTCTAAACCGGATGTGTAACCTAAGTATACAAATTCAAACCATACTTCCCGATGAGCTAGAGACTTGAAATTTGGCACGGATATTCCCTGGAGGACCAAACCACAGGGAAAATTATTGAAACTTCCAATTTTCTACTTTAACCCCCTCAAAAAAATTATTAAAAAATCTTTAAAAAAGCGTATTTTAAGGAAATGATATTTTGAGCTCTAGCGGTCGAACGGATGGTCCTATCGAGAAACTGACTGCACCACGTGCTACGGATTTTTCACGATCTACAACTTTGGACCAGTGACTTTTTGCCGTATCTGGTCTCCTTCACCCTTAGATAGCTCTAGAAATGTCAATTTTCGAAGGTCTTCGCTAGGTTTTATAGGCCCATTTGACTTAAAATTATTCGTAGAGCGCTGAAAATTGGCAAACAACATCGTTACAGCATATACGATACTAATCAATAATAAAATAACCAGTTCATAATGTTAAAATGCGGATAAAGTTAAAAATATCGTCGAAATTTTCCAAATGTCAGCGATTTTCTAGAGGCATGTCATTCCGTGTCACCTTGATATACTGCCTAGAATCCCGAACATTTTCAGGACAGTTTATTTATGACTTACGGTTGAGCTAGGAACCTGAAATGTGGCATGCACTTTCCTCATTGGTTAAAACCGAGGGTAAATTTATCAAAAATCGCAATTTATATTTCAATACCCTCAAAAAGGTTATAAAGAAGTCTTTAAAATGCTTAAAAAAACAGTTATTTTGAGCTCTAGGGGCCAAACGGATGGTCCTATCAAGGAATGGACTGCACCATGTGCCACGGATTTTTCATGATCTACAACTTTGGTCCTATGATATTTTGCCCTATCTCGCTTCCTTCACCCTTACGTAGCTATAGAACTTTCAATTTTCTATGATTTCCCCGACGTTTTTCAGCTTTAATACATTTAATATTATACGTAGAGGGCTGTAATTTGGTACACATCATCTCTACAGCATATATGTTACAAATCACTAATATTATAACTAGTTCTTGGTACTAAAAAGCATTAAAAGGTAATAAATCTTGGAAATTTGCCAACTGAGACTTAGATCCCTGAAAACTTTCAAACAGTTAATTTATGATTTTCTGTTGAGCTAGGTACCTGAAATTTGGCATGCACTTTCCTAATTGATTAAAACCGAGGGTAAAATTATCATAACTTGCTATTGTAATTTTCAACCCCTTAAAAATTATTATAAAATCGTTAAAAATGTCTTTCTAAAAGCTGTTATTTTGAGCTGAAGTGGCCGAACGGATGGTGTTATCAAAATATGGACTGCACCATGTGCCACGGATTCTTCACGTTCTTCAACTTTGGTAATTTGATCTTTTCCCCTACCCTCCTCATTCACCCTTAGATAGCTCTAACCCCTTTCAACCCCAAAACCGACCAATAAATGACACAAATTAAGCATTTTTCAATTGTTTGGAGATGTTTTTTTAAAATAAATACTTTTGCCTCACGTCCTTAGCTCACCAACCCTCTCCCCTTTCAAATAATTAACTATCTATAGCCAAAAACCTCTTACCACCAACACCCCCTCCCCCTTGAACAAACCCAAAATAACTTGTGCTAAGAATTAGTAAATAACTTGTTTTGATGAAATACGTTTACCTCAACCAGAGCCCCATCAACCCTCTCCAAAAAAATAGCCCCACCCCCTCCATCATAAATACCTCCACCGGCTACTTCCCTCACCAACTGACCCCCCAAACAATAAATTTTGCTAGGATTTGTAAAAGGTTTTTTCATGCTCTGACTCTTCAATACACACCTCCTTCAATTTTTCCTCACCTCCAAGTCGGCATCGCAAAAAGAACAATTTATAATTACATTTCCTACAACTTTGGTAGATATGTAATTTACCCTACCTTACCTCCTTCGCCCTCAAAGTGGCCTACTCATTAGAACAGACTTGATCTCTAGAAAACTTACAACCTTGGGAGTAAGGAGCTTAGAAAACAAATGGTTTGTCAGCTACCAAAAACAGAGATCCCAAGTTGTAGATATCCATCATACTAAATTTGGCACCACTACCACATTTAGATCAGATCCTAAACCAATCACAAGGGGAGTCCCCAGTTATCCGTGCTGGGACCTGTACTGTTCATTTTGTTTTCTAACGACTTCCCGTCTCTAATTCAAAATTAAAATATCAGCTGCATAATGTATGCAGACGATACAACTCTCTTTTTAACAAAATTTCCACTAAGAGAAAACTCACTTTCCACTAACTACACTGCCCTAGAACAAGACCAACGATACCTTGTACGGAGTTTTTTTATCCTAGCAATTAAATAAATTATGTTTTTGTGTCTTTGCACAAACCATCACCTCCCAATTAGGGACACATCACTGGGGGCCTGGGGGCGGAGCCCCCAGCGAGCCGTAAGGCGAGTAGATATATATACTGGGTGTCTCACCTAAGGCGTCTCAAATGGATTGCGGACGAACTAGTAGTCCTTCATATATGAAACAAAATCATACTCCACTAAATCGACCGCAAGGAACAACATAAAAATATTTTTAAGCTTTTTAAAATACAGGGTGTTCCAAAAACCGGGGGTCATGGGTTCGAATCTCAGAATTTTTAAATGTAAACATATGTCATGTTATGCATCTTTTTAAAGCTCTAAACAAGACGAACAATTGGGTGAAAACAGAATTCACTTATATTTATTCGTTTCAAAATGGCGAACATTTTAGTGAAAAATATTGGTATTTACGGAGTACCCTGTATCTCGAGAACTACAAAACGTATTTTTGGTCTGTTTAAACATTATTAATCCTCGTTAACTCAGCTTTAATTTGATATACGACATGCCAACATTTAAAAAATAAAAGTTTTTGACAGAGCATTTTATTTTGTTTTAATGTTGGTAGCCCTGAAAGCCAAAAAGATTAAATGGCAACATATGTCAAATAGCACATCATTTTACAGGTCTTGCAAAGACCAACAACTTTTCAATTTACACCTAGCTGCTATCTTTGGTGGTTTTGTAGTTATAAGCAAAAAAACTCCATTTTACCATATAAAGCCCATGTTAAATGTGCAGTACTTAAGTTTAACTGATGCAAATTTAAATGCCCTGAAGACTACATTTTTAACATGGGCTTTATATGGTAGTTTATATAGGCTTATATGGTAGGTTTTATAGTTTTAACATGATATGTTGAGAAATAAGCGAGATATAGAATTTTACTTATTTCCCATAAGGTTAACATTGGGAAAACGTATTGTGTTTACCACTTGCAATATCTCGGTAAACAATGGACATAGAGCAGTGATTCAAATTACTAAATTGTTTGTTTTTTTGAGCTGAATTCAATGGTGCTAATAAAAATTGGATTATTTTTATTTTTATATGTAAAAAACTAAAAAACCCCATTTTTGGGGGGGTTTACCCCCCTTTACCCCCCCTTCCGGTAGTCCGATCGGGCTGGTTTACGAACTCGTCCGAATAATTACTACTTTACATGTCCATGCCAAATTTCATTAAGATTGGACCATTTTTACGCGAGTTATCGTGCTTAAAGACACATATATATATATTTTTTTCTTTCTTTCTTAATAATATTGTATATTGTATGTATATAAATATACATATAAATATATATGTATATTTATGAAAATGAACGAATGGTGTTTTTGGCATCTGGGGACCTGAAAAAGAAAAGTAATGATGGTCTCGGGCTTAGGTCTTACCATGAGACCTACGGTAACAGCTTCTTCCCTATAGAGGAAATTCGCTAAAATAAAATTCGCCAAAAAGTTAGGAAACTATTTCCCAAAAATTGTTTTTCCTCACATCGAAGACTGGAGTAATTTTAGCAAAAAGAGGCGAAAATGTTTGGTATAGTAGACAATTCATTGGAACTCAGCTAAAATCTCCCTCAGCCAGCACACCAACTCTAAAATTTGAAAATCTGAAAACCGCGATTCAAGTGGAACATTTATAAAATAACGGAATGATGGAATGGAATGTCCTTGCAGAGTTTCAAGATTCTAGTCTAATTATTTTGGGTTATCCGTAAAACACGAGTATCCTAAGTGGCATCTGATAAATAAATATCGATAGCGGCAAAGGTTTTGTCCACTTTATACTTTTATGGATTAAAATTTTATCTTTTTTGTCTCTTAAAAATATTCAATATACCTTCCATACACATTTTATAATCATAGCCTTAACAAATAAAAAGCCCGTCTTTTTGAATTTTATAATTTTCATTATTTTAGCCTTTTTAGAGGAAATATTAAAAACTAAATCCTTATTACGCATATAGAGCTGATAAATTATATTTGTGCGAAGTATCATGGCTCAAAGCCCTACATTTCTTAAGAAAATAAGCTTTGAAAACTATAAAATGGTTGGTATTTTGGATTTTATAATATACCCTATTATGGTCTTTTGAGAGAACATGTTTTTCTTTAGTCTATTCTCGGTTCGAAAAAGCTCGATGCTCGAGTACTCAACACACATCTAATAACCACATGAGTGAAAAGGTTTGTGTTTAATATGATGAGGCTAATAAAAACTGATAAATATGATATAGTAAATTTGTCTAGGTAATTAACAGGTTGCACTAAGCATTATATTATAATGTTTATTTACTTCAAATTATTGACTTGATGATAACAGTACAAATACAAGTTAATGTGTTATTACAGGCTACGTTTTCTAATATAGAAAATCTTTGACTAGTGAATTCCAAGTGGGACTGCTATCGTAGACAGAAAGAAAAAATAATGACTCTATCGAGAAAGGAAAGGTCAGGATACGCTCAGCGGCGCGGCGGTGGGCAAAAACGCAACTACGCTCGTGTTACGCTTCCGCATGGCTGTTAATGTCATACAGTAATGGGCGATTCGAGCTGGCATAACGGTAACCCCGTTGTACGTTCAGATGTAAGCCTCGCAAAACAACTTGGCGGATGGCCGAAAAACAGCTGGATGGGTTCTTTAACATGAATCAAATGGAGGCTTTGTTACTTTTCTGAAAACATTGTTTACCTTCTGGTAACGAGTGTCAAACCGACTAGTAGTAAAATCTCATCCGCCATTTTTGCGACCCCTACACCAAGTAAAAATTATTGCAAAAACAACTTTTGTAATAATTTGAGTAGAACTGCCGTGGCGTGAACTGTATTTCCGTTAAGCTGAAATACATTTGTTAGAATAAATCAAAGGTAGATTGGTCTTAAACACATAGTATTATTTTTACTAGTTGAAGGAGGAAAGGGAGGAATAGAATATCAAAGGGAATTTACCCTTAACCTAATAATATTTGAATTCACCTAAGTTGAGATTTTATATACTTTTTATCATTCTGCGTACGAAAACCAGATATCCCAATGCGCCCGATGGCGTTCCAAAATCGGTGCGCACGATGAAGGGTTAAAGTCGGTTAAATTATTAGTATTTATTTCAATCAACTGACATTCTACAATTAAATTAACAGTTATAATTGATATACATAGAATCACATGAGTGTTATTAAGAACAAAAAACCTGACACCGAAAAACTACAAGTCCACTCACAGCGGACAAATCGCCATGGGGCTCCACCGTACACAGGGTCAAAGTTCGAGCGTTTGTGATATGGAAAATTCTTTGTTCGAAAGTTGTCTGCTCTTAGAGTGCCAATGATTGATAATCATCAGCATTTTAAGCTAGTTTATATACTTATTTCCTGAAATCCCAGGACCGGTTTAGTAATGTTTAAACTAAATAACATATGATAAAAATACAATCCACTTCGTTTTTTCTGTGCCCCTGTCCCCAAAATGAAATTTTGGAAGGCTTTGTACAAAGTTTTCTAATACAAACTACCACCGAGAGACCATTCATTTTAAAGGGCAATAAAAGAAATAAAATGCCGCAAACCCGAGTTCCATAACCTGACCAAGTTACAGCTGTTTAAAAAATCGAAATTGCCAAAAGATGTGTATTGAGAAGTACCATACAAATGGCAACATTTTACGAATAGAATATTTCATCCACAATGTTTACTATGCAAAAGTAATGTTTTCTATCTTTTTGGAATTTTTTCGATGGAGCAAACAATTACTTGTTATGGTTTCATCAGCTGTGTAGCGAAAAGTATCGTGCTCGATAAATCTCGCTCGCACTTCAAACACATGGTCTCGAATTTGAATTTACGTATTTTACACTGTAGTTATGAAATATAAGCTACTATTTTAAAGAACTTTACAAGTAATTGAATTTGAAACGTATAGGTTGAATAAAACATGAAAAATACGACAGTGTTTTTAATGTATTATAAATTAAAATACCCCCGTTGCAGCAGACCTGCATACTCAGCGAATTTCAAATGCAAAACAACATATTTCAATCAAACATAGCAAGATTTGATATGTTTTGGTAAGCTCCATAGGAATAACATGGGGAATGAGTATGCAGGTTTGCTGCTACAGGTATATTAAAACTGGGTGGTTTTAATTCAATATTTAGTAGATCTGAACTAGAAGAAGCTATTTACCAAGTTTTAACAAGATATGTTGAGAAATAACCGAGATATCGAATTTTACTTATTTCCCATAAGGTTAACATTGGGACAACGTACTGTGTTTACCACTTTCATTATCTCGGTAACCAATGGACATAGAGCAGTGATTCAAAATATTAAATTGTTTGTTTTTTTGAGCTGAATTCAATGGTGCCCACAAAAATTTGATAAATTTTATTTTTCTATGTGAAAAACTCAAAAAACCCATTTTTGGGGGGGTTTACCCCCCTTTACCCCCCCTTCCGGTGGTCCGATCGGGCTGGTTCACGAACTCGTCCAATTGATTACCACTTTACATGTCCATACCAAATTTCATAAAGATCAGACCATTTTTGCGGCCGCTATCGTGCTAACAGACACATAGATATATATATATATATAGATATATATATATATATATATATATAAAAATTCGAACGAATAGTGTTTTTTGCTTCTGGGGGCCCCAAAACGAAAAGTTATAGTGGTCCCGAGCTTAGGTCTTACCATGAGACCTACGGTAATAGCTTCTTCCCTATAGGGGAAATTCGCTAAAATGAAATGACATACTCAAGTTTACGTAATGAAATATAATACCTTCATCTACTCAATTTTATGGAATTTTTCTCAAACTCTGGAGTAGAAAATTAACCATGTATTTACACACTGTTGTTATATCAAAATATTCTAAAAAACAGAATGAAACATAAAAAACTTTAATGATAGTCCACAGCTCAAATCTCATCGCAAAGGTAATTCTTTTTGCCTTCCATAATTTATCTGTAATAAATAAGTAATGCTAGTGAAAAAAACCACTCGATGACGATTCAAGATATTAGTAGTAATGAGAAGTGAGTTGAAAATATTGATACTTCAGTCCACTTAGCAGCACCGCCAACATGTGAGCGCAGCAACATCGCGGCAGGCGTTCCTCGGCGTACAGCGCGTGTGCTAATGGTTCGCAAATATTCTATAATGACGAGCAATTTGTCTCCCGACAAAACCGCCGACCCGTTTTATCAAGATGGAGGGAACTCACGTGCCGTCCGCTGAGTTTGGCGGTCTCCAAGTGTAACCCACTTTCCACTAAGTCCTGTTCCAAGTTTGGGTTTTTATGAGTTATATATTGATCGATAATTTTTTATTGTTGATAAGACAAAAACTATTGTTAAGAAACGTAGAATTAATTTCAATGTTATTGCATTCGCAAATTGTTTTCGTCATCATGAAAACGTAAAGGGTTTTAGAAAAATATTTAGTTAAGTTAATCGTACGAAATGTTGTGTTATCTAGAGACAGTATCAACTGAGATAAAAATTCGACAAAACTTTCTCCTAGATTGAGTCTATGAGAGGGTGAAACAATTTGTAGTTTCTGTAGCCTCCTCTAAATTTGTTTTATATTTAAAATGTTATAATAAGTATTACTAATTTTATCCTGCAACAGCAAGTCTAATAGTAGAAACCAAGCCCGAATAACTTTTCGGTTATTCTCAGTTATATTGCTCTATGTAAGTTGGGGCGGATCAATACGAATACGAATAAAAAACAATACTTAACATAATACTAATAAAGTCTCTGAGTTTTAGCGAAGTTCCTCTAACGGGCTATTTCCGAAGGTCTCATGGTAACACATACGTTCGGGAACGAAGCTATGACATACAGTGAACGAGTTGTATTCGTTATTTATAACACTCGCAAAAACAATCCGAGCTAACAAAACGTGGCATGATTTGTAAAGAAGTAATTATTCGGACGAGTTTGAAAACCAGCTCGACTGGACAATTGGAGAGAGCAAAACCCCCAAAAAGTAAATGGATAAATAAATGGATAATCTCAAAAATACTTTTATGGATTAATTTTCTACCTTTTTTGTCTATCGAATAAAAGTATTCAATGGACCTTCAATAGAAAATTTATAATCATAGCTTTAAAAACTAAAATGCCCGTCATTTTTAATTTCATATTTTCCGTTATTTTAGCCTTTTGAAAGGAAATATTTTAAAATCCTTCCTTATTACGCTTATAGTATATTGTACCATTTATTATTTATATATTTTATATTGTACCCCCATTATTTGTAGAATTTAAACAACCATTTGTTCAAACTTTCACACTATTTTTTCTAAAGTATTAATTAAAGAAATACCCCCAAGATACGATCATGTTTATAAGACGTTCGACCGTTCGGCATATTGATAATGTATTTGTGCCAAGTATATATCATGCCTCAAAGCCCTGAATTTCGTTTAAAAATAAGCTTCAAAAACTAAAAATGGTTGGCATTTTGAATTTTATAATATACCCTATTATGGTCTTTTGAGAGAAAATGTTTTTTTTTCGGTTTATTCTCGGCTCGAAAAAAGCTTGATGCTCGAGTACTCGCACACCTATAATTTAATTATTGGACATAAATAAAATTCTGCATAACTACAGAATATAAATTGTATTGCTTGGCATGTGTTTTAATTTAATGAAATCCATTGTATTTTAGCCTAAAACCTATAATGTTTATATTTCCTTGGCAGAATATCTGCCTATTCATTCCCCATGTTATTCTTATGGATTTATCATTTACCACATATGTTGGGGTGAAATATGATTCTAAGCGTTTGGAAATAGTTGAGTATGCAGATCTGCTGCAACTGGGGTGATAGTTTCCTCGTGATTGTCAAATAATTATTTGTGCATCTAGGGACTAAGCACATTAGACCCATGATGCACACAACGTTTTTCCTCCACCTACACCATTAACAATAATTGTGACAATATAACATTACCTTCATATTATGATCTATTTCTCCTTTAAACTAGGCTAGATTAGAATCGCATATAAATATATAACATAAGCAATTAAAATCAATTATTTAAACAACCATTTATTCAAACTTTCACACTATTTTAACACTATTTTTTCTAAAGTATTAATTAAAAAAATACCCCCCAAGAAACGATCATGTTTATAAGACGTTCGACCGTTCGGCATATTGGTAACAACAAGCTCTAAATCAGGTGTTTTTATATTCAGTGTTGCCAACTTAATTTATAAAAATAAAATATTACCCGGCTATTAAAATGCATATGGTTTTGTTTTCTTAAGTTGAAACACTGAAGTTCTTGAATTCGAATTAGAGTAAGGGAATAAAAATCGACAGTGTTGCCACATTTTCTCATTGTTCATCGCGGCGTTGCCGGATTTCTCCCCATGCCAAATATCTTATGAGATTACTTTTAGTCCTATGGGAGAAAAAGTATATTACTTTTAGTCCCATGGGAGAAAAAGTAAGTTAGTAAATCCCATGGAGTATAAACTAGTACTTTAGTATTCTATTCCGGCGACTAAAAGACGACTTTAGATAGTAGGTGGAGGAAAAGATAATTTAAAAGTTAGGTTGGATTTGAATTTTATTGATAAAATTTCATTTTATATATTACATAGCCCAGGTGCCATTTATCATTGGTCTAAGAATTAATTATGCTGTCTAACGATAGGTTGCCGTTAGATAGTAACAAGACCCGGGTTTGGACCGCTCTCGATGAAGAAAAATAAAAGTGCCTGGTGTTAAAAACACGCACAAAAAAGTTCTTTCACATGATAAATCAAAATTGTTTGTAATGTAAACGTAATTAGTACCCACCAGTCAGCTAGGCGCATCTTAAACATAAAATTCTCTTACATAAAACCAAGTAGCTTTATTATCCGTATCAACACACATTTATACAGAAACCAGCCATCGGACAAGCCCCTCGGAGCGCCCCACGTGGATAAAACTGAAACCACCGATAAAGTGAATATCTAACGGACCACCGGCGGAAAATTAATCATATAATGAAACAGTTATTTGCAAATTGCTCTGTGGCGGTACAAGGGCCGCCCGCGGTCCTGCTATTATCAATTAATTCCCTCCAAGAATCAGCTGATCAGCGCGGCGGCGGGAGCGGCGTGTATCCACAGAGCATGCTAATGTTCGGGTAATAACTCCGCCTTTGCAATTGAAATCGCGCAATAAGAACATGAATGTGTGAACTCCCTAGGTTATACACGCTTGTTAATTTTTTTACCCATCTATATGAATAAATATGTGTGCGCTGAGTCTGGATTATACGTAATTTAATTTAATTGTAGAGCACATTCCTATATGTCTAAGGCATTATAGAGTTTCACCTGAGGCTCGTTCTTTAATTATTTTCCCTCTGTATTAACGCGATGGGAATACATTGCTATATTTCTTATATTGTTTATACCTGTAAAATTCGTGGTTACTTGAGGAAATAATAATTAGTGTGATGTGCTAAGTCAGTTGAGCGATCTGAGTAAGCCGCAAGAAAAAACGCAACGGAAAGTGCTACTGGTGTACCGACCACAGCCGAGCTGGGGCTGAACTGTCTGAAACTCGGGACAGATCCGGAGTGACAGAGAGGTAGGACCATGAAATACTGTATCAACAGAAAGAGAAAAAGAAGCGCTGGTCAAAACGTTCAGACAGAGCAAGGTGCTGGAGCACACTGTGCGAGGGCGTAAACAACGACCCCTGAGGACAGGGGAACAAGCTGCGGGTCGGCTGTCTTTTTTCTGTCCGTACTGTGCCAGAAGAGAAGAGACGGGTGCTTGGAGTGACCCAAAAATCGGAGAGCCAGAGGATCAACTCAAAAATCCCGAAAGTTATTTATTTACATCTTCCACGAGTGGAGATGGAACCACCATTCTTAAACCCAAGGCATTTATTTTAAGGGTGATATTCAACCGTCTAGTTTTATGTGATATATTTTAGTTTCAAAACAAAAACAAATGGCGAGTGTTTGCTTTTAAAAACGAATGGCACGTGTAATATACTTGACCTTTCCTAACAGCTGTTACATGCAAATTTCTCTCGCTCACAACTAAGTTTCTCAACTGAGGTCACAATGGTATTGTAAATCCACTGTTGTTGGCAAGGTGAAGGAGATTCCGAATAAATAGTTTTTCCCTGAGTGCAATGTGGGCGGACAGCCAACTGTCATGGACCCTGATGGCAATTTACTGTCGAAACTGTTACCATGAATGAGCCTACCTGCAAATGTGCCAACATATTCATGCTTCAAATAATCTGAGAGAAACAAATCGGATTGTTGACCAATGTCCTTCATGTTTGAAAGGACTCGAATATTTCGGAAATTCACTTAAATCTAGTTGCCATTCAATCTTTATTGGCATATTAACTTGGGCTTTAAGTGTTTCTATATTGGTTTTCGAATAACGACAGGTAAACAAACCGAGACTCATGTTTTATTGGAGGAAAGAGTAAATACTAAACGCTAATATTTTCTGGTTGAATATATCGATCAGTAGGCGATACTTCATAGATTGTAGCTGTACCTGATAACGGTGTGGCAAAACCGTTATAATACCACAATGTAATATAATACCTTTATGTAGTCTTAAACCATTAATGCAGTAATGTTACATTGGATTCATCAAAACGTTATCTGCCATTAAACTAACCCATCAGTTTTGTATGAGTAGTGATCAGGTTATGCTTCAAATTAAGAAGACAAGTTATTTACTGGTTTTAATCTGGGTGTGAATTTATAGCAACGAAATTCAAATTAATCAAGTGTGAAGTTTCCTCGTGGAATATTGCGCATATCAATTTTAACTCGTTACCGGGGTTAGCTAGGGTCAAGGTTTAACAAGGGTCGTATCCAATATGAACGTGTTTATCTCAATATAATCATAAAAGCTGTCTTTTAAGTAGATGTGGTTCATTTTGAGCCTCAAATCATAAAATAATAAAAAGTTATATGTATTGTAATATTAAGCCTTATAAATATATTATGATTTCAACTAATTTAGACTAAATATCCTTATGTAAATTCATTACATTGACTGTAGAAATCAATTTGTCCTGTCCAGGTACATTTGTCCAGAACATTTGTCCAGGTATTGAAATGATACCGCATTACACGCTGTGTTTCAAAGTAACTGCTGCATTTGATAATTACCCGCATTAATAAGAAGTGTCGTTAAATAAACAGGCACTAAACGTTAATCTTATATTTCATATCAAAATGAAACAGCGTTGATTATTTTCCAACAGGATTACATTGCTCTCGACGGAAAGTGTATTTTATTACAAACCTATTGTGGTCTGGTTAAATTCATATTTGTGTAACTCTACTCTTTCCTCGACGAAGTCTACATCCTTCGTGCACTGACAAATACATATAGTTCATTCCTGTTTAAAATCAAGGTCGGTCTTCTCCTCTTACTTCTATATAAATTCCAATAACGTTAGAGACAAGAACGGAGAAGGGACAGCAATATATGTGTCAAGATCTTCTCTGCTTGCAGTATACTCTCGTTTCGATTGGTAAGAGGTCTGTCCATTCTATCCATTAGTTTGGATCAGCCCATGTTATCTCCCACAGACAGCTGTGTAGTTTGTGATATTCAAGGAGACAGCAAAAGCGCTGCGAGACCCTCCATTCTAAAAAAAAGGTTTTCTTTTCTAAAGACAGTTATCTAAAATGTCTTTAAAGTACTATAAAATAAGCATTAATAAAATAACCAGTCACTAAGAGGAATTATTAAAAACCGCATCTGTACAGTTTGCGCATTATCTCCGGCTGTAGTGGGACTGTAGAGCATTATTTTCGGAAAAGTACCCCCTCCCCCCCTCGCACCTTGCAACCACCTGACTCTGCCATAGCCGGAGATATAATGTGCGAACCGTAACACTTTCTTTATAATTTAATATCCATCGTGATAAAATTACTTACTTAGACTTATCTAATATTCGCTGGCGAACATGGGTTTCAAACAAATAACTGTTTGGCGTAAAATATTCGAATCAATATTATATACAATATTCGCAATCAATATTCGAAGGTGTCCAAACACAAGGGACATAATATTTTGCCGATCGCCGGACAAAAAGTTGTTTCGGTAAACAATATTTGCTGGCGATAGTTTGATAAGTGTAAAACTGTAACTTCAATTACAATAATTTAGTCAGTACAAAAAGGAAATAAGTATAAGCAAGGAAAATCTACGAATATTAAAATACTCTTGAAGTGTACATTTTTTATTTACTTATTTTAGCACCATTGAGCCCTTCTTAGTTTAGTTTAGCTTCTTTACGAGTTTCCTAAGTATAGAATTTTGAAATTACGCCTTGGAAACAATTCATAATTTACCCTTAGTGACAAGAGAGAAGCTAGTGGAATGACGAATTTCTCGTGTCTGGAGCCCAATCTAAGCAAGTTAGTGGCATCAGTTGATATACGAGGTGTTCCCGTATTTGATCCTAGGTACTTGTACTTATCCTGTCGCTTCGCCCGCCCACTCACACCGCAGGCTAGAGGGCTAATGGCTAGTTTTCAGTCTACGTGATGGATGTTGACTAGGTCAAGTATGATTTGCCCCCTCGACCTCGAACCCTAGGGCATCCAGCACCTTATTAAAGCAGGAAGGTGATCAAGGCATCACCTTATAAACGAGACGGTAATATTGATGTTAGTAAGCGAGGGAAGTACGCATATGTGTGAATATCGGTGGGTAGGTTGATTTTGAAAACGTTTAGTTATCATGTTATGAATAATTAGAAGAAAAGTTTGATGAGCTGTGAAAAAAATATCGTCTATTGTACAGAAACAGGTAAGGGAATATTTTGTACTCATCTTGTATTTCGAGTTGTTGTAAAAGTAATTGAAAATAATGTAGTCTAATTTCTTCCAAACAATTTTTTAATACATCGGATTTTTTACTTCATCTGTCCTCTTTGGCAAAACTGCATTTTCTCCTCTCTTAAAGAATAATTTATTCGAATTTAGACGTTCTGAAATATAAGGCTAAAATTGAGAAAACTTACTGTGTTTACCATTAGCGATATCTCGGTAACCAATGGGCTTAGAGAAATGATTAAAAATATTATTTTTTATTCCCCGTAAGGTTGACTTGGGGAGTGTGTATTCAAATTCAAACTTATTTTATTGCTACTACAACATGTTTTGCAAAGTTGGGAGCAATGCTGGTATGCTACCATGGAAATGTAAAAATTAGGGATCGTTGGCTATGTTTAATATTAATTTTCATTTATCAATTGGATGAAGCCACATACCATGTTCAGAAATAAGTCAGATATAGAATTTTAATTATTTCTCATAACGTTAAAATTGGGGCAACGTTCTGTGATTACCACTCTCAGTATCTCGATAACCTAGAGTAAATATTCAAAGTACTAAATCGTTTAAGGCGGGTTGACACGGCCCGATTTAGAGGTCACTCGCTACGAGTCTACACGTTGTGAGCTAGTTAGCGCACTCGGATTGAATTTTGTAATGTATCCAATCCATTGAAAATCAAAATTCGTATTCGAGAAAGTATATCCATCCGTCTGGCTCGGCCCGAGTTGTTTACATAAAAACTTTTCGGATGCATTTTTGTACACGGTCCGAGTATCGTTCGATTGATCTTCCCATTCACTCGGTCGCGGTTAATCGTACCTTGTCAACCCGCCTTATCTGGGCACATTTAATGGCTAACACTTCAATGGCTCAAACCAAAATGAAATTATTTTTATCGTAGGCTGTGTCATGCCGAAAACCCGTTTTCTGGCTATATCCCCTATACTCCCCCCCTTCCGATGGCCCGATCGAGCTGGTTTTCGAAATCGTCAAAATTTAATTCAGTTTGGAAAATCTTTACGCGTGTTATATAATGGATAAGAAAATGAATGAATAGGGCTATTGACATCTGATAACCTGAAAGCGAAAAGTTATGATGACCTCGCGCTTAGATCCTACTATGAGACCTATGTGTACAGCCTCTTCCCTATGAGGGAAATTCGCCAAAAAGGATAAAACGAAAATTTCTGATATCTTATAAGCCTTGCTAGTTAATATTATTTTAAAAATTGGAAAGGTATCAGCGGTTACCTCTCAGTAATAAACGTTTTTTTATCACCAGTTAAATAGAGATTTTCCTCCTGATAAATTACCTACTAATTTCAATCATACATGGACGACGATGATAAATTACTCAATGACTATGCAATCACCCCGGCCTCCCAAAAAACCAAAACCAATAATAACAGGTAAGGATATGGCAATCCATTTACTAATTATTTGTTATGGCTCTCAGTGTACAATCGGATTAATCTATTCACTATTTAAACTGACCGCTTTACATTTTAAGCTCTCACATGAATATTAAAACGTTATGGAGATCGTTATCGACAGATTAGAATAACGACTCAGTTCGTCCTACCTCCTAGGACGCTTACACATAGACTCGGCTCGTCCTACCTCCTAGGACGCTTACACATAGACTCGGCTCGTCCTGCCTCCTAGGACGCTTACACATAGACTCGGCTCGTCCTGCCTCCTAGGACGCTTACACATAGACTCGGCTCGTCCTGCCTCCTAGGACGCTTACACATAGACTCGGCTCGTCCTACCTCCTAGGACACTTACACATAGACTCGGCTCGTCCTACCTCCTAGGACGCTTACACATAGACTCGGCTCGTCCTACCTCCTAGGACGCTTACTCAAAGACTCGGCTTGTCCTACCTCCTAGGACGCTTACACATAGACTCGGCTCGTCCTACCTCCTAGGATGCTTACACATAGACTCGGCTCGTCCTACCTCCTAGGACGCTTACTCATAGACTCGGCTTGTCCTACCTCCTAGGACGCTTACTCATAGACTCGGCTTGTCCTACCTCCTAGGACGCTTACTCATAGACTCGGCTTGTCCTACCTCCTAGGACGCTTACACATAGACTCGGCTCGTCCTACCTCCTAGGACGCTTACACATAGACTCGGCTCGTCCTACCTCCTAGGACGCTTACTCATAGACTCGGCTTGTCCTACCTCCTAGGACGCTTACTCATAGACTCGGCTTGTCCTACCTCCTAGGACGCTTACACATAGACTCGGCTCGTCCTACCTCCTAGGACGCTTACACATAGACTCGGCTCGTCCTACCTCCTAGGACGCTTACACATAGACTCGGCTCGTCCTACCTCCTCCTAGGACGCTTACACATAGACTCGGCTCGTCCTACCTCCTCCTAGGACGCGTACACAGACTCGGCTCGTCCTACCTCCTAGGACGCTTACACATACACTCGGCTCGTCCTACCTCCTAGGACTCTTACACATAGATTAAATTCGATTATAACATACCAATCCTTTAATTATCATAGAATTTGCTACTGAGTGGTTAAAAATCAAATTATATATTTTTATTGTGAAATCAATAGGCTGAAAAAAGTTTCAAATTTAATGCACCTACATTTTTTATTTTATAACCAGTTAAAAGAAATGTTGTCATTTAAACCTCGTTATATTTATGTTTAAAGTCATGCGCCAATTAATTATCAGATCATGATTAACTAATTTTTAATTTAGCCGTGATCGGTGTCAATAAATCTTTTAGTATATCTTAATAATTGGTAAAGCTAAACTTTTAAAATTTTTGTTCCTTAAAAGGAACATTTATAGCCTAAAAATACATTTAAAACCTAAACGTTTCATAATTTTTGATGTTATCACCTTGAATTCTTGAAAACAAATATTTGACTAAATCAAATCCAACCATTGCACAATACGTAGACCATCTTATAATTTTATATGGGTAATTGATAGTTTCACGGCAAAATCGATAAAATGTACCAGTGTTGGGACGTTTGACTTATGTATAAAAACCCATGTCAAAACCCTTAATGTATTATCTTTATTTTAAAATTCAAGTTTTTACCGTGTTTGGTTCATTCCTTACTAGTTCACTTCAAGGTTCATACTCGCTTGTTAAACCTTAATAAAAATGAATTAAGGTTAAAGTAAGTTAAAAAAACATTTAAAAGACATTATCACGTACACTTTCACCGGGTCAGAGGGAATTCAGGTGTGTGAGAGAATGTACATGGTGCTTTCCGTATTCCTCGTTCTTAGCGCTCTCATAAGCCTCTGAATCAAAATTCTCACCGATTTTTTCGGCAAACCAATCTCGTTCTGACTAACGGAGAGTGTACTTGAGGGTACATGAAATATTTGGCAAAGCTCAATATAAAAAAATAAATAAAACGTGATGTCCGAGCCAAATTGTGTGATACTTCCGTTGATTTCGTGATATTGTCTCTTACGGCAAAATTACTCCGGGTGAATACCCACGATCGTTTTTGCTACAAATTGCAATCGCTGACCGCACATGATCGCTCACAAGCGATCGTCTTTTACGGGAAACATATTACAGTAATTGTCTTTATCGGTCAATCATTCACTACCGTCGATTTTTTGCTTTAACGGAAAAGCTGTTTCCACTAGTCTAATCAGACAAAGTCATGGCATAAAAAAGCTCGTAAACCTGAGAAAAGTGACGGAACGGCGACCCGATTAGCTCCGCTTCAAATGGAGCATTGACACTCAAAACATTTTTTTCGTTTCAATAACAATAAATAGGCTTAGATGCCACCGAAATGAATTTTAGTTTTAGACAGTTAAAGAAACTTAACATGTGCTTGTACCCAGTATTGCTATTTACATGAAATTGGGCCTAAAATTTTTTAACCTTAAGCCTCTCATGATTTCTTAACCTGAAATTACGATCAGGTTTAATAACAATCCAGTGCGCGAAGTTGTATTAAGACCACTCGCCGACTAACCACAAAGCAACGACGGGTTGCCTCCCACAGCCTTGTTTCCGTCCGAATTTGAATTTCCCACAAATTAACGTACCTGTCAGTCACTGTCTGCAGGGGAGGGGGGTTATTAGCCTTATCACCATCTCCGCTTATCAGTCATCGAGCTTTCTCGAACCGGGCTGCAACGATTGATTGCCGAACGCAAACCAGTTTCGGCAATTTCCGATCGGATTGGTGCCCGGAGTGGCTCTTTGATTTAGAACTGGTTTCGTTGGACCAGTCCCGGCCGTTGCGACACCTCCCGCCTCATCAAAATGTTTTGGCACTTTTAACCACCCTTGCACTGAGAAAAATCACTTTCGGCCTAATATCTATTCCAATAATAAGTATATCTGATTGCACTGATTATAGTGGATTTCGCAGCATAGTGGACGTTCCAGGTTTAAAATATTGTAGACGGACATAACCTTTTCTTCATAAGAACACAGAAAATGTTTGTATTTCACATAACCCTATGTTTATTGGCTTATATCGAAAAATCAAACCTGTTGTGTCATTGAAGCATATACGTATAACTGCTACCGCATCATCAGACACTTTCTTCTACAGGCTTTAGTGTAGGGGGCGAACACGCAAATCATATGTGTATATTTATTTTAGAGATTATTTTAAAAGGTATGTTCGAATGTATTTCCTGGGTATTACTTTAAATCGAATGAATGTAAAAAATAAATAAAATAATATTACCTTATCAAATCAGGCTTTTCAAAAGACATCATGTTTCGTTCCTCAGAACATCATCAGATCTTTAAGTATGCAGATCTGCTTTAAGTACAAATTAATGTGATTTTATTTATTTCAATCCAGAGTCACAATGACCACTGTAAAAATTAGTTGAAAAATTAAGTTTTACTTTTTATATCACTTGTTAAATTTTTTTTATCCTAAAACTCTTTAAACAATCATTCAAAATTATTAGCTGAGAAATAGCGTCTTTCTAATGTTTATACCTCCAGTGCCTACGTGCCTACGTAATCCCAGTGCAGAAAACAAAATGACAGGTAGATCTTGGATCTTAAAATAAAAAACGACTTCTTAACAACTTCTTAGGTTTGTAACGCTTATTAAAATAAAGAAACAGGGTAATATTGTTAAAAGATGAAATAATTAGGTCTACTTTGATTTGAAATCTGGGCAGACAACAATTGAGAGTATCGAGTGCAATAATTCAGGTATAAATTGCTCTCCAGTTCTATGGAAAAGTTGTTGTCAATTAACCATAAAAACCTCTTTGACAATATTTTACAAAAAAGAGAACGATAGAAAAAGTTTTTAAGTTAGGATTTAAGATTACCAGATGTGGTAATCACTTCTGCGACTTTCTTCCATCCACGAGTCTTGCGCGAAAGGAAAGATTTATAAGTCTGCCAGGAACACCTCGTTTCCCTTCTGATTATTATTACTAACCAGCGTCCAGCGTGTTAAGCTAGTTGCCAGGTACAAGGCTCAATAATTCATTCAAATATGTCACGTATCTTCTTTAATAGGGGATAAATCTTTTTAACATAAATTAATTGGGCTTAATCCTCTAGTGATGGATGAGGGTTTAATAGGAAGGAAGGTGTCAACGCCTGGCGGGGCGTCTGCGCACGGGACGTGGAAGTAACACAATTATCGGAGAATCACCTGCGATACCCAAACAAAAAAGAATGTTGGCTGCAAAAAATCAGACTTCGTGCAAAATGGAATTAGCTGGTAGAATAACGCCCTAATAACGCCAAAAGAATAACAAGCGTTAAAGTGTTTTACTCGTATTTATGTAGTTTTGGGTACACTTCCAAAAACCTAAATAAATCAGGTAATTCCAGCTTATCTCACCACTTGTCTATCAATAATATAGACAATATTATGAAAAGAATAATTTTAAATAATTTTAAAACAGGGTACTGTGTTCTGAAATGTTAAAAATAATAATTTGTATATATATATATTTTAATACTGTAATATTTTAATGCTCTCAGTATGAACGATTTTGCAAAAGAAATTTAACTATACACGTAAAATACATATAAAATACATGGAAAAAACTAAAGAGCGTTTTTCATATGCTGGTTATAGGCCCCGCTTAAAATCACTGGATAACATGACATTTGTTTCGGCTGATCAGAGGAAATAGTGATAAAAAACATCAAGCAACTTACAGGCGATCCGTATTTATCCACACAGTATGTGGAAACTATGATAAGTTTTGATATTAAGGACAACGCGAAGGTTACGAGTATCATTGTTTTGGTTTCAAATTTACATGAAGTACTTTAAAAATTCTATGATAACTTACGTTATACTTGTTTTCCTATTGTGTGATTGATATATTCACATACATCCTTAAGCTAAACTAAGATCGGACATGAATAATTAATGCATTTGAATAAAGTTTTAAAAGTAATGTCAAATTTTAGCTCGGTTAAAAATCATGGTAGCTATAATAGGCTTCGGTTGGACAGAAGTAAAATATTCATGCTACATTCGAAACTGGTATTCACCTCAGAACCTTTAATTTGCACGAGCTTTCATTAGAGTTGAAAATAAGCAGAGAAACTCGGTGAACATTTCCAATTAGGATAAACGGTAGTCGGAGGGAATACCAATGACCGGGGAACTATCGGAGCTAATTGGAACTGAGGACCGAGAACCACAGTTCCATAACATGCGCGGTTTGTGGGGAACGGTGGAATGGACTGGACGGGATCACAGGGTTCCATACAACCAGTGCATGTTGAGCATAAGAGATTGCTGCGCATACACTTTCATCAGGTAGCTACATGGACGTCAGTTGTGAAGAATGACAGTTTTATGACTCTTTAATTGTTGAACGTGGATCCCAGTCTAGGTATTATGTTGATGAAAATATCAGGAAGATATACAATAAAAGATTTTTTTCACTGTCCAGAAGTGATTATATCAAAATTGTTAAGTAATGTTTATTTGAATGTTAAAGTTGCGACACAGCGAATTCTCACCCATTTTTGTCCTAGCCTAAACCTTTATCGTTGAGGTGATTGCTTTATCTCATTCAACTGACTAAAAAACTCTTTGTAATTACCATCTAAAGATTCGTAATGAAATTTTTTTACATTCGATATTAATTTATAAATAACTTCTGTGATTACAGCCTACATTGGAAAAATGAAACGTTGCCAAACCCGTATATTATTAGAATAAAGAGCACGAAACTCAACTTTTTTTAAAACACTGTTATAAACTATGATCAGGAAGATATACAACACTTTGATGGGACATAAAATAAATCTGTAAAGTTTCACATCTCCTAACACGTCTCATGAGATGATTGGTCAATGTTATCGGGCGATCGTAGCTGCCGAAATATTGGGGCGACTAATGGAACTATTCTCTGTAACTAGTCTTCCGACGGCGCCGCGCCGCACGAGTTATGGATATTACCGAGAGGCTGTTAGAAACTTGCCTAAATATCGTCAGCGCTCACTACTTCCTACTTCCACTGTGTAATTTAGGGCAAGTATCAGGCGATGTACGGCGTGGATCCTACTATAATATAGACAAGTTTTGTCAGATAGGTATAGATATTTTTATGTTTTACCACATTTTCACTAATTATTATTATAACTAACATCACTCTGATATATTAATATTATTGCTTTAAAATGTTACCTTTGACTTATTTAGAGATTTTGAAATATTTTATGTTTTATCCTACTTTTATGATGTATTAATAGTTCAGCCATTGATTAAGTTATCCCATATGATGGAAGTGTCAATCTCAGAGAAAATCATTTGAAAATCCAAAAAACTCAAAGTATCTTCTTTCACGTAAAATAGAAACACTTTTATAATCATTATTTTTTAAATTAAGTCAGCGTTCCCAACTTTCAGTCAAGGAAGAATATAGGTTGAAAGAATGTCGGCCAAATTTGGAAACCTAGACATCATATTTAGAACTGCTGACGGGAAAAATGTGATGTTATATTATTTATTAGAATTAGTTATTTGCTTACCATAAGGCTACATTTTTGAAACATAAATTAAAACTGCACGCCATCTTGCAACTATCATATGTGTATAGTAATAGCATATATTGTTAGGCATGTGTGATTGAAATGAATAATCGGTTCCAAAGAATAAAGTTCATTTCGCTTCCGATGCCTTTTAATCGTCATTAAGCATAGCTGAATATGGAACCGCCCATTCGCGTATGGGGACGGAAGCGTGGGCGCGGACGAGGTTAAGAATCTTAAGATCCAACACGATACCGTGATATTAGCATTGATTATCCTCTTAATCACTTATCATCTTATCATTATCATTATAATCTTACAGGTGTACTGTCTATGATATAAGTATGGTCGTCACTACCGCCGAGCTGGAGCATGTTGCCGACATAAACGCTGCAAACCTATCTAATCCAGGGGGTTGTGGATGCTGAACCAATGACATACCATGTGATGAGATTTTTAACAACTTTACTGATCATTGGCAGATATTACGACTTCCTTTGACTTAACATTGAATAATTTGTTATTTAAAATCTTCTCTTTTTCTTCATAAAATCAAAGTAACGTTTTTAATTATATTGTATGGCCGTTTGACTTTTTCTGTTGTTGGATGTTTTACGTAAATAGACTTTCTCATGTGCAGTCAAGTATTTTTTTAATAATCTCGTTGTGGTCTAGAGTTTTTTCCATTCGAAGACGGGGCAAAATCGAGATGAAAATCTACTTGACCGTGGGATCTTGGTTCTTTTTCCGTCTTAAATTGGAAAAACTCTATACCAAAACGAGATTGATAGAAAAAATTCGGTGTACTGTACAAAATAAACCTAAAATTATTCACGAAAAAAATCAATACAAACAGGCAGAAGAAATTCGAAATTTTCAAACTATGAGTTAGTTAAAAAGAAACATTCATCAGGTCATTAATTACTCTACACATAAAAGGGGATAAGGATATGGAATACAAATCCTGTTTTAAAATAAAAAGAGGGATTTTAGAGTAGCTTAAAAATCATGACTAGATTATAAGTTTATGCCATTTCAAAATTAAAGTTGAAGCTGATCAGCTGATTTTTTACGTTTCTGAACCTGGATACTTTATAAAATAAAGATTCTACTTTTTGAAATTTTATACTGTTGAATTCATTTAAAACTAGTTTTAAATTTTGGAAGGGAAGCAATTATTTGTATTGTAAATACAGCAATTTTAAAGTTTTTATTCAGATCAATCATAGGAATTGAATAGAAAAAGTATTGGCAGCGAACTTATGGAGTTATCGAGAATCATAAGAATAGGATAGAAAATATATTGTCAGCGAACTTATGGAGTTATCGAGTGTCCTTGAAAAAAAAGAACTCATGGCGTAAAAAAGCTATTTTAATTAAGCCTTATACATCGTATCATAAATATAATTACCGATTTTTACTGTTGTTGACGAAATCAGTTTACACTATCAAAACAGTGATACGAATCTGGATGTTCAAACTGAAAGGGTGTTATACAAGAGTGAAACTGCAGGAATAACTGTGTTATGAGTAGCTACGATCGTGAAATAAATCGTGTTAAGATATTCATATCAACACGTACCCACAATATTAAACGCTGAGAATTAAGTTCGTTAGTATGAAAAAGTATCAATATTTTCAAACCAATTATACTAATCATTAGTTCATCTGAACCATCTGTACTTCCCGCCTATTTTTAACGAGGGTTTAAGACTAATATTCGGACTTAGTTACCGCTATACATAATCGTTAAATGATTCTTATCAATATTTCATGCACATGAAGAGTTTACCGTCCTTTTTATCCTGCTTGTAAAGCTTCACACTAAGGATTTAATCTGTGCCGGTATGAACAATGGTAATATCTGACATTCACATTAAATTTAACTGAAAAATACACCTCGCCAGGAACCTGGTGAAGCTTAGGTGTTTTTTCCTACAAAAACAGTTTAAAACATATTTTGTTGGATCGGAGAACAATAAATTATATCATTCAGTAAACTTTCGTTGAGTTAACGGACACGTATAAACTTACTCTCCTCCCTACCCAAGAAACCCGGTTCCAACATTTGCTTGCAAATACCGAAGCTTCTCCATGTTTCTCCCTAGGTACGCTCCCTAGGTTCGTTGATAGTCCAGAAAACGAAAAATAATGAGTCGATTCATCTTTTATGTTTGAATAGATTCAATAAAGGGGTTTCTTAGAAATATCTGGATCAAATAAAATCGACTTTAGTCACAATATTTGGAAATCTATACATATGATGGAATTCCAATGTTATCAGTTCATACTTATGAATCTAAGTCAGGTATTATAAAAACCTCAACCACTTAAATTTATTTCACTCGACTATTTTACCTTTGGCGTCCCTAAGGAATTCCAAAAAGCGAACCAACCGAAGAGAGTTAGGGAGTGCCTAAAATACGAGGCACCGACGCAACGGCGAACACTACCTGTAAATTCGCGCCAACAGCTGAATAGAAAGCCGGCTCATGTCGGTTGTGTTGTAGTCTATCAGCTGACGGCAGACAGGTAGTGTCGATACATCAGTGATACCATCTGGCAGCTGGCGGGGCCCACAAACACGCCGAACACGGCATGTTCGCCCCTGCCACACAATGATAGAAATCCGGGAGTTTTCTAGGATAAATATGTGAAACGATCTACGTTTTATTACAAATTAACTTTGAATAAATTTATTGGAATGCGTCCCCGAAGCTAATGGGATCAAACGGGCTGGATAAGTTTGCATGTTTGTCTCCACCTATTTTTTATGTTAACTTATTTTAATGCTATAGTGTAATTGGCTTTGGCTGTATTATAGCATTGTGAAAATTCTATAAATAAATAAACGAATAAGCTTTGTCCAGTTAGTTTTCCAACTCAAAATGGTCTTCAGTTGAAAATCGGACACTAGGCTTTGACTCAAAACAATCAGGCCTCGTAGAAGCGAACGTCTGAAGATAACTAAAGAAACTTAAGATTGCAAAAATCAGAAGTTGTCCAAAGCAATGCCTAGGGTAATTCCTTAAGGTAAACGACTGGTAGGCCTACAGAATTAAAATGAGACACAAGGAATTGATTAAGCTAGTATGTTAAATTAATGGAAATAAATTCCAAAAATACCCTGGTATTATAGTAAGAAATTCAAAATAGATTAAAATAGGAAATTAGAAAATACCAAGTTTAACTAGTTTAAATTAATTTAGCCTATCAATTGATCATTAACCTGCAATAATAGTTCCAAATGAGAACAGAATACTTATTATACGTGTTTACCCAACTATTTATCATGAAACTATTACAAAAATTGCTAAGATAAATGCCGTCCCTAACTTGACCAAGCGATATCAACCAATCACTAAGCCACATGGTGGGTGAATCAGGTCCAACGAATTGGTTCTCATTATTATAATATCGGATATCATGCCACCAAACTAGTGGAGGATAATTCGTCTCTGTTAGGCCGGAGCAACCTGTTACAACCTGTTACACGGACCACCTACTACAACGGCACTTTGCCATGTTTATTAATCTCTTTAGCAGGATATCTATAACGTTTTTTACAATTCATTTTTCAATTCGCTATAAATAAAAGAAATAATTTTTAGGGAAGTCAAGGCAATGGTCCTTTTCAGAGTTTTTAAGGCACTAGTTCTAATCATTTCAACAACAGGGACTTCTTTGGCAGGCTTTGAGGATTTAAAAAAGTCTTAGATTTTCGTTAAGAAACAAGGTTTAACAAAATATATTGCAAAAACAACCGACTTTGAAAATTTCACTTTTTATCGATCTTCAGTTTTTTTTACTTTCTCCCCTCTATACATAGTGTATTTTTTGGGAAAGTATGGTTTTCGTCAAAATTTTCGATTTCGAGTCTAATCTTGTAGGTTGATATATTCGTTTTAGTATTCCCTGGATCCTGAGAAGTTGTAGGTATTTAAGTGTTAAAAAATTCAATTTTTTCAAATTCACACGACATTATAAGGATGAATCAAAATATACTTGCAGCTATTAAATTTTGCTTGAATAAATAAGTGATCCAGTCTTTTGAATTATTAGTCTACTTCAACTGTTAGCGGAGATAATTGATATTTTTATTTGGCGTCAAACTCAATATGTGTCTGATGTTATTTTTATGTCAAAAATTTAAAAACCGAAATCTCCACTTATTAAAGATTTTGATAAAATTTGGTATGTATTTTAAAATAATTGTTAATTTGTTTTATTTTATTGAGGTTTTCTTGGTTTAAATGGTTTTAAGGGAGAAAGTATGTGTCAGTTTTCTGAAACTGTTTATTTGACGTAATGGGCATATTAGCGAATTTCCTCCATCGGGAAGAAGCTGTTACTGTAGTACTCATGATAAGACCTAAGCCCGAGACCATCATAATTTTTCGTTTTGGGGCCCCCAGAAGCAAAAATCCCAATTCATTTGAATTTATACTGTATAATTTCACAGGGTGTCTCACCTAAGGTGTCTCAAACGGATTGCGGACAATATAGTAGTCGTACATGGTTAAAACCAAATTATTCACCATTAAATCGATACCAAGGAACAACGTATTTAATTTTTTCAAAATACAGGGTATACCAAAAACCGGAGGTCACGGGTTCGAATCTCAGAATTTTGAAATTTAATCATATGACATGCTCTATATTAATTCAAAGCTCTAAACAAGACAGTTAGACACAAGACAACAGAATTCACTTATCTTTATTAGTTTCAAAATGGCGGCATCTCATATCTTTTTCTGTATTTTCGCCCCGGTGAACTTTTAACTTCGATATTCAAAATTTCTTAAGGATGCCAATCTGTCATCCGTCATATTACCGTTCACTACATCAAATAGTGCTAGAATCAGTCATAAATTTGAGTCGGACCCTACTTCAAGGTTTATGCAAAATTTCTTACTTGGTGACTGGACTATTGGTATTTACTTTGGGAACAAGATTTTATAGCGGCTGCCCAATATGCCTCAATAGTCACAGAAAGTGTCCAACGATGTTGGACACTTTATGAAGTGCCCGGGCAGCGTTAGACACTCTTGGACTGCTCAATAACAGCAAGTGGCTACGACATATACATATCAAAGTACGTTTTCACATGAAAGATTGTTCACTGACGCCTCATCGGCCGTAAGTCAGAAGTAGGTAAGTCATCTAATAAGTAACTTTTGTGCATCCAAATTGTCGTGCAAGGTTTCAATGTTGCAAGGTTGAATGTTTGAGCGTTTCGACCAATTCGGTTGAAGACCGATAAAGCGTTTGCTAATCTTTCCCTACCCATTTTCGCGAACTAGTAGGTTGCTAGAGATGTTAAGAGAACTGACTCCTCCAAAATAGTATGTGTGACAATAGGCCTACCAGGCGGTGACATAAATCGTGTAACTCGCGATAGTTCCTTGTTAGACTATGAGCTGCAGAAAGTTATTTTATTTGTGAAATCGTATTACCTTTCTAAAAATATACAAATATAAGGGAGTTCCATTTCATTCATTTCTGATAAGTTTTTTAAGTATTTACAACGTTGCCTTTTTTTACGGTAGCCATTTATAAGACGACATGGACCGGTCATGATCGGTGATCGCGAAGCCCCCGTGATTTTATGAACTTTGTTAGTTCTATATTCATAAAAATGATGGACTTGTATAGGGCTTAAGCATATGTTTTCATTTAAAAATTCGAAACCATGATCTCCAATTTTTGGAATATCCAACGTATATATTTTAAAAAGCTTAAACATATCTTTATGTTATTCCTGGGCATGAGTATACAGGTAGTTAGTACATATCTTAATAAAAAACATAAGCACCTTTAACTTCACTTCTGGGGGATGAATGCCTCAAATTAGGGGATTTTGAGTCCAAAAAGGAAAATAAATATAAAGATATGTATCTCTCTCCCAAAGTCATACCGCTAAATATAACAGATTTATGAACGGAAATGTGAATTATTAAATGTAATACGTTTTCTTTAGGGAATTTTGCACTTTATAGGCCGAATTATCATCCGATTTATTTTAAATTTGGTAGAGTACTATGATCTGATTGGCCAATAAGTTGGGGGATAAACTCGGGAGCCTTATCGTTATTTTAGCGGGTGTGAAGCCAAAATTTGTGATTAAAGCCCTAAACTTGAAATTCCCTCCGTCTTGTCTGTGTGCTGCATGAGTAGATGTTATCTATCATTAAAATTTTCTCTAAATCCTTACGGGAAATTTTATACGCGTTCTTCAGAGATAGCTAGTCATTTAATGCTCGTTCCTTGTCGACAAATTTATAGACTGCAGTAAATTCCGAAAGCACTTGCTGTAGTGCGGTCAATTTTTTTAAAGTATTTAATGAACTCACGAATAGATTTACGGCTATGTTTATGGTTAATATTCGCACGAGCAGTAAACCTATATAGGCATTCTTTTCTCTTTTACTTCCACTTACTTGGACCTATAAATAACCTGCATCAGTTAAGTCAGTTAACTCACTACTCAAACTTATCTCAAAGATATATCTCACAAGATACGGTCAGTCGTAACAAGATGGGTGGTAAAGGGGTTGTTGTGAAAACTTGATGTTGAAATGCTGGAAATAAATCATTATGTAAACAATGTAATCAAACTGCAATGCAATACACGATGTTTTTATCAGGCCTCAGGTCTTTCGTCCTTCGTACATTTATGTTGTGTAGTGCATTGTATTTTTGTATTGTGTCGGAGCAAAAATGCATCTTACAAAATCTTGAGCCTAGAAAAGTAATTTTTATCCTGCATCAAAAACCATCCATGAGTCCTAGGTTAACGCAATAGGGAACAAAAGGAATTATTGGTTATTTTCAAGTCGAGAAGTTTTGAAAAATAACTTACTGCAGAATACATGGTTTCTTTTTATTATAATTCAAGAGGAGAGGGTTTTAAGCTGAAAAGTCGTAAAAAATGCCTGGAAATATGTTTGCAACCGTGATAAACACTGATTGAGATGTGTAGGCCACAATTTGTGGAAGTCGTAACCTGCAAAATTTGGTACAGTTGTAAATACCAATTCCAGATATTTTCGAAATGACTCGTCGCAACCTGCAGTTTGGGAGCATCTTGGAACCTGCTTCGCCCCCGATGGAATTTGGTTTGAACCGCCTAATTGGCGGTTCGGGTTTTACGAGTCCAGAAATGAATAAGGCGGGAAGCTTTTATTTGTTTTTGGTCCCGCGTCCGCAGATGCGCTAACGAGATGTTTTTTGACTTCCAGAATGCACAAACTGGCTTTCTCCGGGGCTGAACCACCAGTTTCATTTCTTTGTTGTTAAAAGAGACTTTATGTTTTACCGTACAACAAAGTATCTTAATAATGCTATTTTTGTTCGCTGCGAAATATTTTATGTGATTTTGCGGCTTGGTTTATATAGATTTTCCAAGAAATATTCTGTTCGTTAACGGTACACGTCGGTGGAATCTGATAGAAAAGGCACAGGTTGTGCAGGTTGTGTGTCTCATAAAAATAAATGAACTGAATCGCAAAAAAACGCCTAAATGATTTTTTGAGGCCACATTTAGTGTAATCGGATCCGTTTCACCATTGACTTTATACCTAGGTATAAAGTCAATGACTTTACAATGACTTTATAATGACTACAATGACTTTAAAGTCACCATTGACTTTATACCTAGGTATAAAGTCAATGGTTTCACCAAACTTCCATCAATGCCCCATTGCTTTCCCTCGGTTTTCTATTAAATAATAAGGCCGGAATCACCACTCAATATGTAAAGAGTTGTCTTAGTTGATGAATTGGGCTGGAAGCCATTACATTTCTCTAATCAACATTTGAGAATCCATCATCAGTGACTCAGTTGTTTGATATAAATGGAAGATGTTATTGATTTTCAAGCTGTTAATTCTTCTATTTATTTTACTTTAAACCTGAGACAAGGCTTTCAAACTTAATAATCTTAGAAATATAGCTTCACATTCGCAGTAAAAATCACCACAAAACTTTTCAAACTCCTCGCGGTTTGGTTAATTTTATGATACTTTCATCTAGCCCAAATAACCTGGTGTATTTCGATATGTTTGATAAGTTTGACATGTTTGATGATCATTAGGAATTTTTTAAATGTGATGCAACTAAATAGGAGATTACTAATTTTATAATTATTACTTCTTTTACCTTCAGCCCTTAGTTTTGCATTTAAGTAGATCTGCTATTTTAAAAGCACATATTAAGCCCAATAAGACTGCAGACACTGCACGGGAATCGAACCCAGACCGCGGCTGAGTTAATGCAGAACTCTCCGAGCTACTGCGCTGCCTAAAAAATAACCTTGTATTGCACATTAATCTCTTTAATCTACATTAAAGTTTATACAAATTAGTAAAGAAATAATTTTACATCCAGTTTTTTAGTGGACTAACAACCTTGTACCGTTATATACCTACCGTACTCAGTCCTGCACATAGCCATTGTTAGTTTTACTGCAGCAACGGAACAGCGAGTCGTCCTCAAAGTTACTGTTTATAATAGGCGACTAGAGCAGCAGAAGAAGAAGACATTACGGAAGCAATCAGCCGTGTTCCGCCCCGGTTATAAAGCCATCACAGGGCAAAAACCGCCGCCCGCAGTCGCAGCCCACTTTATTGTTTGCGGTTATGGCGGCCCTGCTTCGATGGCGCTTGTATGCATAAATCACCTGATATTAACCGCTAGCACTCACCTGCTTTCGTAAACCTACAAAATGACATGTTTACTCCTCTCTTTACGGCAGCCGCGGGCCCACGTTCTCGGGGTTTATTATCCCGTTGTTTTACGAACGCAGGATTATGGTGTATTGTTTCAAGCGTTTTTGGCGTTGAGATGATTCGTTAGAAAAAATGAAGGTTTGACAGGCTCAGCGATGTATTTACGTTTCATCAATGTATGTTGTATCACTCCTACACATATGAGGGGGAAAATAGAAAGAGAGCGAAAGGAGTAAGGAGTAAACATGAACCAGTCTTCGCCCTGCATACTCAGCGTACTTTATAAATCCTTATAAATCATTTAGACGAAGCTTCACATCAAGTAAAGTCGACGAACGTCCATAAAAACATGTAATAATATTCTCCGTAAGAATAACATAAAAAGTGTGTATGCAGGTTTGCTGCCACGGGAATTAGGAGATTTTAGGCTATATTCCAGTACATCTCAACAAAATGAAGCCAACATACCAGGTTATTAATTCAAATACGAGTGAAATATAAATCTAAGTACATTTTCCAAAATCAATTTGTATCTATTTCACATCTTTGAAACAAAGTAAAGTGTTTATCTTTCAATATATTGTTAAACCATTCGCGGTAAACTACTTTTTGATATATTTACTTTCCGGTTCAATACAAAATAAGTATTCACCTAATACTTACCCACACTATACCTGACTTATTAACAAATAAACTTATATCGTATGGAAACATTATTGGGCTCCCTCTCTAGGAAACAACTTGGAACTAAAGTTCAATCAGAGTCTAATCTAGTTTCTTATATGATATCTTGTAGAAGTATAAATTCAGAATATCATCATATTGTATAAAAGTGGACATTTTATTCGCAACCATGACTTTGCCCCTAACACCATAATGTTGCATTTCGGGGGCAGTCCCAAAAAAGTTAAACATTAACCCCTTTTTAGTGAGCCCCCAATTTTGTAGGGGTTATCAATAGAAATAAAATGTCAAAACCCAGAGGTTGATGAGGCTTAACAAAAAAAAAAACTCATTCTACCAATTTCAAGTTTTTAAAAGCGTGACATTTTGGTTTGCTATTAATTAATTTGAAGGTAAAATGTAATAAGCGGGATTAGTTATATGTGTGTTAAGGGAGTAAAGTGCATCTTTGACCTCCGAAGGATACAATGGGCTTTACTTCCGTAATACACACAATTTTCCTCAAATTTTCCTCCACCTGTATAAATAAATAAATAAATAAATACACAATATATAAATATTTACTGTATTGACCTAAATGCACGATTGCAACAAGGAATCATTGTAATGAATTTCTTGGCCTAACCTCAAAATTTAATTTGACGAAAATATCAACTGAGCATTATCTTTCGGCTTGTTTTCATTGCTGCTAATCAGCCTAGCGTTTGCCATCCGTTGAGCTGCAATATTTGCATATATCCATGGACATTTTTGAAGGAGTTAAAAATTACATTGAATTACTGTTTTCAATATTTTTTGTAAGGCTAGTTTATTCCTTTTGAGAAACAAAATTATCATTTACTCCTTCAGGGAGACAAACCACCAATTCAGAACACAAACGGGCTTCGGCCAACCAACTATTCAGAACACAAATCGTTTCTTAGAATACCTTTAAACCAAATAAGGAAAACATGTTTTTAATCACAACATTTATATTCGATCATCTCAATAGTTCTAATGAGATCGTGTTTAAATAATTACAATAATAGTTACTGATTCGTAAATTTAATTCCTTTGTTTCTCTCATTAAACAGCATTTATGTACTCCAACAACATAATTTCAATTTCTTATTTTGTAATTAATTTCAAAGTCTTAACTTGGATGAGGTCGGTCTTCGAGTCTCTAATTATATTTGTGTTGCAAATCAAAGGCTGCAAGGTGCAAATTGAAAACCGGAATATTACGGTTCATGTTCACTTTCTATTATCCTTTAAAACATCCTAAGTAAACGTAAGTGAGCTCTATTCGCTTCCATTGAGAACGAAACTTGTTTGCCCACACTTAGCATTGATTACGATCAGAATTAACAGGAACATCAAGTTAATGGTTTATAATTACCGGCTGTGGAGGTAATTACTGATAATATTTGCAATGGGCCACTTATCAGAAAGGCCATCTACAACCAGCTTACCCACAAGCCTTTGATTATATTCATTGTTTAACACTTTCAAGAAAGTTATAAGAACGATTACATTGTCTTGAAGAAAGTACCGAGACTGCTGCTAGTGGGCTTAAGTTCAAACTTTAGATTAGAACTATTTATTGATTAGGAAGGTTTTTTTTCAATATTTTATAATCGTGTAGGCTACTGTATTGAATATTAGACTGCAAATAGACTGTTCATTTATTTGAAATCAATTAAAAAAACTGTATTCAATAAAACTCTCATTGATAAATTCATCGTAGGTAAAAACAAAATGTTCTTTCTTAGTATATTTTTGTATTTCAAACGTATGCATTACTCATAAATAATATTATGTAGAAAAACTAGTTGAAAATAATAAGCCCGTACATGTTACTTAGGGTTTGGAACAAGATATTTCTTTCAGTATTTCATTCCGTTAAAAACCGGTTCCGATTTATTCAGTTTTTTTAACGTAGCGGCGCTATGGGCAAATTAAACGCCTGCTCCCCTTACACCCATTCCTTCAAAGTTGAAGTTAAACCTCGAAACTAGAGTGCGTGCTTGATATTGGGGATTTTTTGTGGGTCCATGAAAGACATTAAAATTTATTTGGATTCGCTATTATCCTATTTGTCTTTTTAGGTTTATTTATAGATACCAATAAACGATAATTTCATCTTTTGATTTACATATATTTGCGGACTTTAGCCATCACTGATTGGCAAAGTCAATGGTCAAACTTGTTTTCCACTCACCAGTGATGGATGTCCGAGAATATCTAAATCAAATTATAAACTTACCATCACCAACAATTAATTCAATGACCGGCAGAAAGAAGACAATTTAAATTTAGGGCCTACGTCATTTAAGAACATTAAATGGATAAACAAGCTTGAACTCTGTATTCACTTACAACTTGTTATTTGTGTATTGAGTTAGTAACCTATAACGTTGTCTCCCTCGTGAAAATTGTTGCCCTCGCAAGCTCGGGCGCCAACATGTTCACTGGTGAGGCAATGTGCTTTGCTCTCGAAATAAACACAACATTTTTCACTCAATTAATATAATTTTTCACTGCAATAATTAATATCCCGACCAAAAATATATATATATATTATTATTATTATTATTATTATTATTAACTTACTAGTATCCAATATCCATTTTGTTTCGTTCTACTATTAGCGCCTACATCCGGGAAGCTGCAACCACGCATGCACCAGCGATCAGCTGATTGTTGCAACACATAGCACACTTCATTCTTGGACGTTCTCACAGTTTATTGTGTTGTTAATATAATTCTTATTTGATTATTCCTGCCATGAAATCAGTTGTTAGCGCCTGCATATGATGGGCAAAATATTTGCATGTGTGCGTGGAAATTTAAAGGCTCTGTAACTTTAGAATTATTAATTAATTTCAATGTTATTCCTAAGGGTTTACTTTGTATCCCGTCGGGAGTAAAGTAATCACTTTACTCCCATTGTGAGACAAGTTTTTATTTTACTCATTCGTTACAAGCAAAATGCGTCTAAACACAGCAGGTGGGGGGAAATATATTTTAATGAATCAAAATGATTTTTATGTTTGTTTTTCTAGTGTTATTTACCTAAGGACTTCGTAGAATTAATTTAGAAAAATAGAAATTCATATTAAATGACCTTTAAAACCGAAATCCTGTGACCTGGAAAACAAAATAAAATTGACAAAGTTTGAGTTTATAGTTAAGCTTGTAAAAATATGTTATGCTGTAATTTTATCTATTGAAAGCGTAGGTTAGGCCTACTTTAAGAAAAGATTTGTCATAAATAGTTTTCTTCGAGAAGAATATACCATCCTTGATTTTTGTCAATAATTCTAAGATATCTTTTGAATTGAAACTCCAATCACAACTCCTTACCTCTTCAGTGGTTGTAATAATTCGATCCAGTGTCTGGGTCTGAAATTATGTGTTTCCCTTTCTTTAAGACTTCATTCTCCATTAAAAAAATCAAAGAAATTGTTCTCATTTCCGTTACTAGTCATTTTTGTTACAATCTTGCCATATTATATAGGTAAACTATATGCATTTGGTACTTCCCGGTAAAGTTTAGATCAAGAGGTAAACTAAATACATGATTTTTTTTAACTCAACCCAAAACTTTATTTTATCAGTGAATGATTATTTACCCCCAAGATCCCCGGATTTGACCCCAATATATTATTTTCTTTGGGGATACATAAAAACTAAGGCCTACGAAACATTTTCACAGGATATTCAACACCTCAAAACAAAGAAACAAATTTAAAGCAAGAAATTACCTTGCAACACGTGTTCGGGAATTTGATGGAGAGAGCGTAACTTTATACAAATGACAATGGCGGATTGTTTGAGCACATAATGTAAACTAAATGTGATCAAACTTAAATAATAGCTTGTATAAAATGTAAATATCAATAATACAATACTCATTTAATATTTGTATATGTATTATTCAATCTCAAAAATGGGTTGCGTTAAAAAACACCCTATATGCTTTTGGTACTTTCCGGTACAGTTTAGATCAAGATACAAAGTTCAAATATTGATTTTTTTCTATACTACTACGCTCTAACTTATTAGTACAAATGTACTAAGAAACTCATAAAAAATCGTGCCCTCACCTAAGCGAATGACTAACCTGAAAAAAACACAAATAAATAGTTTCCTAAAACTAAGCTTTTACTCTGTTAGGTTCAGATCATGAGGTTGCCAATCAGTTTTTGAATGACCTAAAATGGAATTTTCTCTGTCTTCTCTCCTAGATTGGGGACCCGAGATGTTAGAACGAGAATGTGGAAACCTACTGAGTGAGACTAGTTTGTGCCAACATTAGCTTTCCAAAGTTTTACGGTTATTTCCAAACGACTAATTTTTAATGTTGTGAAGAGAGTAATGGAAATCCATAAATTAATTCTTTACTTCCCGTCGTAACGTCATACCAGTTTTGAGTAATAAAACTTTAAATGCAAGAAAAGGGGATTTATTTTTAATGGCTAAAGTGCAATGTCTTTCTCCTAAGAGTACCGTAAAATCAGAGGTCGCTGATTCTCTCTTTAGATAATGTAAGATAACCTGAAATAACATACACAATACTATTTAAAAATATAAATAGCTTAATTTTAATGGACCCCTAGAAAAATGTAAATAGCTTCACTATATTTCGCTCTACTTAAGGAGAGCAAAATAAATTCTATCAGATGTAGCCTTTAATTGTTCACCAGATGTTTATTACTACCCCTCCAAAGGTTGACCCAACTCCAGGATAGTCTACATTCTTTCATGTCGAATCGTTCGGTTGTCTTATCATCTGGTAATATCTGGAGACCGAGCTTCGCTCGGGGAAAAGCAGTAACATTTTCAAATATACAGTATATGTTCATATTGCTCCCCACAATCCAGAGCCCAACCTATTAAATTAGCTATGTAATTTGATTTGCTGAGGTTTAAATTTTGTTAAGTTATTGAATTTATTCGGTCTGTTTTCTAATCGATGCTCTAATTGCTCGTTTCAGTGGCCAAGCGCTGTGAAGCACGTTGTTGTATAGTTCCACGGTGTCTTCATAAATTGCTCGACACTGCCATTCGTTAACAGATAAAATAAAAATAAATTTTAAAAATGATAATACATTTTCTCAGTATCTAAATTTTGAAGAACATACTGAAGTTTGAGGTGGATTGAGTTGATTAATATGACGTTTTTTCTAATATGAACCTTGTCCCCATAAAATACACTGTTCTTTGTAGACGTTTGAGAATTTGCTTATCTCTTTTTCATTAATCGTATTTTCAAACTTTAAAAAACATAGAACTGGTTTAAATTTAGTAATTCTAATACTCCATGAGCAATCTGTAATCAATTGTAATATCTCAGTTCATTTCCACTCTACTAGCTACGTGCTAAAAAGTTTTAAGTGGCTTGATTATGAACAGCTGGGTGATTCTTTTGTTTACTTTTTCGTTGTTACTGGCAACTCATATGACCCCATGTTAAAATTGAGGCGGTAGCTGGAAAAAGGTCGTATTTGCAAAAACAGCGTTTTGAGAAAAGAGAGTTTGAAAATTTTCTTTCAGTCCACCATAAAAGTATGAAAAGCAGTGATATTATTGTTAGGTTTATATGGTCACAAATTTATTCAGGAATAAAAAGAGACTAACATCATTAAAATCGGAAAATAACTTATTTTGTTATTTGAGTTTTTCTGAAGAAGTAAATACGCCCTTTTGATCATAGACAGAATTGCAAGTACGCCCTTTTTCCATAGACCAATCCATTTACATGTAAAACAAAATGAGAAAATAAAGATTCTCATTATGATTATCATTAATTATTTATTAATAGTTTAAAATGTACTAAAAGCCTATATGAACTGGTAAAATATTGCTGAAAATTTTCAAACTCTTTTTTTTTCAAAACGCTGCTTGGCAAATACGCCCTTTTTCCTGCTACCGCCTCAAGTGTGTACTTAAAATGTTGATAACAATAAAAATATTTTAACTTATTCAGGTAAAACTAAGTTATTTGTTAACTGATATCAACTTAAACACACACAACTTAGAGTTTAACTGAAACTGAGACAATTTCAGCTGTCTATGAAAGAAGGGCGTAATAACCACTTCACAAAAACAGCTATATCAGGTAGTTTTTGACATAGAGTTAGTAATGACATTTTCTACAGATTAAACAGATATATGAAGAATCGAAAAATGCAATCTCCGGAAAAAGGGCGTATAGGCCATTACGCCCTTTTTCCAGCTACCGCCTCAATTTTTTTTATCAATATATTTATGTACAATCTGTTTGGTTACAATCAATAAGCAAATTTGATGAATTAAGGAATGACATGAGTTAGTATATGTCCAGTGACAAATCTAACAAAGTTAACATTACATCATTAAAAATGATGGATTTTAAATTTGCGTTTCTACAGCAAATACAACCACGTAGGTGAACTTGAAAATAAAATCTACACCTATGAGTAAAATTTTATTAAAATCGTTAGAGCCGTTTTCGAAATAGGATTTATATACAAGAATTGCTCATTTAAAGTAATAGGATTCAATAAAAAGAAAAAATCAAATAAACTATACACTGTTTTAAAATAAATTCGAAATCCACCATGTTGATTCACAAATTTATTTCACTAAGCATTATAAAAAAAGTAAAGAAAGCCCAGGAGCAAAAGTCTTTTTTATCTGTTTGCAAAAAATGATCGCGTCAAAAATAACGTGGACATCAGCAGACTAATGTTCAGTTTGACATTGTCATTCGAAGAAAACTATAACCAACTATACAATAATATTAAAAAAATATTTATTTGCGAAATAATTCTTAATTACCATCACCTAAATTCCTGAATCACAATGGGTTTCAACTCTAAAATACAAAACCAAGCACCTGTTTATTGACAGCCAAAAATATAGGCTCAACGCAGCAAAAATAAATTTCCAAATAGGACTATAAAATGTGTTTCTTATTTATTTAATTAAGCAAGTGTACTGACGAGAGGCCAGGCGGTGCCCTCCCGATGCCAGAAATAACTATTAGTTTCCACACGCAACCGGTTTTTTCTATATATAGTCTCATTATAAATCTGCAATTAGTAGGTAAAGTATCTGTAGAGTAACACCCTGGGCAGGCACATTGCTCTATATCTCTTTTTTGTCCTAGTTTTTTTGCTCAACTGAAGCCTTGATTTGATAAATCATTTAACCTCCAATCTACTCCACCAGGCTATAGATTGTGTCCCTGTCACTTACATTTATCCACTCAAGAACTGCTAAGCAGGTAATTTATCGAGCACACTCTTATAGCTTAAACTAGGTTGAATCTGATAATTTTCTGGCAAGTACATTTATCTTAATTGGATGAACTAGTAAGTGTTTGTCTCTGTGGAGATTTATTTGTATAAAAATAACGGTCTCAAAAAAGTAATAGTTTGATGTTGCCCGTTTGTACGATTTTCCTTAAAGTTTAACATAGCGTAGGATGACAGTTTAATATGAGATCGTCTTATCTCATTTCTTTGCAGATTTCACAATTCTTTTCAATCATAAGAGGCTTTTATATCTGGGTAGTTGAAGTTTAATATCAGGACTAAAGAGTGCACAACGTTTCAATAAGTTTCAAAACAATCTTAAATTTGATTTCTGCAAAAAACGTATACTTTTAACTATTCATCTGTTCAAGTCAAATATACATGCATTACAAAATATTGTAAAATAATACACATTATTAATCCGACATTTTTTATGATCATAGGTAGGAGTATTAGAGTTTCCTTAATTTTCCTTGTGCGTAGTTTAAGAACAAATGATTTAAAATTAAAAAAAAGTAATTTGATAAATGATTGCTCTAAAATGCATTTTATTCTTAATATAACTGCATAACTTACTATAATACAAATTAGAATATAGATAAAAAGAATGTATTATACATTTTTTGTCTTAATGAAAAAAACGAAACTCCGGAGCACACCCTTGCAAAGCTTTTAAAGTTAAAGGCCTATCCTAGTTTTGATCCAACGTAAGCTAATATATGGTATAGAAACTCTTGTCACATTTATTTTTTAAACCCACCTAACTAAGACAATTTTTTCATTACCGACCTTCGTGTTTGTTCAATAATCTTTCTAGAAATAATATATGCTAGCTAGACAGCCTCCTTGTCGCTGTAAAGTGCTGTATTTTGACGCCCTCTCTCATTTACCGGGGAATGTGGGGCAAGGCTGGATCAGTGCGGAACTGTAGCGAGAAAATCCCCTATTTATGCCCTCAGTGTGTGACCGACCAAGATGTAAGGCTAGAACCAGTAGCTAGACACTACCACGGCCGACTATTAATTATATGGGTGGGAATACGAACCAAACTGGTTTATAGGTAGTAAACGTCGCGGTAAAATCACGGAGCCCGATGATTTAAATATTATCTATTTGTTTGGAACATGCGTGAATGACAATGTAGTTAACTCGCTGTGGTTTTCCTATCTGGGATCTACAATTCATCCGCCGTGTTTATCAGTCTTTGAGTTCTCACGGCAGCTGTACGCAGCTTGTCCGTTTGGGCCAATAAGCTGATATTTGTAGAAAATTGAGTATGCTAGTATGCTCTATTTATGATAGTCTGAAATAAGTAGTTGTCGAAATTCAATAGTTTCGCTGAATGATAATTATTATCATTTATTCAATTATTATCAGTTATTGAATTATAATTAATAGTATTATAATTAATAGTAAATTTAAAGCTTTGTAAATTTTTTAACACAAGTAGAAGTAACGTGATTTATAGATTAAAAGGTATAAGTAACAATTCCATTACAAAAAATTATAATTCGAAATTTTATTGTTATTGATTTTATTAAATTAGCCTTTTATGATCGGCAGTGAGAAGGCCTTTTTGTATACATGTCACTGTATTATTGAAAAAAAGAACTACTTTAAAAGTATAGGATTTTTATAAAACGAGAAACATACAGAATACATGCAAAACACTGTTTTAAGGCTGAAACTCATTTTGAATTTAAAAAAGATAACCTATTCATTTTGTGAATCATAATTCAATGTAAAGAAAAGATTGAAAAAAATAACACAACTCCCCTCCCACAGATTTATAAGTCCCCAGTTTAACCTTTCGACTAGCCTACTTTGTCTTGTTGATGGTCTGAGCAACAACAGTGTTTGATGCCTAGTTGAGCAGATGCCGCGTCAATGGTGACAAGGGTCAATCTGACGCAAGGTTGTTCACGGCTTGGATCCCAAAGTTAAATTGGAAATCTCTAAGCAGCTCAATGTCTGGAATTTTGTGTGTCCTGCAATCCAACTACTTGGAGGTTACGAATTGTAAATACCAATTGTGAGTAGCCATAGCTTATAAGCTATGGCTTGTGGATGCGATATTCCTTGGTGGAGATAAACGTCTGCATTAGTGAATACTACGTAAATCCTTAAGGCCATCCTTATAATTAGATCCGTTCGTATTTGATTGGCAAAATTGTGGGATTGGCGAAATCCCACGTTCAACTTTAGCCCTTAGTTCCCATTCGCTGTTGGGCTATTAACAGTCATGAATAAGGAAAAGATCTACCTTAGACAGTAACAAGATACAAAATCGCACCACGATCATCCTAAACTTAACTGTTGTTCATACTTCCCTCAAAATATCAACCTGGGTAGGTCGCCATCTCAAAGTATAAGTATCAAGAATTTCTGGCCTGAATCTGTGATTTACTGTAAGGTAAATGGGTTCGTACGGTAGAGTAACAGTAATGTCTCCCCGTTGAGTAACAGAGACCCTTTACTCCTTCCCTTTCACGCCCTCAATGATGGAGAGAAAAAAATACCCCTTGCTGGTGGTCGGTGTTTGGATAGTAAATTAATGTAAGTAATGGAGTCGCATTTTCGCATTGTGGTCTCTACCGATTTATCTAGGGGTACGAAAAGCGAGCCGTGCACCTGCTGGAGCTAGCTCCCAAAGACAAGAAATAACGGTTCTAACATTTTCGCCAAAATAACAGTTTTGGCTGTGTCCATTCCTAAGCCAGTTTCCTAGGTGTGGCCTTTGTTTCAAATCTAAATTCCAAACTTTATTTCGACAGTAAAGTTTTTATGACACCGCTTTTTCCTTTATACTCGCTATTTTATTATGTTGATCTCTAGTTCTCATCTAGACCCCCTCACGAGAGAGAATCTTATGAGGTTTTTCTCATATTATCCGGTCTTTCAACATTAAACATTTTATTTTATTATGTTCGATCCAAGCATGTACCTAAAATGTTTCGGATCTCTTTGTGCATTTCAAAGAAGTATTTCTATATGTAATATAACATATCTTCCATGTTGGCAATCGAATAAAACGCTGAAAACTTAAAGAAAGAGCTGAAACCTCAGTCTAAAATGATAGTTTCGTAATGAACACTTGTTTACTGTCTATTGCGAGCATGGTGATAATAAGTAGTGCCCTTGAGATCTGCCAGTGTGTTAGATTGAAAAAAATAAAGTCCTTTCGACGTACAGCCCCAAAAACCAGTTCTTCAAAGGATTGTGAGCGAGAGGTCGGGGTCACTATAAGAAATAATAACAAACCGAAATATCTTCTTACTTTTATTTTACACTTTGAATCGGTTGATAAAAAATGTCAAAAATCTGAATGTAAAATATTTAAATCAGCAATAAATAATATTAATGTCCATGAATATAGACTTTCAGCTCGGCACCACAGGATGATTGTAAGGTCTAAGGCCTTTTGAAATAAAAAATAAAAATAAAAAAATACCACGGAGAACAATTCTAATTGGCACACCTTTAAATGATAATTTCTGTAACAGTGTATGCTATCCCCTGAGGAGGTATAGCAGGAGGGACAGTGGGTCTTATGATATATTTTATATAAAAAAAACCTATGTTTTTAGTTCGGTAAGTTCATCTTGAATGTTAAAATAAATATAATAACCATGAAGTCTTCCAACTCTTTGAACATCCGGTAAATTAAGAAGGATGTTGAATAAATAACCTCTACATCATACTAGTGAGTATTAATTTCCGCACAAAAAACTATGGGATGTCTCAGGCATAGGAAAGTATTTTCGTATACCTTGTTTAAAAAAATCCGTTATTGAAAAATGTAAATACTTGTAATACTTATTAATCAATACGACCACATGGATTTCAATCTCAGGTTGATAATAGTTAGCTGAAACGACCCAGGTTAAAATATCTCAGCTGCCGTTTAAACTAGGGTTTGCCCCAGGTCCGGAGTTAAGGAGCCGTTCTAACGACGTTGGTTCTGACCAAGTTTAATTGTCTAGTGATTATCCGAGGCAGTGATCCGTAACCCCGGTACCTACGTCTACACGTGCCTGCTCCTGGCCGTCCAACCGTGGGATTACTCAGGGCTGCGGTTGATCATGAAAACTTAAGGGATGTCATCCCCAAAGTCGGAAACCTCTTTAGTTTCATTGTATAAGGCTGCCACTTCCCTCACTCCTCTCGTGCTTGTCTTAAAAACAAACATCTTTCAGGTGTCAATTTAAATAATGGGTTTGTAGACATTGGGAGTTGTTTTCTTAAAATAATGGAAACTGAAGTCCGTTTCACTTCCACCTAAAACATTAAATTTAAATTTAAATTCGTAAACTATAGAAAAATTTACAGTGAATTTATGAATTTAACACTAATGTTACACCAATTACGTAAGGAAGAGGATGAGGTCAAATTAACCGTACTGAATAAATTTAACCACGCCAGTCTAATTTAAGGATCTACAAAAATGAAATTGTTGATTTAATAATTCTTGGTCACTGATTTCAATGATGATATATACACTCTAATACCCCCGTTGCAGTAGACCTGCATACTCAGCGAATTTCAAATGCAAAACAACATATTTCAATCCAACATAGCGAGATTTGACATGTTTTGGTAAGCTCCATAAGAATAACATGGGGAATGAGTATGCAGGTTTGCTGCTACAGGTATATTAAAACTGGGTGGTTTTAATTTAATGTTTAGTAGATCTAAACTAGAAGAAGCCATTTACCAAGTTTTATCAAGTTATGTTGAAAAATGACCGAGATATAGAATTTTACTTATTTCCCATAAGGTTAACATTGGGACAACGAACTGTGTTTACCACTTTCAATATCTCGGTAACCAATGGACACAGAGCAGTGATTCAAAATACCAAATTGTTTGTTTTTTCAAGCTGAATTCAATGGTGCCAACAAAAATTCGATAGATTTTATTTTTCTAAGTAAAAAACTTAAAAAACCTATTTTTGGGGGGCTTTATCCCCCTTTACCCCCCCCTTCTGGTGGTCCGATTGGGCTGGTTCAAGAACTCGTCCGAGTGATTACCACTTTACACGTTTGTACCAATTTTCATTAAAATCGGACCATTTTTACGGCCGCTATCGTGCTAACAGACACACACACACACACACATATATATATATATATTTATATACATATATATCTAAAAATTCGAACGAATGGTGTTTTTTGCTTCTGGTGGCCCCAAAATGAAAAGTTATCATGGTCTCGGGCTTAGGTCTTACCATGAGACCTACGGTAATAGGGGAAATTCTTCCCTATAGGGGAAATTCGCTAAAAGTCACCTTAAAAAGTTAAGGGCTTCGAAACGGCCGTATAGCTACAGTTAATTAATTAGATTAGGGCCTATACTAGACAAAAATCCAGGTAATTAGAACCTTGACTCTATAAGATTTAGTCTAATTATAGTAATATTTTTAAGCAACGTAACCCATGAACATTTCACAGGAACAGGCAGCGTCCAGTGATATAGCGACTTTCTTCTTATAAATTTATGTTATAAAACTAAATACAATTTATTAAGATAAGGTTTCACCTTAATGCAACCAGTGTTGAGTAAGATATCGCCGATATTAGTTAACGTAATGAGCCAGATTGCAGTGTAACAGTTTGAGATTACTGATAATTTTGCACCACGATATGATGACATTAAAACTACTATATCAGGATTGCCAACCTGTTTCCTTTCTCGGTCGTTTGTTATGACAGTGCGTTGGCCGCCCTGCCCCGACTGTCGAGTGGTTTTACTCTGACTGGCTCCAGGCTAAATAATAGTTTTATCTCTTTATCTAACACTTAATGCATGTAAATGGCGCTAGGCTAGGATTTAATGCCGTTGAACTTAAGCCTTGAACAGTTTGCTCGCGTTTGATCGCACTTGCATGCAATCACGCAAATTTAACTCTGTCATCCAGTATGTGACAGCTAATTAAGTATTTTATCAGTGGATAAATCAAATTAAGTAGTTATTAAGGACTTATGAAGAATACTGTTGGCTTGCAGTCAACTAACTATGTTGAAGGATAGTGAATTTAAGCGGCACAAATACAGGAACGAACAGCTTAGTAAATGTCTATGTTAGCAAAATCGTGTTTCTTTGTTCCGTCAGTAAATGAGCTTATCTATAACTAGCAGAACCCGTGGCTTCGCTCACGATAAAAATTATTGTCTTAACCTTGATATGAAGAATCTAGAGGACTGAATAGAAAATATTTATATCAAGGAATATGTCATGTAGAGATACTGTATGCTTGTTTTATGGCGGAATATAGGATAAAAAATCTATACCACAGTAGATAGTGAAGGTTTTCTTCTCACCGTTATAACTCGAAAACGGCCGGACCGATTTTAACTTCAAACGTGTCGATTTTAAGGTACCTCTTTGTAGATTTACCCTTACGTCCCTGGATTGCCTAGTAGGGCATCAATTAAGTGCAGTAAAGGGCTGAATGTTCGAAACAGTTGGTGCTATCCGTGGGCAGTATTTCAAACTCGATTCACTTAGTTTTTAACTTAAAATATGGGCGGGTAGTGTTAGTTTAAGATCAACCACTGATTGCAGCATTTATTTTTCCGTGAAAAGCCGGGACACCGTCGAATTATATGAAAAAGGAATTTGCCAAATTATTGTAACTGGCATGATTGTAATTAAAAATATAAAGGCCGCCCTAAGGAAATAACTATAGCTCCCGCTGCCTAAACAGATGGTACCGCATAATAAGCTTATGATTGAACGTATAAGGTACGAAACTAAACCAAATGTAACTTTTATTTATTACGAATGACTTAACAATATCATCAAAACAACCATAAAACCATGATAAAAGGAATCAAATTATAAATCAGCTGTATCAACGTATCCGTTTGTGAAGCTAATATGCTTGATTGAATAAAATTTGAAATTTAAACAAAAGATCATCCATTACATTAAAAGGGGCATTTTCAAAGCTTCAGCTCACCAAAAACCTCCAAAAACCTCAAATTAAAAAAAATCCGTTCTTGGTGAATGCCAACACTCTGTAAGGAACGTTCATGCAAATTTCCAAGGTACTAGGTTAAGTAGTTTTGGCTGTACAATGATAGGTCAGTGGTATTTGACAAGAATATAGTAGAAAAGATAGTATAATTATAACTTACAATCAGAGATTTGTATAATTTATAAATTTTTACATAAATAAATCAAAGAATCATATCATATTTCAGCACATTCTGTTTGTGACAGAAAAACCACTGTACTTTTCTCTTTCCATCTTGCCGGCATTTAGTCTCAAGACTCAGTAACAAAAGGCAGTATCCTCTTCACGTTTAAAACCTCGTACGTCGAATTATACGTAACACCAAATCATCGGTCAGGCATAGATGTAATAAAAAAATTATTAGGAACGCCTCCAGGAAATACGTTAACTCTCGCTACCAAAATAAAGATGGTGCCACCATGGTGCCACTTAACTAATCAATGGTGGATTTTATCTAAACTAAATGTAACTTTTATATAGTACATAACTAGGTCCTTGAAACAAATCAACAAAAATCAATGAAGCCATGATCAAAGAAATCAATTTATTATCATCTGTATCAACGTATACATTTCCGAAGCTAACTACCAGCTGACTGATTGAATGAACATTGAAAATGTAAACAAAAAGTGGTCCAACATACTTTTATACGGCAAAATTTGAAAACTTTGACCTCGCTGAAAACCCGTTAAAACTTTGAATTTTGAAAATCCGTTCTTGGCGGATGCCTACGCCCTGAAAGGAACGTCCACGCAAAATTTCAAGGTTCTAGGTCGTATAGTTTGGGCTGTGCGATGATAGGTGAGTCGTGTTTGACAAATATATAGTAGATTAACTATCAGAGTCATTCGCTAAATAAGTATTTTTAGAGTGCAATATAGCTGTTTTACGATTTCTCCACTTCGCATAGTAGTACTGAACTGAAACTAAAAAATACAGATATGAATGATATCTTTCAACAAATAAACAAAAGTATACTTTATTAGGGAGTTTTTGCCATCCGAGGTAAGACAATACGATAAACGTCAAACGGTATCTTTTAACATTGTGCTAAATGTAGAATATCAGCTGATTTTACCATTTAACGTTTATCCCGTGGGTTGCAAAAACTCCCTATTAACAAGTCTTCTTATTCGTTATTAATTATGCAGTCGTGTATTAAGGATCTCAATTTTCAAAATCAAGAATCAAGAGATTTATTGTCATATCACAATTAATTACATGTCGTAAGTCAACATCAAGACTTCTAAGTTAAAACTTAAGCAGTAAGATGGTAATCCAATTTAAATTACGGCCCTAAAAATACAATTGGGAGAACAAGTCAAAATTCTATGTTAACATTTATATCATTAAATTCTGAAATACTATAAAAGAGGTTTCCCAAAAGCCATCTTAACATTTAAAAAAAACTCCCTTTGTTGATATTTTTTTTTACTTAAAAAAATAACCATTGAGCAACTATGTGCAGAGAAGGGGTGTTGAATAAAATAAAATAAAATAAAACCAAAGGCTATATGTGACTGTAATAGTCCAAAATAAACTGTACTTAGATCAGTTTGAGAAGAAATATTCGTATTTTCCCTACTAAGTAACTTACTCCTGAATTCTTTTTACAAATATTTTCAATAATGTAGAAGTAATACCTGTGTCCAGAGCCCAGTGGGAGGATCGAAAGTTGAGCTGTGCGGTGGCTTCTTTTTCTTCTTCCTCACCCTCACCTGGCCCGAGCATTAGCATAATTAGCATATCACATCACCAGCTGACGGACAAATGCTTCAATACTCACATCTTCAGCCCATATCTCCTCAGTTTAATCCGTTCACAGTTGATAAAACACGAAGGAAATCGTGCGCCTTTCGTTCAAATCTTCCCCCAAGTTTTGTTATATGCCACCCGACTATTAAGATTACATTATGACTTTTTGTATGTACTAAGAAATACCTTTGGGCTTTCGATTAAAGAGGCATGCTTTTATCGTACATATTGAATTATTACTAAATTCCCAACAATGACTTCAACCCCTCTCTCTATAGATAAAAGGCACATACGCAACGCCCATACATCATTGCCCATATTTGGATATTTACGAATTTTTAAACACATTCCACACAAAAGAGATGGTAAGAGGTATGTGTGACCAATGAATATTAATATTCAATGGCGTGACTTTACTATCACACTGAAAACTAGCGTTGCAGTTTTCATTACGTAACACAACATAGCTGCTATGTAAAAACAATGGTTATCTTGTATTTTGTAGCTATTAATGCACATACAACCATAAATTAGTTTTTTTACTTTTGTCTAGCTAGTCGTTTGTACTAGGACCTCCAGTTTCATTAACCTCCATTCTCAAACGAAAATCTCTTGTGCGTTCGTTACATTTGTTTTGGGTATCTTGTCCTAACGCAATGAGATTGATTCAATGGAAACTTATCAAATATAGTAACAAAAGGAAAAGACTGAAATTTTTAATGCAGCTTTTTATCTTAATTAAATAAATTAGTCATTATAGATTTCGTAGACACGATAATGAATAATTTATTGTGCAATATAAACTTGTAATAGGAACTTGCATGTTTTCGGGAACTGATGGGGCGACAACTAATATTTTTAAATCCATAAAATATAGATATTATTTAGGAAACAGTTGACAATGTATAAATTTGCAGAGCATTTCACACTTCTTTAATAATTATCTGATAATTGCTACTGAAGTAAGGGGGAAAACGGAATTATGAATAGCCCATAACGATTTGATCGTTGAATTTTGATATCGAAATAATACTTAAGCAAACGCATGCTTTATAACGTGAAAGTGGCTTATAGGCCATTAACCAAATACTTAGCAGTACATTCATGTTATTACGACATTTTGGGGTGATTGGCTACGAATCCTTACACTTACACTTTAAAATGTGTGCTCAACAATTACACACGGTTTACTTGCTAAAGTTCTCATTACTATTAATGATGAAATTTTCCATCCGGTCATTGCGACTAGCGGCGGATCGTTTCAATTCTCATTTCCGGTGATTTCTGTGACCAGGGCGGCACATCCAATCTTGTTACTGGACATGGAGCAAGCAACTTAGCCAAAGAGCTATAATTTATATTAAACAGGTTCTAAACCGCAGTGTTTATACAGTGATTGCTTGTATTAAAGCACGTTTTTGCGGCATATTACCTTTTCCGTCTTTTAACTAGCACAAGTGGCAAAATATAGAATAAGTACGTTATATCAATGCTGTTACATGAATATACTTTGTTTAACTTGGTGATCATAATTTACAAATAAGTTCTTGGGACTTTTCTGCTCATCTAGAATTGTGTCTTAATGTATAGCAAAAATACCTACTAGAGGAGTTGAAAAGTCCAAATTCATACATGATAATGTGATGGTGGATGTGAGTACATTGTAAAATCGTAACCCGTTGTGTTGAATATTTCACAGATTTTAAAGCTCTTCCATAATAGAATTAATTTCAGAAAGGCATTAGAAAGAAAAATCGAAACATTTCACAAGATTTGTTGTAGGTTTACCAGCATCAATGTTACATTTGCGTTTAAATGAAGAGTGTTCCAAGACCAAATCTTCAAACACAAAGTTTGAACATTGACGTTGTCTGTAGTTTGAGTTATTAAAGGCAAGCACTAAGGATACATATTGAGGTGGTGAAAGCGTTAAGCCAAGTAGCGTCATTAACACATTTAACTACACAAATTAATTACCGCCACATTCCATCATGCATTCAAATAAGTGAGCTAAAACGCAATTGTAGGAAATGAAGATACTAATAATTTGACTACCAGACTTATCTTAAAATTTTTAATGCAGTTTTATGATTTAATCCCCCAAAAAGGTTAGGCATGCTCCTTTATGGGAAGCCGTAAAGGAAAACTTCCAGCAGGGAGTCGGGTCAAAGGTATAAAATCGCGACATTAAAGCACCTGCCGAGCCGTCACCTTTCGCAGCTGCAGTAAAGCTAGGATGAAACTCAGCCTTCTGCGGAGCTCATGTTTCTTTAATCGCCGGAGTTTCTCCCAAAGACAGAAAGACAGTTGACACTCCTGCGGAGCATTACCGTGATCTCGGCGGTGACAATAACTCCGCTAGGTTGGCGCGGAGACAAGGTCTAAGTGAACAAGTCGATAGTGACACGTGCAATGAGAACACTCCCAGGTGTCCCGCCACCCTGGCCCGAGACAGCTGATTGTGAACATAGCCTAGAAACCGTGAGACACCGCGTTATCGCCTTGATTGGTTGTCGATTGAATTAAAAGCATTGCGCTTGTGAAACCGGCTGTTTAGATTGTGGCCGGTTGGAAAGCCGAGATAGCTTTAGATCGACAGCCAGAGGGGCGTGGGTGTGCGGAGCGAAGTAAAACGACAATGCCGCAAATTGCGAGTAATGTTCATGAGATAATAATTTGATTTAAGGGAAACAAGTGCCATGATGAAAATTCGGGATTATGACTAGTGTGATGATTCAATAAATGGAAATTAATTCGAAAATGTATCAATTGTTCAATATAAAGTGTAATTATGATCCGATATAATCCAATTAACTTGGATCCAAACCTTCTTGCAACAAAATAAGTAAATAGTTCATAATAGTAAACGATCCCTTTTTAATTATTTTATACTTATGTGTAATAGGGAGTATCTGGGCAATGCCCTTCCCTTCAGTATTTACATGCCGATAAAACTATTATTACTGTAACGGAATATTATGTAAAACATCTTACATAAATCATTTCAAGACGTTGCCGATCGTTTTGAGTGGAATAATTTCTAATTACTGCATCCAATAAAAATCTCGCACTCTAAATCTCACAATCAAACCCAAAAAGATTCAATTTTTGCATTTCTACACTCGTCAACGAGCAGCATAATCAATGACAGCCAACATTTCTCCCCCATCTGCTTTCCTCGGTGAAGAGGAAATCTGAAGTTCCGACACTATAAGACTATTTGGGAGTGAGATTGGACGGTAGGCTGAGGTGGATAAGTTAGCAGCAACCTTGTCAAAAAACATGTTTGTTCTTAGAAGTATAGACATATTTTTCATAAATAGTCTGAAAAAATACAGTTCATTTACGTAAGTACAACATATATTTCTTTTGGTTTATAGGTTTATAAGTTTATTAGGTTCATACTCTATTCCACTTCACCTTTTAGAACTGACCTTATTCTGTTCTACTGGGCTATTAACGTGACTGGCTTCAAATATTTACTACATTCATTTCATGAAATTAGAAAATTGTCAGCGGATTTTTATGTGTTTGTCTCGTAAAACCTAAACTGCTATTTGAAATACATGGTTTATGGAAATTCCCTACTGAAGAAAAGTGAACATGAAACTTAGTATATTATGATCTGATAAAATCAATATGATTGTTTTTATGACCGAAATGCTCAATGCAACCTTTATTTTGCAATTAGTTAGGAATCTAAATTACTTCCTTGCGTTTCGATAGCAGTTTTTGTGGAAAGCTATAAATTTTATAATGTCGAAAGTTGATAGAAGCGGTCTTTAATGGTCTTATGTTTAATAGAACGAGTATTGGATCAATAAAGTAGGATATATAAAATAAATTATGAACGAATGTAGTAAAGTGAGCCTGTAGTGGGGTCAAACATTCGTTTTCCGTCACTGTATGTGTGACAGTATGTGTCTGCGTACGTAAGGTATGTGTCAGAGGATGTGTCTGCGTGATATCTCGAAACGGTTCTACTGATCATTTTCAAATTTTGCATAAAGGTTAAATAGCTCACCGAAAAATTTCGATTAAATTTTGAAGCAAATTCCCTGAACCGTTTTGTAGCAATGCGACTTTAAATATATATAAAAAAAACATTCAATTAGTATTGGCGAAGAATTGCGTTTATAAAAACAATGATATGCCAATGAAGATAATTTCAAATACAAAACAAACTAGCGATTTAATAGGTGACAAATATGTTTTCTGGAAAAAGGTACATTATATTCTGTGTCGTTAATGAGTGAGCAGCAGCAGCAGCTGAATTGAATGGGAAATATCAACAGGAATATTGCATAAATATACAGTCTGAATACTCTGAACGTTATTTAATATTTAATCTTACCTTATGATCCAATATTTGTATATAAGGGAGACCTAGGTTTCAGGACCGCAATGCCATCATCAGTCCCATTGGTTATATATTTTTGGCCAAAAATAAATTTAAAAGTAGCTTGCCAAAAAAAATATAACAAACGGGATTGATGATGGCATTGCGGCGCTGAAACCTAGGTCTCCCTTATATACAAATATTGGATCGTAAGGTAAGATTAAATATTAAATAATGTTGTTTAACGATCCAGAGGCTTCTGGTAACTCTGAACGTGTCTAAAAACCCACCGAAATGCTTATATTTTTTCCAAATTTTGGTGGAAATTTGGATCCGGACCCCGATAACTTTATGGGAGGCATTCCATACCTCCACACCCCCCGGAGGGCAGCGTCCCGTTTAAGCATTTTCAAAAACTGGTCACCTTAATATATTGGCAATGGATTCGGCTGGTTATTCTTTGTGAGTTCATACAATTAGGCCTACGCTATAATAGAGCGCACTCCTAGTATCCGAGGCAATAAATACTTTTGATATTGATACGACACTATAATATAAAATTATATTATATTATATATTTTGTATAAAATAATAATAAAGTCCACATATTATATTGCTTATGCAGTTTAAACTATAATAAGTATCTAATTATACATGGTGGAGGTTAGTATTACCATCTCATTTGGTAAACTACTAAGTATTGGTAATAAATTAGGAAAAATATAGGTTCCCATACCCTTACAGTAAGGAAGTAAAAGGCTTCTTGCTTAGGAAAAGAGGCAAAAAATAAATAAAATCTTTTTTGTGATTTTTATTGTTATTTTTAAACTCCTATACGGAATTTCTTCATGAAATTTTCAATAAGAACAATTCAGAGCCATTGAGGCATTTACATACTCTTGGTTTGTAAAAAAATAGATTTGCGTTTTGAGGATGGCGACCTGGGGGATGTAGCTGATGATGTAGACCTGCAGTTTGTTTGAGATGGCTGCAAACACGACTTAAAACTTGGAATATTGTCTTTAAGTTTATGTTCAAATTAAAACTTAAGCTATTATGCTTGCTCAAAGTTAATAAAGGAAAATCTGTCACATTTATTACTAGTTGAAAGTCGAATTGATTATAAAACGGCCATTATTGACTGCAGAAAAGTGTTGTCAACTGATGAAGTGAAAGTGAGCAGAGATGTAGGCGCTGACTTAGGAAATACAGTAGTTAAGGAAGACGCTGCTGAATTTGGACTTTGCCTGACCTCGCAGTCTATATTAAAAAAGAGCAATTAAGCAAAATAAGAAATTCTGGTACTGGTGACATCTATCGTAGTAGCGGACGGAAATTTTAAAACTAAATACTTGAAAATAAAAACTTATGGACTTTTTTGTATTATTCTTTAAGAAAGATTAACCAATAAGATTTCCCTTACAGCATCACACATTTTTGTAAAATGCTTTATTAGGAAATGTTCGATTACCTTCCAATAGGTTCAATACGTAGTTTTGGTCTCTTCCTTGGCGAGGCGATGGTAACTTCGAGTTTCCTTGGTGAGTTAAGCTCGTTGGGATCAACTCGCCATCGTGCTCGTATGATGGTGAAGGGCGTTCTTGATTTTATTGTATTTTTTGTTGGTTTCCGTGGACCACGCGTACGTTTTGTACTGGGTGTATATGCTTTTTTGCTTACAGTATTTACCAAGAACTTTTTGTCCGCCAAATCAAACCTCGACGGGGTTCACTAATGATGCCCTACGGCTGAGTGAGCGAAACTGCTGTCCACCAAGTCTTAACCCAGCCAACGCCTGTGTCGGCAAGCGGATACATTTGCGTTATCACGGATTCTTGCTTAACTGACCAACCAATAAAATATGTAGTTTTTTATTCACTCCTCCTCCGGCGTAAGTGGTTGAAGTCATAAAACAACTCTCAAGCCGAAAAACTGCCAACTTTGGAGTCTTCTAATTAGTGTGTCGCTCTTAAATCGAACTCGGTCACCTTGATTGTAAGGAAGTTTTGAAAATAAAGTAACAAATTAAAACTACCTGTAAAATACTGTTCACGTTGTCGATACGCAGCTTCGCAAGTCCATTGAAAAACAATAAAGCCGTTATCGGCGATAAAAAAAAAATAATCTTTAACCTGCATTTTCATAAAACTGAAAAATCCGGCAAGACTTTCTTCTTTTTGTTGTAAAACTGATTGTAAAATAATGTTTTACTATAATTCAGAGTAACTGTACGTGACAACGCGCAGTATTTTGACGAAAAAGTGCAAGTTTTATGATTTTGTTTGGCTGTAAACGCGTAGAAATATGACTTGAAATGTTATTTTACACCCAAAAACAACATCATAGAACACAAGGACTAAGTAATATCATAGAACACAGGGACTAATGACTAAGACACAAGGACTAACCTGAATTAGTAAAATCTTCCTGCACACGTTCAAGGAACTCGTGAAAGAGACTACTTGTAAATGGAATGCACTAAAACTAATGGCTCAATCTTGAGGCCAATCTCATGACTTGCTACTGTGGTGGCTTACTCACCTAGACTAAATCAGGGGAAGGATATGTTGAAGGTTATTTGTAATATCTTTAGAGCTTACTTTCATTGTACTCATGTAGTAAGAATATTCAGCATTAAATATTCATTGCTCTGTCATACAGTTTGCCTATATTGAGTTATAAATCACTTTAATATCAAAGTGGGACTGAGATAGTAGTTAAATTGAGCAAAAAAATTAGAATTATGAAAGCTACATCAATGAGGGCATTGTGGCAAAATTAAATTAACACGAGAACCTTACCCATTTTTTCTGTCAATGCCAATACTTGACTTTTTCTTATTGACGGGAGCCAAACACCATAAATAACTCTTTTCTCTGGTCTATTCCGCAATTACGTGTTCATTATCCGCGTGTCTGTCAACGTCCTTTCCCGACCTTCAGTCGCAGTCCTCACCGATATCAGCTTCCCATAACTCACAGTATAGAGCCGGGCGTGTCTCTCTCTCTCTCTCTCTCTCTCTCTCTCTCTCTCTCCTGAGAGTTTGTCCTGTTAAGATAAATGATGTACCACTGAACTAGAAAGTAATGTTGTTAATTTAGGGATAAGATTCACCAGTAATTTTACGTGGACAGAACAAGTTGATCATATTGTTAGAAAAGTGTATCAGTGTATTTATCAATTTAGAAAAATGTGCTTTAAACCGTCTATAGACATAAAGAAAAAATTGATTTCTTCTTTGGTTTTCCCATTTTTTGATTACGCTTGTGTTTCGATGTGTGACTTATCTGTTTGTTTGATAAGTAAACTTCAAAGAGCTCAGAATGCTTGTATACGTTATATCTTTAATTTGAAACTTGATGAACATGTCACTCGTTATTATAAACAATTAGGCTGGTTGAAAATTAAGGAGAGATTAGAGTATAGTATTTTATCAGTAACGTATAAGGTGTTAAATAAAGGTAAACCTGAATATTTATTTGATAAATATATTACCATGCAAAATGTTCATTTAAGACAGACTCGCTATGGACATTTAACCCTCCAATATCCTAATCACAGAACTGTGTTTTATTCCAACTCTTTTCATGTGCAGTCTATTGGTTACCTCCCGTGAGCGGCGGGTGGGCTGAGCGGCGGGTGGGTTGAGCGGCGACTTTCAGGTAGACGAGGGTCAGAAGTGATTAGCCGGTTTACAACCCTTCCTTTGAGCGGCGGATTCTTTGGTCACCATCTTTCTCTACCTTCGCTTGCACACGTTACCACCGGCACTAATGTGTATTGGTGGTTTTGTCTCTTCCCATTTTCTATACATCGCACCGTATTATGGATTCGGACTCTGCTTAGGTTCCGTAAAATAAAATGAAGAACTAAATAGATTTACTGAAATATTGAAATTTTGTGTGTAACTGCGGTTATAAGAATAACACGATGGATCACCCATAACTTAGAATGTTTAACTATGTTATATTAAATTGCATTTCATCAGGTTTAAGATAGTACTAGTAAACCCGTCATCGAGCAATTTTCATGTGTATTGACTGCTAGATAAAAACAATAATGGTACAGTATTCTAGGACCATTTTTTAAATGATTTGGTTAAACTTAAAAGCCACTTTCGGTAATACTGAGATTATTTACCAAAGTTCTTTATAAACAATATTTCTTGTGAATCTCTCAGGAGATTATTTAATTTAGGTTAAATTGTAGATAGTTCAAGTTTATATGGAACATCCTTACTAAAACCACAGAAAATCACCTAGTAAAAAACAAATATATTACTTTAATAGTACAGATTTTTAACATAATCATAACTAACACATCACAGCTGAATAAAATTCAAATAGTTTTATGAAAACCTCACAATTTGTGACATTTGAACAACTTGATCAAGCGCTTTAATACACACTAAATCTACCAACTCGTAAATGAATGCTTAAAGTATGCTGCAGTATAAATATTCAATGATTTCAATTCCAATAACATATGGCTTTGCTGGAAAACTTTGTTTACTGCATCAGCTGCTTTACTTGAAATTTCTTTTCCCATGTCATAATCTTGTGGACAAATACAAAACTTTAAGGGTGTCTAGGGCCTATCCCTTTAGCCTAATCTTCATAAAAACGTCCTGCAAAACTACACGCCAATAAGCACTTTCCAATGACTCTTAAATGATCAAAATTGATGAGCTCAACTGCAAAAAAAAATTGATCAACTGTAATGAGCTCACAGTTGAATAATTTGGTGAGTTTTTATCAGCTATCATTGACATACAATAATTGTCAACGATAGCTACAACTCACCAAAGTATGCAACTGTGAGCTCATTCCAGTACGCGATAAAATACAATTTATTATATAACATAGTTGAACAATTTAAGTTGAGGGCAATCTATCGCGTTGTTCTTGTAACCGCAGTTACATACATAATGACAATATTTCAGTAAACCTATTTAGTTCTTCGTCTTATTTCACGCGGCCTAAGCAGATTTTCAGTAAATAACTCTCTTGAAATCAGAGGAAGCTGATAAATACCCTCGTCGCAGCAAACCTGCGTACTCAGCGAATTTCCAAAGAATTAATTTTTATATGGGAGCTTATTTAATTTATGTGCAGGAAAATGTTTCAAACATTTTATGTAATTAATGCAAAAAGTATATTACACATCAATCCAAGAGCTTTAGATATAAGGGAAATGATCATGGAAATCACATCGGTATCCATTCCAACAATACTCTTTTTGTTATTCTTATAATTATTTGTCTAATTTTTTTAAGTGTATCCTTGTTATAGTATAAAAATGTAAGCAAACATACAATCAATGATTTAAAATCAGTCAAAATAAAAACAAATGAAATAGTCACATGAAAAAATTAAATCCAAACATATGATTTATCTCAAAATTTAAATACACTTGTTAGCAAACTTGCATACTCAGTTAATTTCTTAAGGATTTATTTTTTATATGTGGGCATATTCTACATAAGTTAGGGAAGTTGTTGTTTTGAATATTTTGTGTAAATATTAATCTGAATAAAGTACATTTTATCATTCATGATCTTATTTCTCAATAATTATTCATATTCTTATATTTTTTAATAAATGTATACTTGTTATAGTTCATAAATGTCAAAAACATATTATCAATCTACTCAGATCCAATAAATAAAAACAAATCAAACCATCACATGAACAAATTAAATTCAATCATGTGGTTTGTATTATTATTTTTTTAATCCCATTTTAGGGAAATTTAATGAAAAATTTTGGTTTTTCATACCAGAATTTGGACAGTTTATGTCCCTTCAGGGAAAAACAAAAGACAATGTACTGCATTTTGCAGATCCAATATCTCAGTAACCGATTTATGTAGAGCAATAATTCAAAATGCTATATTGTTTAATTTTTTAAGCTGAATTCAATTCTGACCATTAAATTTACATAAAATTAATAGAAATATGTTACGTTTTGGAAATAAATTTTATTTAGTCAAAAAACTGCCTTAGAGTGTACCGATCTTGCTGGTTTTCGAACTTGGAGTCATGAATATCGCTATAAATGTTTGTTCCAAATTTCATCAAGATCGGGCTTTTATCACAAGCTATCATCGTTATCGGGCTTTTTTTTCGCGAGTTATCATGCCTACGGACACACATATATCTATATAATTATATCTAATATATATACAACCGCTGGTGTAACTCAGGTATACGAACTGTTTTCCACTCCCCGATGACCTACAGACTTGAAATTTTGCACGCACTTCCCTTATTGCCTGAACATATGGGGAAAATTATCAGAATTCGCAATTTTTAATTTTAACCCCCTCAAAAAATTATTAAAAAATCGCTAAAAAAGCTTTTTGAAATAAAGTTATTTGGAGCTCTAGTGGCCGAACGGATGGTCCTATCAAAAAACAGACTGCACCATGTGCCACGATCTACAACTTTGGTCCTATGACTTTTTGCCCTATCTCGTCCCCTTCACCCTTAGATAGCTCTAGAATTTGAAATATTTGAAGATTTCCCTTCGTTTTTCCAGCTCTAGTTGGCTTCATATTAAATGTAGAGGCCTGAAATGTCCTACACATAATCTCTACAGCACATATGTTACAAATCACCAATAAAATAACTAGTTCTTAGCATGAAAATGCATATAAAGTTGAAAATCTTCGAAATTTTCCTATGTCTCCAATTTTGATTCTTTAATCCAGCCATATAGGTTCTCGCTAATCTTCCTTACCATCATACTGTATCTTATAGTAGAATCTATAAGTTCTGAATCTTCGAACTAAGTCGGTAATGCAGTATTAACAGTTTAGCAATATAGGCATTGTTAAATTAAATACTTTATTATTATACTTTTTGAATTATCCTGCTATATTTTTATTAAATATATAACCGAAATAATCTAGAACCACAATTCTTTTCATTCTTGCCTTAAAGTGCAGTTTATTCTTATGGAGCTTACTAAAACATGTCAAATCTCGCTATGTTGGATTGAATATGTTGTTTTCCATTTGAAATTCGCCGAGTATGCAGGTCTGCTGCAACGGGGGCGTTTCGAAATCGAATTGCTCAATGTCTTAACTACCTGATTTAAAAATGTAGGCTTGTATAAACCCTGATAAAACAGGCAAGACGTTCAGCGGTACTCGCAGCGTAATCCTAACGCCTCCCTTGAGAGGGTTAAGATTTTTCGTTTGAAAAACCCGAAATTCTCTGAAGTTAAGCATTTGCCAAATTCGCTTCGCTACCTTCGTGTACTACTTCTGTTTGTTCCTTGTCGTGGTTATCTAGATCTTCTGTCACTTGGTGGTCCCAACTGTCCGCACATTCCAGGAACTCACACGGAAACTCGGTTTGGTCGAAGACGAAGATGATTACGACTACGCGTTGCAAGATGCTGCGCAATTCATGACAGGCCCGAGACTCCGCTCTTTCTTTGTTCTCCTTTGTAACATGGGGCTCCTGGAGCATCTTGTGGGACAAGTTCAGAGACCTCGTTTGCAAGGATCACATTGAAAGGAATCCCCTTGATCCAGAGCTGGCCTACCATCTTGCCCTCGTCGAAATTGATCGTAGTTTACGCCGTCAGGGTTCCTGTTTATCCAATCAGGTCTCCCTGATATGGAAGAAGACTACTGAGTTGGATAGGGAACTGCTCATCTATGGTGAAAATCAACAAAGAGCGTTGGTTGAGGAGTGGGTAGTCAAACTGTCTGATGATCAGAGGCAGGTTTTTGATTACATTCTTTCACTTCTTAATAGCCGCGAGGTTTGTAGGTCATACAAAATGATCTTTCTGGATGGGCCAGTTCCCACTGATGTTGGCCTATTATATGACTGGTAACAAGAGCCAAGGTCAGACGATAGAATCAGTCGGTGTTGATCTACGCACGGATTGCTTCACGCATGGTCAGCTCTACGTTTTGTTGAGGAGAGTTAGGCATCGAAATTGCGCCGCAAACCAATCTGACAAGAAAGGTTCACTAATCCCTAACCGATATTGCGTCGTGAGGGTGGCAGGTACCTGTAGACTGCAACACCACACAATGATTTAGGAATGTTTCCCTCGTTCCCCCCCGCTTGACCAGTTGACGAACCACAAAATATTTGTACTCCGCAAATGATTTGTCAGTTTTGCATAAGACACCTAAGCGACAGGTAGCTCCATTCACGAGCAAGTGATCCATTATAGTTATTTAGAATTGGTTGTTTATTGTTTGCGATCTTCATTACAAAAATTATAAATCAATGATATCGATACAAAAATAGCCCTTCAGAAAAAATGTATGACTTGCTATATTCCAGCACCATATAAAATAAATCGAACGATATAGTTGATAAATTAATTAGTTACCGGAAATATAAATCAAACAGTACGGCGGTTAATCAAGTGAAATCAAGTGTTAGTACGTTGGGTTAACGTAAAAACCTTGCACTTTTTGATACAGTTTATATCCACTTGGCAGGTGTAAAGAAGATACCAGTAGAAGTATTTTTGTCCGAAGAACCAATCTTGAATTCTTGTATAACACCTCCATATCAGCCATTAAAGTAAACCATATGTATGAATTTTCAAATTTAGCCTGACTCCGTTGCTCACTCGCCACTTCCCTCCAAGGGGCAATAACGAAGGGTTTTTAAGGAATTTCTGTGTTTTGACTTCGAAGGCGAGGCGAAGAGTCAGTGCTTGCCTCCCTCATGTGATTCTAGGAAGGGCTGCGGCTCAATATCGGTCTACCCCTGGGACAAGATTTAGTGTCACGGCGCAATTTCGGTGTCTACCTGGATTTTGCGGCGCAATTTCGGTGCGCCCATGTGAAGAACATAGTCTTTAACGACCTCCTTGTTTAATTCTGATAAATACGTCCGCAGTAGGCTAGGGGATCTGCGATATGATGAAAACTCCTCGTTGTAATTAGACTATTCACGCAGTACGATAGGGGGTCTGCTTAAAAAAAGTCCCCGGTGTTGTACATAGTTGTTTAATATTATGTTAATGTTTGTTTTAATTGTTTACGGCAGAGGCAAGGGAGCCTGCTTCGTCAAACCCCCCATTAATGTGTTTTTTCGTTGGTGTAAACAGATCTGATTTTTAACCTTTTCACAGGCAGAGGCAAGGGGGCCTGCCTTAAAACAAACTCCCCATTTATTTGATATCTATTTTGTTTTTATAGTGTTGTAAATACATGGTTTCTACGTTTCATGACCTCCCCGTTTGGCGGAACTGGATACGCCTACTATAAACTATTGCTAGGTAAACTGACAAGGAAATAAAATTGAATGAATTCTTCCCTAATACAAAAGTTATTCGTAATTGAAATCCAACTTTCTTTAATCATTTCATCTAAACAATATATGTATTTCAAAAATAATTTCAAAAACCCATCTGCATTCCTCAAAATTCATCTCAATACATAACAAAAACATAACCAAAATCTTGAACATAATCAAAATCTTTAATCACCGACAGCACTAAGTAAAACACATGCATGGGCTCTCTTCTCAAATCCAACTTAACTAATTCTCAATAATAACATTCGAATATAAAGTATACCTTCATACACATAATTTTCACCAACCCTTACAATATCCGTTGAAAATTCATAGGTTCTTCATCAGTTTTCTTTGAAGTACGTACACAAAATCTCCAGCTTAAAATTATCTCAACACTGGCAATTAACGCCCTATTGGGGGTCCTTCAATATTGGGTATTGTTCAACTGCAGGGCACACAAACGGGGGCCTGGGGGCGGAGCCCCCAGCGAGCGAAGCGAGTATATGTATATACATATATATGAAAATGAACGAACGGTGTTTTGGGCTCTAGGGACCTCAAAACGAAAAAAATAACATGGTCCTTGGCTTAAGTCTCACCATGCCGCCTACGGTAATAGCTACTTCCCTACAGGGGGAAATTCGCTAAAAAGGATGGAATAACACTTCGTCACGTGTCAGAGTCCGAATTCATAATACGGTGCGATGTTTAGAAAATGGGAAGAAACAAAACCACCGATACACATTAGTGCCAGTAGTAACGTGTGCAAGCGAAAGTTAAGAAAGAGGGTGAGAAAAAATCCGCCGCTCAAGGGAAGGGTTGAAAACCGGCTAATCACTTCAGACCCTCGTTTACCTGAGAGTCGCCGCTCAACCCACCCGCCGCTCAGCCCACCCGCCGCTCACGGGAAGTCACCAGTCTATTAGGTTAATGAATACCCTTGAAAGTGTCATTAAACAAGCCCCTAGTGAAGCAACATTTCATAAAAGACTAAAAGAGGAGTTGTTAAGTAGGTATAATTAAAATACTAATAGAGAAACCCCCCGTTAATAAAATATGATGTAATGTTATTTAGTGTTATCTGTAATAATTTAAGCGCGATAACATACTTTTAAATTTGGGTATATATAATTTGTTGTTTTCTGTGTGTTTTTCCTAATCAGCCACAACTCAATTTGTAATTGTATTGTAAATGTTATGCCTGTCCTGAAGGTAGAGCGGACCATTGGTCCGATTCAGGGCAGAGAAAATAAACAAATTGTCAAATTCTCTCTCTCTCTCTCTCTCTCTCTCTCTCTCTCTCTCTCTCTCTCTCTCTCTCTCTCTCTCTCTCTCTCTCTCTCTCTCTCCCTCTCTCTCTTTTCTGTCGGTCGTTGTAACTCGTTGATGAACATGAATTGAACACCAATAGATATTTTCCTTTTTGACTTGGACTTGATGTACTACAGGACGTTCCTTGACCTTTCAAGTTTTGCCCGAAACTCCGCCAAAGGCCCTTGAATTAACCGAATTTTCGGCTTACCTCAAGGGTCATTTACGATCTCATAATAATTAATCGGACAAAATCAGACGAAAATTGTTGGATTAAATAAAAATATGTAGGTAAACCAACCCCTTGCCCCTACGAGGGGCAAGGGGGGGGGGCGCACCCCTTGCCCCCTGGGGGGTGTTTTTTGTGTTGTTTGTTTCTTTGCCTGTGTGTTTGTCCCCTTTTCCTATACTCCCGTGGACCTACTTTCTGCTCTTGTTTCGTATGTTGAGATATATGAGGCAGAGGGGAGAAATATGGGGACAACTCACTGGTGGAATACAAAATTAGAAAGAATCTCAATATACCTATATTTTAAATAATGTCTTGATAAGCGTGATACGTGTTGTTGTATTCACTGAATGTAAATAAAAACGTCTTACAACACATAATAAGGCCTAAAACATAAAAATTGTAAAATGGCCAGCACAAAACACGACGTATTGTGAGATAAAATATATCTCATTTAGTGAAAATATTCACTATGGTTTATGCTCATTTCGTGCTATAAAATTTGTTACCATAGAAAAAAGAAATAAAATGACGTTTTTTTTCCATTTTTTTAATACATACAAAAAAAGGAAGTTAAATAATTGCTTACATTGCTATTAGACGCCATGATGACCTTTTTATGTGTATAATAAATTCAACATTCCTTCAAGGTATAGCCTGTATGGAGGCTTTAATGTCATTCAACAATTAATTATCATTTTCATGACAGTTTTACATTGATAACTAACATTTAACAAAAAACTTATAATCAATACTTATATAATTACCTTCCAAAATTAAACTCCATCGGTAAAGACCAACATTGAAGTCTCTTGTGTAAGTAATGTAGAAATGTACTGAAAAGACTTGGTATGTGCGTTCATCTATAACCTACTTGATTATGGCCTAAAATACCCAAATCTTTAGATTCCTGGGGCAGTAAACCTTAAAACTCACCTCCCCAAAGTTAACCTTATAAATACAATTTTATAGCTTGCTTGTATTTCAACATATCTGCACATATACCTTGATAAAACTTAGTATGTGGCTTCATCTAGTTGAGATTTACTGGATTATAGCGTAATCCCTCATTTTCGCATTTCTGCTCTTGCAAACCTGCAACCTCACTTCCCATGTTTTTCTTATGGAGCATATTTTTGCATTCTTATTTAGGGATTATGCTGATTCCACTTTATCCGAGACCTTTTTCTGTAAATTAATTATCTAAACATTTGAAATTCGCTGAGAATACGACATTTAACAGCGACAAAATACCTCAATGTTGCCGTATTTTTATTTTGAGACCTTTACCCTTATACTGTAGCATTTAAAAATTACGATTATTTCCTATAATTGCCATTTGATACTTATGCCTATATTATGTAATGCGTTTATTTTGAAGGTGCCACCTTCCATAGCAGTGTTTGTGGTCAGTACCGAGTACCGAGTACCGGGCACCGCGACTTGCACCGGCGACTCCCGTGGACCTACTGAGTCTCCGCCGCGGAGCTCCTCCCACGGCCCCCCCCGGTCCAGCGGCGGGCCTCCGCCTCGCTGGCTCAGTACCCGTCAGTGCGCGCCACACGGTACTGTGATGTGTTCCACCCTCCAACTGTGATACTGTCCGGTCTTTGTAAGTATCCTTGTCAGACTAACCCGGTAAAATCGAGAAATGAGGCAGAGGGGTGAAATATGGGGACAACTCACTGGTGGAATACAAAATTAGAAAAAAATCTTAATATACCTATATTTTAAATAATTTCTTGATAAGCGTGATACGTGTTGTTGTATTCACTGGATGTAAATAAAAACGTCTTACAACACATAAAAAATTTTTAAGTGTTGTAAGTAGTTTTCTATTGAGATCCACTTATATTTTGTTTTATTATATTTATTTTCTTGTACATAAAATTGAATACAGTTTCCAAACACTACTTTTTTTTGGCTATTTTCTTTTTTTTTAGGCCAAAACTTTTACTTTTGTGAGACATCAAGTGATTTACAAATATTTGATTTGAAAATTAAAGAAAAGATGAAGTCTTAATCCTTGTATTAATGCCATAATCCATATGATTTATTTTAAACTTTGTTTAAAGCACAAACATATCAGAATTAATTTTTCACAAATGCTATAAAATTAAGTTTCCATCGCAACTCTACATAAGTGTTTTAAGCGGCATATTTTTTACCACGAAGCATCAGATAGACTATTTTATTTCCTGATAACACGATTTCCTGATTACATATCCTTTTTACTTTATATGTGCTTGTTTTCTTAATTTAACCTTCAATAAAAATGATAACCATTCAGTATTTTTGTATTTTATTACATAACAATAAACCCAATAAAACAGAATATCGGTATATAGCGATATTTAGCTTGAAATGACAATGATAAATTTAAAGTATAATACAATTCATGTCCAAACAAAACATTTTTATAATTTGCTTATTTTATTTGATCAGTAAACTTTTGAGAGAGTATGGCGAAGCATTGTTTTTTATCTTTAAGTTTATATGAGAAAAACACGTTAAGCTTGTAACGCATAAACATTTGTTATGGTTTTAATAGGAAACAACATTTTTCGCGTTAACTTTGAAGACTTGGGTTCTGAATGAAAGAACGTGCATTCATTAAATAGTGATACAATAGTACGTTTAGGTCATGATAAGAATTTGTTTATTTGGGTGGTGAACCGTCCTAAAAATTACAATACATTTTTCGATTCGAATGCCATTTTTTAATGTCGTATTGTTTTTTTTAACTGAATGACCACAATTTTGTCGCTCTTGTTACTTCGCTATTCTTCTAACTGTTCCTGAATTTTTTTATAAAAATGTTTATTCTTGCTCTTGACTGCCATATTGATAAGGTTGTTGTTGTACTCTCTGCTATCTCTAAAGAAAAGTGGTGTATGCTTGTTTTAAAGTAAAATGGCGTATGGATTTCCATGAGCAGAAAAACAGTTTTGGACAGACCTCCACTACAAGCGAACCAATTTGAAATCAGCTGACTATTTTCCTGAATAATCGGCTGAACATTTTCTAGCAGTTCCTAAAACCAAAATACCCCCGTTGCAGCAGACCTGCATACTCAGCGAATTTCAAATGCAAAACAACATATTCTAATCCAATATAGCGAGATTCGACATGTTTTGGTAAGCTCCATAAGAATAACATAGGGAATGAGTATGCAGGTTTGCTGCTACAGGTATATTAAAACTGGCTGGTTTCAATTCAATATTTAGTAGATCTGAACTAGAAGAAGCTATTTACCAAGTTTTATCAAGATATGTTGACAAATAAGCGAGATATAGAATTTTACTTATTTCCCATAAGGTTAACATTGGGACAACGTACTGTGTTTACCACCTTCAATATCTCGGCAACCAATGGACATAGAGCAATGATTCAAATTACTAAATTGTTTGTTTTTTCGAGCTGAATTCAATGGTGCCAACAACATTTATTTTTCTATGTAAAAAACTCAAAAAACACATTTTTGGGGGGGTTTATCCCCCTTTACCCCCCCTTCCAATGGTCCGATCGGGCTGGTTTACGAACTCGTCCGAATAATGACTACTTTACACGTCTGTGCCAAATTTTATTCCAATCGGACCCATTTTTGCGAGCGCTATCGTGCTCACAGACATATATATATATAGATATATATCTATATATATATATATATATATAATTTTGAACGAATAGCGTTTTTGGCTTCTGGGGGCCCCAAAACGAAAAGTTATAGTGGTCCCGGGCTTAGATCTTACCATTAGACCTACGGTAATAGCTTCTTCCCTATAGGGGAAATTCGCTAAGACAATGTAAATGAGTAGCTCAATGAGGGCTGTCTTCGGATTGAGTGAATATTCCTATCTTCCACCATATTCATGACCACACTAAATCCTTTGCGTTTTGTTCTTATCGTTAAGACCGCCTTTGCCCGTGCCGCAGTCGCTGTTGTCGCTGCATATTCATGCTTGGCTCTGCGGCGATCGTTCGATCCATCATTTGAATAATTCACCAATAACCGTTAAGCCCTCAGAAGCAAGGACAGGCAGGGGCGACGCTCACCAAGCGACATACTGTTGCAGCGACACCTTTAAACAATCTAATGATAATGGTTTAAGTTAAATAATGATGAACTTCAATTGTAATAATATATTTTACTCTAAAACAAGCACTTTCAACAAGCAACAACGGCGAACAAGTACGTTTAGACGGGAATAATTGTTTCAAACTTTTTTACAAAGATCTTAAGACTGGGAACATCCGTTTCTGTCTTATATCCCTTCGAAGTGTCCATGTTATCCGACACTTTTAGTGGGACACTTTTAACCAATACAGCTGATTCAAAATAGCCAGATTTTTTTTCATTCGAGCAAAGCTTGGACTCCCGGCTCTTGGGTACTTAATATATAAATTGTAATTCAAAAAAACGAATCGAATCAAATGCCAGGCAACATTATTTTCCTTTTATTATCCATTTTTGTAGCGCCTGAGCAGCAATAAATGTAAGACTGTATTACTTACGTCTGTGCTCAACTTGTTGTAATAATACATAATTGTAAGTAATACAGTTTTACATTATTTTCCTGTTAAAGCTTGTAAAAGTTACACTTTTTATCTTCTAAGGCGACACTTTGTTTTCATTGTATTTAATTTGGGTAAACCATACTACTAATGAATATTAAATCTGAATACTAAAATAACTATTTATGTTAGGTAGTTGATTATTTTGGTAACAAGAACAAAAAAACAAACATCAATAAAAGGTATTTCATTTAATTTAGGTATGCGTCAATAATGTTTCTTTCTGTTGAACTATACAGCTTAAAGGATTGATTATATTATTTGACCCAAGTGAAAACATCGGTTTTCTACTTTTCAACTATATTGTTTAATTAAAAATTATTAGTATTGATTCCTGAATTCGTTTTGTAGTTAGATAGAATGAAATGAAAAGGAAGAAGAAATAAAATGAAACAGGTAACTTAAATTCAAAACAATTTTCAATTTTTCTGTTGGTTATTGAGGAGTTTTATACCAAAAACGCATTGTAATGAAGGGTCTGAATTTTTAATTCCCAAAGAAATATTAATAAAACTTAATCTTAATCTATTCTATAGCTACTATTGCTACTCGGCTCCTTAGGATTCAAAATTTTTTGAACATTTTGAATACATATTTTTCCGTACAAATGCATCATTTTGTGTGTATTTTACAGCTTAGCTAAAAACTAATGATTTTTTATGAACTAAATTTATATACAATATTATAAAGAGTTCTCTTTTACATTTAAAAGTCCTTAACATTTTAAAATACACATGTATTATGGCCTACTTTCTTCAATTTTTCGTTGTTGACAAACACTCTTTTCCCCCTATCAAACGCATATAAATAATTATTTTCGAACTTTGCATGATAACCATCCATTTTATTAATCAATACGGTCCAAAGGAAAATAAAAAAATCCGTTTCATAGGGGAAACAGAGTTTATCCAAAAGTAAAAGAACTAAACAATATAGAATATTTGAGTGGATAAAAATGTATAGGAGGGTTTATGAAGACTTTGATATTTGCCATTTCACATTTTTACGAAATAAAGTTTTTTGAAAATTTTAGAAGCCTATCATATGACGCATAAAGCTAAGTTTAGAAGGATTAAGAGTTTTGAATCAGAAGTGAAAAATGTTTCTTCCTTAAGAAATACAGGGATCTCCGTAAATATAGAACAATTTCACAAAAATAGCCAGTATTTCGAGAAACATTGAGATAATTGACCTTTACAATAATACACAATGTACAGGAGAAAGTTTGCAGGTTGCAGTAGAAAATTGTGAGACTGGAACCCCGACCTTAATTTCCGGAACGTCCTGTGGGTAAATTGGATGAAAATATTTGTAATGGATTCTTCATTTGGAAATCAGTAAAGAGGTTACTGTATTATTTTGCTTTTCTAGATTAAACCGTTTTCCTGTTAAACGAGGAGTGCGGGTGATCTTCCTTGCCTTGTTTGTACAGTAGTATATCATACCACTGAAATTTATTACATTGGAATCCGCAATATTGGATTCGTAAACCAGTAGTTAAGTCGTATGACAGATTGCATTTTCTTTGAATAATCTTGAACTTTACGTAAAAGAATAAAACAATGTTTTTTCAGTTAACAATAATTTTGCAGACCTTTCCCTTTTTCCACTGTCTCGGTCCCGGTGACGCAGCATGGCGATCCATGCTCATGCTGCCTAGTCATGCTCCTAATCGCTCCGGGTGATCCACTGCTCGTATTTCTTGCTCAATAACTGTACCTAGTCCGCACTGTACTTCGTCTATTATCCTAGACTTGTACATTTATGACGTCTATAAACACAGTGAAAGGGCTGTAAAAACGGGTGCAATTGCAATGAATCAATTCCAGTTTGCATGAACCGTATACGACTCGTTTTATGAGTAACATTCAGCATTTTTTCAGTACATAACTGAGCTTGTAATTAATTAAGCCAACTGGAATTTCCTTTTTGGTCGTAAAGTTAGCTGGGTGTCCTGCCAGTGCAGTTGGACTGTACATCTGTTGTTGAACTTGAGCTCCTCTTCGAAGGAAGGAGCATTGTGAGTGTGCTAAAGTTTATTGTACACTTTATTTTTAAAAACTGGCGTGTATAAAATGTTACACGATGAGTGCATTGTAATCTTAAGGAACACACATAGGTTTCTCGATTTTGCTGATAAATTCATTTGAATCAAATTACTAAGATTTTGTAGTTTTCTGAAACTAATTGTTAACTCTTAAATTTCTTAATATCATAAAAAATAAAATACTGCCAAAGGGACTTTTTAAATGGTACTTAAAAGAATTGTACATACAGTAGGAATAAATAAAACCAATTTAACCATGCAAATTAGGCCCGGGGTCCACGGTTTTAACATTGGTCGAAGAAACCTTGGTCAAGAGGAAAGTACTGAAAACAAAGAAAAATCCAAATGATCTTTTATTAATGTGTACTGTCTATACTGAGCATAGCTCGTATTATGAGTGATTCGTTTGCCGAGCATGGCTCATGTTCTGGGCGTGACTCTAGTACTGAGCATGACTTGTACTGAGCATGGCTCGTGTACTGAGCATGCCTCGTGCACTGAGCATGCCTCGTGTAGTGTCGGACAGCAGTTGCCATTACACACCAAGGTCACCCAACAATAGGTTCCCACTCGGCCTTGGCCTTGGCTGTAGTCACGACGACGCCTGCCTCCTATCAACATCATCTTAACATTGCCTGTTACGGCACAAGCTGGCAAACGCTATGGAAATGCGACTCTTTAACATAAATATCTCCGTGTCAAAATATGGAAATGATTTTCCATTCAATTAAATTTGAGTTCAAACGGTGTTTGATAAAGATAGACTACAGGTTCTGTTCTTTATAATTTTATATTTGCTAGCTCCGTTTTGTGATTTAATTTAAATCGAATTTATGTAAGCCAATACTCATAGTAAATTACATTTTTATATCAGAGTACTATGGCATTGCACGGAGTTAGATTGATGTAATATTACCTTTATTAATCATAATGGTAATAAAGACTGGCAACTGAACGACTGCCCAACTGCAGGGTTTTGCCGGCAACTGCTTAGAACACTAGTCATGTATAAGCTCAGATTATGTGTTACAAATCACCTACGTTACCTAAAAAATCATGAATATAAGACAATAAGAATATAAAAATGACATGTATATTTAAAGTACGTAGTAGTCGAACCTTTCCAAGATGAAATCTTTGTTAATCTCGTGTTCAAATGCAAACCCTATTTAATAGCTTCTTTTTGCTCAAGTTTATTTTTTTAAAACAAAGTTACAACCTTCATTTTTGTTTACTTCTTGTGTTAATTTTCAACCTGTTCTAGACAACTCCATTGATTATTTTTCTTACTATTCTTTCAAGTATAAGGACCAAGTAACAAGCAATTCAACATTGACTTAACCCTTTTTAAGGCACTGCATATACACGAAGGATTGAATAGATACATATAAAGATTGAACAAAGGCGCGAAATAATTAATTATTTTAAGTGTACTTAAACTGTTTTATAATTCGTCAATAATGATTAAATAGATAAACCTATCTGAGTTGTAAAATAAACTGATTTAATCTCGGTTTGTTAACTTTTACAAAGTTAAATAATTGGCAGCGACAGCAAATTTATATGAAGTGCATGCGTGATCATTAGTCAATTAATCACAGATATTTATTGTATCACAAATTCTCTTAAGGGAAAAGACAACAAAATTCTCTTAAGATGTTAGAAGGGAAACACAAACATATATTTTGTTTAATTCTCTGTTACAAAAAATATGTTATCTACAATGTGTATAATATTTGTTTTATTTTAAACAATAACTTCCCCGTAATTATTTTAAAGTGAGTGAAAGTAAATTAATCATTTTACTATGGTGTATTAATACCAGAATATGTGAAAAATAATAACAAAAACACCTAATATTAGTAAAGAGACCCATGGTCATGAGTCGCCATGTGGTGGCTGGTTATGTAGCTTTTTGGCAGACATGCCACAAAAAAAATTAACATTTTTACAATGTTGTGCAAATGTGATCAGATCATAATTAAATAGGACTAGCATTTTTTTTACATAACGGAGAACACAAAATCGAACAGTTAGTTCGCATAAGCAATGATTTTTCCTTAATTTTGGCACATTTTTGAGCAGGTTAAACCAAGCAATGTGAACGTCTCTTCTGCTGTTTCAATTTAAACACCATAATTTTCAATCGTTATAGCCTAAATGTTAATAATTCTTCAAAACTACTTCATTATTACTCTATATACAGCTTTTTCGTCTTGAAATTGATATCTGCGATCACATCAATGTTGAAAGTTAATTGCATTACACAAATTCGACAGAAGAGTAAGTTTAGAAATAAGTTGTTTGAGACGGAACATGTGTAATATAATTAAACACAAATAACTTCACTTAAAGCTAAAATTATGAGAAAACATTTGATAGGAAATAATTTGAATATTTTTGTATTCCATGTACAACTTGAAGGATTTACAAATTCGTAAATAAATTTCTTGTTTTACCTGTTTAAGTGGCTGCAAAGCTAATATTACAGTTTGTTCCTTTCCTTACATTCCCGTTGAGACACAATCATCAATTTAGTAGAAACAAATAAAATGACAACAGCATCATTTTAGCTATGAAAATTGCAAATATGATTTAATTTTATTACATTTACTGAACTGAAACGTTCAAACCAAAATGTACACATGTAAACACTAAGTAGCGTCAATGCCACCACTGACTAATCCAGTACGTTGCATTTCCCAATCAACACCAATGTAAACAACCCATCAGAGTCAACATTGGGCGGTGCAAGTTTTTAGGTCACCAAGTCAGTTATGTTTTTGTCTGGACAACATTCACAACTCGGTCATTGACCTGACGTAGGTCCAGGTTTAGCTGTATCATCCACTAGTATTATGTGATCGATTAGAATAAGTTTAAGCTGCATTAAAGAAAACTTAAATACCCCGTTTCAGCAGAACTGCATTCTTAAGAATCTATAATGCTTAGAATCATATTTCTACACAACACAACCGATACATGATTTGTTGATTTTAATTTTCTTGTGTAAAATCTAAAAAAAAACATATTTAGGAGGGTTTATTCTTCCCCACCCCCCTGCGGTATTCTAAACTATGTAGATTCTATAAATTACAATGATTAGCAATTTTTGCTTTCTGGGAGCCCCTAAAACGAAAATGTATCATGGTGTTGGGCTTAGGTCGTACCCTGAGATTTAAATAGCTTATTCCCTGAAGGGGAAATTCGCTAAAAAACATATGACTTTGTAATCAATGATCTAGTTATTTATAAAAATCGTACATGGCTGTTGTGTGAATTTTAATAATTTAAACAAGCTGTATTTATAAAATTAATACATGGTAAATAAGTGATTTTAATGGTAACTCTTTATGTTCAAAGATTTCCGTACTCAATCCTACAGATTTTCTTAAGGACGATATGACTACTAATGAATAATGAATTATGAATAATGAATAATGAATTATATTAAGATTTATTGCTTTTGGGGACTGAACTGAATTTATTTGGCAATACATAACTGAAAACCGGTTTGGTGACAACTTTGCCCAAAAACATAAAAATATCATTTCTCAAAACCTATGCTTTTCTGTATTATTTGTTCTAAGAACAAATAATATTCTTATTTGCTTTTGTGTATTACTGTTCTTTTAGGTTAAAAAGGGTGCAGGAAAGTCTTTTTGAATATTGGTTTTACTTTAGATAGTTGAAAAATGTCTTTTAACGTGGATACCTCACCAATAAATACTATCTGTTGTACCTATGTTTGTATGGGACCAGGAGTTAGTCTTGACAATGTTTAATAACTGGAATATGTTTGAGTGGTAACCAAAACATGAGCGAAGTCCCTAAAAAGCTCTGATACGAAAGATACCAGCAAGGAGTTTTCCAGGATCATAAATTAATTTAACACCTCAATGAAAAAAAGGACTTGAGTCAATGGAAGGAAACCTTTACAGAAATGTCTCGATGGTTTTACTTTGGATAACCGGGAATCGCCGGATATGTAATCTTAAAAAACGAGTTATTGAATGAACCTCTTAATGAACCCTAATGAAGAGTTAGAGGCTACATTGTAACAAAACAAGTCGAAGGGTAGAGGTAATTCGCAGGTCTGCATTCGTTGCTGGGGCTAGGTAGTATCATTACACGTACCAACTCGGTGTTTAGTGTATAAGAGTCTGGTGCATTGCCATTACTCAGTGCACTGGATACTAAACATAGCTCTCTCTGATGGGACTAATTCTAATCACTGCCAGGGCAGGTTTTTATAGGTTACCGGAGTCTTCCTCTCGTTGATTTATACAATGTTACACTTTGTACAGGAAACTGCTGGTAATGCCAGTGCTCTCTGTTGATTAATATGACGTACAGTATCTCTCTACATTTTTCATCCTGATAATGTCAGTGTTTTGTATGTATTTTTGCAGAATAATTTCATTTCCTTGGATAACGCTCTTCAGTATAAAGTAATTTACCAATATATTTTTCTTCGTAATTTTTGGAATATTACAACAGTAGCGATTGCTTTGCTAATTTGGTGATGAAAGGACTTGATCCTTTAGCTCGTATGTATAAAACCAAGGATGAACTCAAAAACTCCCAAAATTAATAACAAAATAAACCTTAACATTGAATAAATAAACCTTATAAATTGCGCTTCATTATGTTTCCTACAGTATGCAAACCATAGGAAAATTAAAAATAAGCCGTTTCTGACGGTAATATTGAATTTGAAAATTAACTCAAATACATATAAATATTTAGTTTCATATTACCATAACCATTCATAGTCACATTAGAAACACATAAGTGTGTATTGAAAAACCAATTAAATAATTAAATATTCATAAACCTTTTTTAAATAAATAATTCATTCCCTCTTTCCTGCACTTTTAGCGCCAATATTGTACAGAGCATCAACCGATTAAGAAAATTGTTAGGAAGTGGGCAAGGAGGTGTTATCTTGATCCGAAGTAACCACAGCTGTTATACGAAGATAACAATGGCTGTCACATCCCGCTCCAGACACTGTAATATTGCCTGGCAGGCACAAGACGCGCTCCCGTGCCCAGGGTAAACTGCATGTTCCTCGCTTGCGAGAAGCGAGTGCATCACACTTGTTACAGCAGCGCTTGGTGATTCAGGAAACTGTGGCTCTAAGGATCGATACTCAATTCAACGTCAACCGTGCAATGTGGGTATGATGGGAAAATTTCCATGACGTTTTCAAAATGAGTGCTATGATTTTCAAAAACGTAATTAATCTCCAAATAGTATTTTAATTCTAAAAATTGGAAGTTAAGGTCCCTTTTCCCTTGGCGGGTCACAAGCCCAGTCTAGATACTAGATCTTGTCCTCATTACAGAGTAGTTGTTCTGCTACCCAACTGTCTATCTAACGGCGCGCGGGACGTATGAGATATACGGGTCTATTAGACCAGGCGACCCCACAACTCCCCGCCCACAATCGCCTCGCGACCCCAGCATTCCTCGGCCCGCGCTGCCAGGCGCCCACATTTATGGTTTGTTTTGGTGACGTCACAATAACTAAATGCATTACTCTTGTTTTTCTGCCTCCCAAGGACGCCGGGTTTGAGTGCATATCGGTGTTTTTTGTCGGTTACGCCACTTCTGGCATGTGACATATCCGAATGTTTGAATATTCGTTTTCTGTGTTCGGTTGAGTAAGAGGATGCACTTCCCTGTTCCGCGATTAAAGATCCGTGTTTTCCTGGATAGAATGTAAATTGATATACATGTATGATAAAGGAATTTTTAAAATGTTTGTTAAAGTTTCCTATGATAAAATTTACATTTTAAATGCTGAGCTATTATACTTTTAGTTTTATATATATTAATGTTAATTTAATGTGTTTAGATAATATATTTGACTCTATACTTTACACACTATAAGACACTATGTTAGTTTATACATTTTTAAACTAACATTTCAAAACGAATTAGTTTGATGACAAACTGCAGATGTCTTAATTCTTTGCAATTATGATACCGTAAGGTCAAACAATTACGAACGACCGATTCAAATTTAACAGTCACGTCGATTTGCTGTTCCTCACGGCAAGTTGCTGGAGAGACCTTGAACGGTGTACAGTGGTGGATGACAGGTGCAGGACAGAGGTACAAGATCTCAGGCCTTCTAGAGATAACTCAAGCAGCGGTCGGCCTCGCACTACAAGGGGGTTCCACTGCACGTTGCTCCACGTCTTCGACTGGACGTAGAAAAAGATTAACTCGGAATTACAGATTTACTCAAGACTCTTAAGTTACATGCAATAAATTATTTAAAATTTAATCTGCAAATTGCATAACTGATAAACACAAATAGCGGTTGAACGAATACTTAAATAATTGGTTTGTATATGTGAAAACAAACTTTAAAAATGTCTGAGAAAGAATTTTGTATTTTGAAATGATACACGAATGATGATGGTAGTAATATACTCTTGTACTCTTACTAATATTCTTGTAAAATATTATTCTTGTACTCTTGTATCATTGATTATTGTTGTAGTCACATTGAAAACAAATAAAATATTGCATGTCATTTGTTAAATTAAATAAGGTAAATACTTACGAATAGATTATAATAGTATATACCTTTTTTACAATACTTACGTTGGAATTACAAAAACCGATTGAAACAGCATAGAGCACTATTTTTGTCAAATTTAATTCTGAGTATTACGGTTCATGTATGAGTAAACGATACGTTTGAGTGAAGATCCAGAATAATTCTTTAGCGCATTCGCTCTCCTCATAACACCTTTTTTTATAATCAAAATTATGAAATAAGTAAATTTCAAAATAATAGACCATTCACTTTAAACAGATTTACCGTTTATAATCCCAAACGTAAAGGCTCAGCTAATTATCTACCAGTTATAAAACAACTCATATATTCCAATCATTCCGATCAGTATTAGCTTAGCCAAACCTCTACCCTACTCCCACTCGCGGCGGGCGGGTTTTCGGCTCGCTGCTCGTAAAATACGTGGCTCTTGTCGCTCTCTCCGGCATATCTAGAAGGGTTTATAGGATGGATTTAACACTGAATCCTTAACAAGCCATTCCGATCGTACATCTTACAAATATCTCTCACTTTACCCGAAAATTCCTTAAATATAAATGTACATAAAATGTTCTGTGATACAATGAATTACGTGTGCTTACTTTGCAAAAAGATACTTTTTATTTCAGTTTAAACAATAAAAACGTATATAAATGTAAATATAAGCTCCAGAGTTAGTGCCACTAGAAAGAAAGCTTAATGATACTATTCTTATTATTTCCTAAAATCAGTTTTGAGAATAAATCCATTTAATATATTTGACCTTAGGATTAAGGGTACGACACACAAATTTTGAAAAATGCCCTCAAGGAATAGGATAGTGTGCTGGGGAATCACCTTCCCAGTACGAAATGTATTAACACTCCGCCCAAATTCAGTGATAAGTTCCATGGCTCGGTCCGGTTGCAGTTCTACTGGTGTCCTTGCTACGAAACGTGCCGATAAGGTCTGGCGAACCCACCAATTTGAGGGCAAGATTAACGACAAAAGGCCCGAAAGCCCACCGTGGAGTTTTCATAATTCATATTATTAGTTAGTCGCAGATTCATTATCTATATGTTACGCTCGGCGGTTCCAGTCCGGGAGGCAGCCGTTAATTACCGAGTGGCGTTCCCTGACTTGCATACCGTTTTGGACTGATACCCGTGAATTATTGCCGTTTTTCGGTTTCTGGAAGCTTCTTACAGGAAAGAGAAAATACAATTTAACTGTAATATTACAAAATGTAAAATGTTAAACAAAAAATGGCAGGTTTATGTATCGGAAAGGGGCCGGCGGAAGAGGATATCAACTTCTAGAAGTGTCCAAATATCAATAGGAGGTTGGAAGAATCTTAAATCTACTATACCTATTAAAATCCCTCTCTATTATTGGTTTTTAATATTTCTTAGTCGTTTATCAAACGATTTAGTTACGTTTCAAGTGTGAGTACCCATCCCGCAGCGAGAATTCTCGCTGCCTCAAAAAATCTATGTGATTTTTCAGAGTCATCTTGAAAAAAGACTTTAGTGGTCTGTGCTTTTCAACATATTTTCACTAGGCGAAATCCATAAGAGATACAATAAAAGTGAAAAAGGTGCTTTAGTAGAAGTCAGAGCTTCCAAATAAAATAGTACAGACATCCTAAACATGAGTACACCATATTAAAAAATTATTGCTGATTATATTACCTTTAGAATGAAAAGTTTGATGTAAAATACATGACTAAGGACAAAGTCTGATGGCTATAAGCTGCTAACATAAATGTTCACGAAATTTCCAATCATATCTAAATATCTCTTGATCATGAAATTGGTTCCATCATATTAAAGGTGTGGGTTAGAAAAAAGTAGTTATTCCTTTAATTGATCCATACATTGCTCATGTAAAAAGCATTTCAACAAAAATTTAAAAAATAGAATTACCGCTCACATTTAATGTGAGCGGTAATTATATCGCTTTTTGCTGTTTTCGTGCTGTTCTTAATTGTACTTTTGATTAAGAAGATACATAATAATAATATTATGTGTATTGTACTACAGTATATCTACGATTTCAGTATTATACATAGTTCTGATAGTAATTTACAGTATGAATGTAACATAACACTTAATAGAACCCATTTATTAGAAATTACATGGGGATAAGACTAATAAAAGTAAGGCAAAACACAGTAATGACTTCTAAACTCAAAGTGCTCAGCATCCAACATAATGTCGAGTCATGCTAGGAAAGTCTTCAAGTTAAAAAAATAAGAATATTATCTCACAAGGAACGTGGTTTATAGATACTTTGAATCCTCGTCTCTAATTCAAAACCCTAAACCAACAGTCATTAATGTCATGCCTAATTTGCGAAAAGAATTAATTCGTGTTTTGGAAGTTAAATCACAAGTCACATTCGAGGACAGCGTGATAGTGGATTTTGAGGTTACTGAAAGATAAAATCAGCTGATTACTGGTGACCTTGACCCCTGACCCTCGGCCTGTGACCCTTCGTGCCCATTGGACTGTTACCTCACTGCCTCACCATTAACAGCGGTGGCCTTGGGTTTTATCTGGATTCTGGAAACTATTACTTAATAAATTGTAATTTAAATTTCAGTTTGTATAATATTGTCTCCGTTGGTCGTCGGAAAGCATTTTTATGATTCTAACAATCAGCCTTACGGAGATCTGGGGGATTCTTGTTTTCGCTTTCATGTTATTCTCTGTATCTAGATAAAAAAAGTCAGATAATTACTTAGCATCTAAGACATTTGAAAATAAAAAAATTATACATAAGTTAGAGACATTATCTCTTTTAATTATTCCGATCTTATATCAATCTTATTTGCTCTCAGAAGAGCCTGAATGATAAATGTATTTAATCTGTGATTATATAGGATAAAATAGAAAAAAAATATAGTACTAACGAATAAGATGCTTTCGAGGGTGGAAATTTTAAAGAAACACATGTTTGCAAATTAATAGTATAGACTGATTAGAATGCCTTATGTAATGTTTAATAAATTTATATAATAAAAACCCTGTGTACTCAGCTAAAATTGCTTAGGAATAATTGGACAAAGAATAGCCATGTGTTTTACTAAAACATAAAAAGGATAATAATTAGTTGATGTAAATTCAACACCTGAGCAAACCTAATATTAGATGATCGTTATCATGTTGGAATTTTAAATATACACTGAGAGCCTTGGCCAATGAATGGCCCCGATAATGCCGGCAAGATTGATTTGCAATGGGTCAGCTGAAGGAAATTTGAATGAAAAATCGTTCGATATTTTACAAGATTTCCTCAACGCGGAGCAGGTAGCCATTACATGGCCATTACGGTATGCCTCTAATGCGGTGTGTGCTTAACGAGGGTGAATTATACCGCAATCACATTTCTAAGTAAAACAGGAATCAATTATAGCACCCAGTGGTATAGATGCTCGTCTATTTAAAAAGAGATAGGAGTACAAACATAAGCCTTCAGTGAAATTTTTATAAAAATCACCTGTAAAATTGATTAGTTTTTAGAAGCTTTTGACACATATGAAACCGGTTTTTGCCGTTACTTAAAAGCCATATACGTTCTCGATAAAGGGTAAGGACGATTTGGCAAATTGGTTTCAAGGAGAACCTTCTGAAAATAATTCAGTAAATTTGAGGCTCTTCACGCCTTAGTGAAAGGACAAATTTGATAGAAATCAAACCACTTAAAGGGGTCTGCCTAAAATTTCAACGTTAAAATAAAGTAAGTGTAAACAAAACTTTTGTAAATAATAATACTTATTTGTTTATTTCATTTTTTATAAAGTTTAAGATTCCGATTAGTTGGAATACGATTAGTGTTAAGCAAAATATCTCTTAAATTCATTGATCCTGTTAGCCCCAACTTTTATATGAGCGATTGAATATTGGTCGTTGAGTACATACATCAATACTCGTAGTATCTGGTAGACCGGGCCCCCGTACCTAGTAATACATTATTCCCCCGTTCCCCGTTTCACTCTGTGCCTAATTCTTATTATTTTTGCTCGACGCATAATGACTGGGACAGCGCTAAAGTTAGTTTTCTTTATTTAGAATTTTCGTTGTTGTTTAGTCACAAATTTGCCAACTCATATGGCTCCATGTTTAAATTATTTAGCTTTTAATTCACTTTTTACCTGTTAGATTGTACTGGCGATATGACTTACTTAGAAGAGGTTTTTGAGCCTTAAACTAGTTATTCCCAAACTTGGAAGGAAATCCCCAGAGCCATTTTTGAGTTGACTCCGCAAATTAAAAAACAATCGAGAAAACAAGCAATCAAACATTGTTCATAGATGAGTATAGGATTTTGGATTCGATCGCGATCTGTCGCCTGAGAGACGATCTTCCTAAACTAGTCCTTTGTGTAATAGTATCTGTACCTAACTAGTCCTATGTGTGTTGTAGAGAATATTGTTTATTTCGGTACACTTCAGTTGATATTAACAAGAGTTTCAGAAGGAGTTTTTGAGTTCGTAAAATCTCCCATGAACTTTCAATTTATATGTAAGTCGACATTTTAAGGAATTTCATTTATTGACTTCATCCTGTACAATTATTTGTTATTGGTGTAGATAAACAAATCAAACTGGCAACCATTTCCTGAGGAAACTCTAATAGCGGATGTGGAGAAACAGGTCAGAGGTTCATACGCAGCCGTAGCCCCCAGTGACTGTGTCTGGGGAAGCGTATCCGCAGAGGCAAATCACCTGAATCTAATCCGAGCGGCGATCAGCTCTGTTGGCTAAAGGGCAAAGCCCTAATCAATCAGCTGTTTCAATTACGGGATCGACCGTTTATCAAAGATCTGCTCAAGGTGGTCTCGCGGCCCGTATATCTCACAACGCACGTGTTCTGGTTTTGTCGGCGATACCTTTGAAACCTGTTCATGAGAAGCATAATGAGTGCCGGTGGATATACCTCTGTGTATAACCGAGCAATGGAAGAATAAAAATTATAAACAAAAACTTATCATTGACGTCTAAATTCATTTGTAACTAAAAGGGTTCCGTTCTATATCGTTTTTTTTCATGTGAAAACTATCCACCACCTATTCGTAAATTTCGATTGGTATGAATAATAAATTTAAAAAATGATAAACTATGAATACTCTACATATATTTAAAAAAATGAAATTTTCCAATTCAAATATCTCATCTATATATAATTTCTAGCGTATTTCTTCTGTTTCCCCTTTATGCAATGCCAAACCATCCATCCAATTCCATTAAACATTTTGAAGTTGGTCTATATAATATCCCTGGGGTCTAAAGATTTAGAAGGCTTCTGAAGAATTAGGTTTCCTTCCTATTCCCATGTCTTAAACCCCTAAGGGCTCTGCCCCTTTGTGCTTCCAAAGTTTCAATGTTGAAGTGGGAAAAGTTGTGGATACTGCAACATAAAACGGAGGCATGAACAGATGATTCCAACTAATTGTAGTCCTAAATACAAATTCTATTGACTATATGACAGCTTTATTCTGACCCGTGTGAGAGACAGTTGCAACCACTAATTTGTATATAAAAACAATTTTACTCTTCCCAAGGTATAAAATAACAAAACTTCCGATGCGTGAAAGAAGTGTGTAAAGGAATTTAAACTTAAAATTTCCAGGAACACAATTCATTCTCAGAAACGATCCTCCAATGAAAGGGTATAAATGTAAATTAACTCTTTATTGCATAGTAAAAGGTCAGTTATGTGAATTAATTCCAACTCCACACGATTCCTTGGCAGCATGTAGCTTCCTCTTGACAGTTTCCAAGAAAGGATATCCTATTACCGATACCGCAGATTCTAGATCGTGGAGATGGCACCACGTCGTGGACTGTGGGCACATGGAGATGGCAGCACGTCGTGGACTGTGGACACATGGCCGCTCGTGCGAGGGAACAATGGGCCATCTGCGATGTGAATGGCAATGTCAATCTGGGCCCGAGGTCGGCTAATCTCAGGGAAACACCTAAAATTAAATTGCACAGTGGGCATCCTTCACACAGGGTCTTGCGTCTTAGAGGACTTTTACACAATGCGACGTTCCTACGAGGATAGGACCAGGAAAACTGTTCTGACATTTAGAGTTATGTTTTTTTATTAGAGAATTTCCCTTTATTGTCGTAGGTCTCAAGGGAAGACTTTAGAGCCAAAGAGCAAGATATGTTTTCGTTTTTATGTCACCAGAAGTTAAAACAATATTCGTTTGAATTTTTATGAATATTTTTGCTATCAAGAACCCCAATGAAAGCCACTTAATGTTTAAATTATACTGATTAAAATACCAAAGCAACCCAAATTCATTTTATTTTCCACACTTACACATGTTTTGGTGATAAGTCTGATAACACTATAGTGACAGAGGAAATGGACCGATTCACAGAGAAGAATCAAACCGTAGGTATCTTCTAATGCTGCGCTCAGCGGGTGTCGAACGCTGGCCAGCAGGTGTCGAGGACTTAGTTCACCATTAACGCCGCGAAAGAGCAGCACCGTCGCTGCCCTCTCCTAATTTAACTTAACTGTAACTAGTGACTGGATGATAGTAACTCAAATGTAACTGTATCTGGATTTAACTCTAACTAGTGCTTGGGCGTAACCGAAGACCCATTTAAAAGCGACCTCTGTTTGATTCTTGTGACCGATCTTAATTCAATTTGGCGCAGACTTGTAAAATGGTAAATCACTTAAACGAGTTTGAAAGTCATACTGATCAGACGAACCAAGTGGGGGGGGGGGGGTTCAGAGGGTTTAAATCCCCCAATTTTATTTATTAAACACAAAAAAAGATTGGCTGATTACATTTTTGGTTTGCACCATACGAAAAATCTAACTTATCCTTTGATACTTATCCTTTAGTGTGTTATAAAAAAACGGAGTTTTAATCATTGCTTTAATTAAATTGATCACCTAGACATTGGAAGCGGTAATGACAGTTTACATAGACATTATGTTATTTTATGGGAATTAAGTTAATTATATCTCACCATAAAACCTCAGCTTAATCTAAATAAGATCTGAAAATCATTAAATTGTTAATTTCCTTGGACCTGCATCCTCGCCTCCCTTGTTATTATAATGAGAAGTAAATAAAAATTTTTTGAATTTTCCCAATTTTTATATATTGTGATAGAACTTAGAATTCTAGTTTAGTCCTAATTGATATTGACTTTTTCCGTGTTCTTATGCCTCGCAGTAGCAAACCTGCATGCTTAATCTCCTTGGTATTCTTATGGAGAAACTAAAATTTTGTCATTTCTCACTGTCTTGATTGGAATCTATTTTATTAAGTGTTTGAAATTGACTGAGTATGAGGAGTTGCGGAGTTATTTTGCGATGCATTTTTTAAACTGTTGGTAACATTTTCTTCATATAAAGTTGCTTTACATTTTTTTAACAGTCAAAAACAATAATAAAATAACGTTTTAACTTATTATAAGTTAGGCATGTGGAAATATTGCTGTATTCTGTTCTAATGACACAAATAACCAATGGCAGGTGGCTTATAGCAATAACACGGCTACTTGCAACCGTTACTTTTATTGCTCATATTTATGGCTTAGTCACTGTTATCTGAAACGACTCTACGGATCACGTTAAATCAATTCAGTTTTTACGATCCTTCCATCGGTAGTTTCCTAACTGAAAATTCCATAGGAGCTCTCTAGGATACTGTTGAATATTCACCATTTTAAGTTAACGCTTTCTTTGCGATAACTTGAAATGGTCGACAAGAAATTAAACAAATTCTTACCATTATTATGAAGTGTAACACGAGTGGTGGGGCTGCCTCGAGTGGTGGTGGTCATGCTGCGAAGGTCGCGGAGGAGCCAAAGGTCGCGCGGCGCCCCCGGCCGGAGGTAATGAGTCTACGGACGTGTGGAGCCCAGGGCGGCTCCCAGCGTACCCGGGATGAGCTTCATGGAACTTTCATTTCTCAAATGCATTTTACTGCAGCCACTGACTTCCATCCGGATTAGTTTTACAGTTAGCGCGAATCTTCCGCATTGCCCCGCGGGTTCGTGGTTTTAATAAGTTTGGAATCTCGGTTGAGGAGGTCTTACTGTCTTTACATGACCGAGTGGTACGAAATGGACTGCAATATTTTTGGTTCCAAAATATTATTGAATTTGGCTTTCATTAGCTATTAATATTCAAATAAATCAGTCACTTTAGGCTCTATATTAATTTTGAGGCAACTACAAATAAACATTAATAACACTGAAACCATGAATTTACACTTTAGTGTATTTAATTACTTACATATATTATTAAAAGGTTAGTAGCTCATGCCTTGTCAGCCTCATAGCTTCCAAATGAAACCCTTAATTGCGACCGAGTACGATAAATTATGCTTTAATCCAACAGGAACGGGAGACTTCAACGCGTGGTTCGACCGAAGCCGTTACAAAATTCTTACTAAATTCCTGTAGTAAACACTATAGGGACACATCAACAGTACAATAGATTTTCCAAGAGCCATCACTCCACTGGAGCCTGGAGCGTGCTCGGAGCATATATCACGCGTGTCCTTGCCGCTGCTCAAGGTCACGGTATTATAGAGATTACCACGGCCGTAATGCCACGGTGGTTGGTAACAACAAAGACCGTGCCAACCGTGGCCGCCGGCTAGTCACACCTGGCTGCCCGACCGGCTGTTTATTAGATAACAATATGGAAGGCGCTGATACAGATTGTGTGAAATATTGTTGAAGTGGCCTTAGAAGAATTTTGTAGCAAGGGCAATGCGAGTGACAACACTTATTATTATAAGTGCTTGTTATTATAAGCGCAAGATTTTGGTAACGATTTGGTCCAACAATGTTCAAATAGCCTTGGTAGATTTAGGTTGGGTTAAATGACAACTTGAGTGATAATACTTATTAGTTTCAACAAGATTTATATCATGCTAGCAGATACTCGCGGTTTCAGCCACTAAAATAATACCAAACTTCCAATATGAAATATAAAAATATAAAAATATACACTAATGACAATGAACCAGTTTTACAAAGTACCCAATGGACTGATTGATTTTAACTATGTATTACATCTATACTATACATTTTTAAGCGTTTAATTGCCTTCTTAAGGTTTTTTTAGACGAGGGCCAGGCTTAGAAGTTTCCATGGACTTATGGCAATGAGAATCGTTTCCTCTCATTTATGGCAACCGATATGGCTTTCAAAATTACGTCGATAGATGAGAAAAGTTAATTTTATAGCATTATTCTGACTAAAATATAGAAAAATGCGAATTAAGAGAAAGTGTTAAATAATACAAACTTGTCGTAAAAGTGAAAGTTCCAATATCAACGCTGAGGATTAATTGACTATAGCTGATCCCAACGGGAAACCACGAGCGTAACCACCGGATCTCGGCTGCGGCGTCTTTGCCTACGCCAACGAAGCGGTTCCTCTGCGATGTCCGACTCGAAGTGCTTCAAGGCCAACCACAATCACGGCTAAAGAAAAAACTAATTATTCTTGTTTTATGCCAGTTCTTTAGGTTATTACCAATTAGTGTGTTGTTGAATTTGACTTTACGTCCAATTAATAAGATGTAATGACTGAGTTGTATGATGACTCTAACAGGTCGGTACCCGTTATCATTTGTTATTAGGTAAAACTACCGGTTTTCAGTAGTCTATAAAAAGGAGACATTTAAATGAAAATTGCTGCTTGAGTCAGGAAAACGTAGTTGAAAACTTAATGTTGAATACATAAGGTTGAGCCTGAAATTTATAAAATATTGTTCCTAAAACAAGTCAGGCTACTGTAATTCAATGTGTATAGTGTCCACGCAGTAGCAGATTACTTAAAAACTTTTAAAGGAAGACCACCCAAACCACTCAAAGTTTTGTAGGCATGCGAGAATCGAACCTCTTGAACTTCAGTTCAAGACGCGAACCGTTATGCTAGGGAAACGCCCAAAGGTTATTTAGTATACTTTTTATTTGAATATTGTTGTGATTCACCTCTAAATCTCTCATTATAAACATAAATTGATTCAAATTGTTGTTTTCAATTTTATCAGTCATTGCAGACCCATTTGGGTCTTTATACCCTACCTCCCAAGCTTCCAAATGCCGTAACCCCGATCAATCCGGTGTTCCAATTACAGAGCTTGTAGTCTGTTACGGCCCAAGGAGACATCGAGCGCTGCACCAATCACGGGCCTTCTCGCAATCAACCCTGTTATCCGGACATCGATATGGCCTAACATCGCGCCTATCCCGCCGCACTCCTTGTACCAATCACCATTACCCATTGCATGGCGGCCACCTCGTAGTCAACAGATGAAGCTCGCCCGTGATATTGGTTCTAGAGATGCTTTTGATTGGAACTACGATTTAGTAGTAATTTCCTTTATATGTACCTCGTCTCTCTTTGGGTGGTGAAATTGTAAATCATGGCTTGGCTCTGTTTATGGACTCTTATATATCGTTATAATTTGTTGTTGTTAAGCCTTTTTAGGAACGTGTTTAAAAGGAGGAGAAATGATTGTTGTATCCTCGGAGAAAAGAATTTAGATTTGCCATGTAATTAGTTCAGGGAATTGTCTTGTAATAACAGCTTCTGTTGGAAATGTTTTGTAATATTTTGATTCTATTGTGGGACTGTTCATTTATATCATTATTTATTTCAGATGGCGTAAAATATCAAGAAAAAAGATTGTGCTGCGCTTTAGAGAAGGTAAATATGAACGATATCAATATGTAGTTGAGGAAATACAATAAATAATAATAAACTTATATGAACTACAAGTCAAAGGTTGATAAAAACGTTTGTAATGTCGTAAAAATGTCTAAGCTCGGGAAAATATGATTCGAAATAAGATAAAATTTAAAGCGTGTAAAATTAAATTCATGTATTACCGTGGTCAGTTTCTTGGAAGTATGAGTGTAGTCTATTTACTTACTAATTAATTAAGGTAATGTTTTCAGATTTACCATTTTACAATCTAAGTTGGATCATGTTGGCTAAAACCTTTTAATGAATAAAATAACTTCAGGCTTAATTAACTGAAGAGTCTTGTTTCATAACATTATGTATACGAAATGTGTTCATGGGACAACTTCCACCAAGAATTGTTTCCCAATTGTATTTATATTTTACTACTAACACAAATTGTTTTCTTTACTCATATTGTAAAGTATTTGATTGTATAGCCATTATAAAAGATATAATTAGGTCAAAACGAATAGTATACAAACCTTTTTGAGGCTAAAACCTTTATAGGAATGTTTTAATTTTATGAACGTTTTAAACACTGAACCATATTGTATGCCTTCAATTTTAAAACTCTGAAAAAATTTTATTATTCTCACTATTGAAAAAAGAGGGATGAGTTATAGTGGGCGAGTTCTGGTGATTTTTTGGAAGGTTTTTTGAGTTTTTGTTTGTTCTTATGTTTTGTTTTGGTGAGTTGGGTGATAAACTTTTCCTCATTATTGGTTTTTTGGGTTTGCCTCTTGCCAAATCTGATTTAGCCAGTTGTCTCTGCATATGCAAAAGGTAAGAACAGAGCAGATTAGTAAACATATACTAAATAATATAGCCTGTTTTCATAATTACAAATCAACTACTACTGATTGTTAGTAAAGCAGAACATGAAAAATGAAATTTTTTTATCTGCTGAACCTCAAAACAGACATCAAAACAAGAACTAAGACAAAAGCTACCCAGTAAAATACAACGTTGGTGCCTCACAACAAAGTATTACGCCTGTGGGCGGGCCAGCCGTACATTGCGCCTATAATAACAGATCTGCGGCGGCGCGGCGTGGAATTGGCACACCATACAAGTGCAACGCTAGCGGCACTTATCCAGCTATCTCGCCACATAACCTGCTGTGGTTTCTTCATGTGTGAAATCAAGTTCCGTTTACGTCCGGTGCGAGGCGATAAAATAGCGATGAAGAATGCAATTCGAGGAGTTCGAAGATAAACATCTCTTCATTTTCCTTGTGAGATTGCCAGGGTACAATGGAAGTCCATTGTTGTGCCCTGCCCTGAAATTATTGGTTTATATCTGGAAAATGCATTAGTTCATCAGAATGAAGCAATATATTTAGAGTGTATTTTCGATTTTTACTGATGGTTTGCCATTACACGTCAACTTCATTGGCTAGCCTTTCTTCATATTGACTATTAAAGAAGTATTTTTTATTTTATTTTCCAAGTAAACTCACTTTGGAGGGAGTGAATTGAGGCTGAACAGTAGCTATAATAAGAGCTTATCAATAAATCAACCCAATGGTAAAAGTTTAGATAAGCTACAAACGAGTAAACTTGATCTTTGATAAAAATCATTATCTAATTGAAAGAAATCTTTAAAAACAAATCTAATTCAATTCACACAGCAAAAAATACGTTTCCGGTTAGAAACCTTACGAAAGTACTCCAAACACAGCCGCTAGATTAGCAATGTCCGCGGACGGGTAAATGCAGGATTCTTGACTAGAAATCACTCATTACTGTCCACGGTTCTGGTCTCACGGTCCGCGGTGGTGGCACTCGGAATGCTGGACTCTGAACCGATCACTCCGCATGTCAGCTGTTACTTGGGTGACGAGTGACGACTCATTTCAAATTGGCAAAAACTTGCCTCAACATATTTTACAATGTCGGTGAAGGTCTGGGCTCCGAATGCTTGTAGCAAACCAGGAAAACCAGTTTCACTTGCTATATACTGCGGTTGTGTACCTCAATATGCAAAAACTTTGGAAAGACAAATTGGGTAAATAACTGAACAAATAACTTGCATTTTGTGACCAATAAATGGCTTGTTGGCATGTCAATGCGTTCATAATATTGTTTAGTAGATTTTTTTCTATCAATATTTTGATGCAGAACTATTTAGGTAACTCTATTTAGGCATGCCTAAAATTAAAGACGTAGGTTACTGAATAAGAACAAAGTTTTCTGTTTCTTGATGTAAAAACTACTGAATAAGGAATTCTTATAATTAGGCATTAGGCATATAATTAGGCAAACGTTTGATTTTAAGACAAAGGTTAACTTTTAAACTTGTTAATACTTCAAAAGATTCTTATAGAAAATAAATCTTCCATACCAGCTGTTTCTGGAAATAGTATTGTACTTTTAATGGAGTATAAAACTACTATTCACTTACATCTTATCTGTTCGTCAATATGATTTTCCAAGAATTCGACTGACGGTTTCTCCTCTAACTTTTCAGTGTTTTAACCTCGACATTCATAAACGCTAAGCCAGGTAATGTTAGTCGTAAGTTATAAATGCTCGATTTCAAACCAGTAGATTAGAAATGCTTACAAAAACCTACTTGACTCTTATTTTTCGAATTACATAGTATTATTTTTGGCACATAAAATTGGTATGAAGGTCTTTTTCTCGATATCTTTACTTTTCGATAAATACCTTTGATGAGAAGGACTTAAGCGACCGTGTGGGACGATTCCTAGTTATCTACGCCTGAGTCGGCGGCCACTCTAAGGCCGTTCCAAGGTTGTAATCAGATCTTATCATCGCACGGAGCTTCTCCTCACAGCTTCTGTTCACCTCTAGAAGAGATTTAGAGAGGCGCTTTAAATCTCCTTTTGCTATGTTCCCCAAGAGATAAATAAATTGGATAACGTCAGTGAGATCGTAAAATTATTTCTTATAGCTTAATATTAATTTGGTCTTGATTCATTTTAAATCAAACCCGTCATAATACTTTCTTGCATGTTAATGGGTGATAATGTATGCACAGCAGAACAGATCCCTCCAAAATACGTCTACTTTTAGTGTTGCACACATAGATTTTAGCAAATCCTTTACATCAGTCAACTTCATAAATTGCAAGTTGTTAGCGATTAATTATTTTACAGAAACCGCTCTAAAAACGACCAAGACCATAGTTTTTTTTCATTAAAACAAGACCGAAGTATGTGTTTAATGAACCACAGTTTAGATTCGGTTCGTCGTTCTGCACTGATCACAACATACGGAAATGTGATAAGCGCACGGACCACAATATCTTCGTTTGATTTAATTACAACTAACAAGTTTATATTCTAAACAGAATTTTATAACAATTTGAACTTTGGAGTAACAGATTTAAAAATTAACTATTATCCCATAACAACTGTAGATTACTTTTGCTATAGGTGTTTGAGCCAATTTAGATAATCCAAACTCGTTTTCTTTTTACAAGTTGAATAGCCATCAGTGATCGAAATACCTGAACAAATCCGCAGTCAAACTCTACTGAAGCGTCCAATTACGGCGGACGTGGCGAGGCTGCCTATCGGCCATCTCCCGACACCCGCTGTCGCAGTCCGGGCAATTATTGCACCTCGCAGCGACAGCCCCGGCGCGGCGGAGGTCGGGAATTCGGCTAATTCAAAGTGATACTGAGTGATTAATTGGGGGAGACCCACTATTTATTTGTCCTTCGGTACTGGGCGAAGATAGGGAGAATGAGTGATAACTAGGTTCAGGGAGTTTAGGCTTGTTGGATGTGAAATAAGATTTTATTTGGAATGGATTGCTATTCATGTGTTTTTTTGTTTCCTGTTGTGGGCAAACAGTCAAGGTCTATATTTTATAATTGACTAGGGATGGATTGTTATTCGTGTACTTTTATATTTCCTGTTGTAGGCAAACAGTCAAGTGTCTACATATTATAATTGTTTTTCATCTATAAAACTTTTCATTTAGCATTATTATTAGGATGTTATATACATTGAACCAAATAAATGCATTTAAGGCAAATAAGAGGTTTCAGGAAGAAATGAGACTTTACACTTTATGTACTTCTTCCACCCTTGTATATTAGGGACAGAAGTCTCTCAGATGGGCTTCATCGTTAACATATCGTCTTATGTATGTGTATACTATGAGATAAGCTCAATGCATCGAGCAGTTATTGTTATTGTATTAATGTGCTTTATTATTGGGATTTGATTTCTTTTATGCATAGATGAGGTGCCAATCTCTCAGCAAAGTTATCACCTGTACACATATCAACCATGTCTGTTTCAACAGAAGTGGAAATGACTAACGGTTCTATATAGGCCTATCATCTCCGCTGTTCTTAAATTGCACTCAGTTTTATGGCAATCGTTAATTATTGGTTACTATCTTCCATTTGAGTCTTAATTTTATAAATTACTTTAACGTGAAAGAAAACTATTGACTTTCATAAACCTCATTTGAAACATTCTTCCGCAGCATTCCAAAGACAAGGTATACCTTTCCACTTGGAAGTGACTCCTAGTTTCGCCGGCTGAGCCAACACAAGAAGTACAATCTCTCCACGTCTCGTCCGGTAATTGGCTGCTCCTTATCATCGGATGGTCAGCGGCCAGCCATTGTCATCTTAGCCGCATATTCCAGTTTCGCCGTCTTGCCTTTCCGGAGCCTTGGCCAATTACCCGTTGACAACTTACCAATAGAAATCCAGTTTCAGCTTTTTGCGGATTTAAGACAGGTTCTTCTGTTTTCATTTCAACCGCTGCTAATGAGCTGTTTAGACTTTTTCCGTCAAGGAATGTCCCGAGTCCGTCATTAAAAATGTTTTAGATATCAGGTTTTTTCGGATAAGGTAAATTGACAAGTCGGAGGGGTTCGGCTTCCATTGCATTATCGAACCTCTCTGAATGCCAAAAAGCTTGAAAGTCCAGGATTTTGGCGAAGGTGTGCCGTTATCCGTCGAGTTTAGAGGTGCCGTTTCGATCCTCAGTATAAAATACAGCATCCGTGATATGCAGATGTAGATCACCGGTGCTGCTAAGTGTCAAAAACCGAGGGAGAGGAAACTGGTCTAGATAAAAAGAAAATTCAGTCCTCGAAATCCGCAATCGTGACTGAATTAATTTACTTTTAAATCATTCCGCTGGTTTGTTGAGAGTGGTCCCTACTCCATTGATGAGGGAAATTCAAGTTCACAAGAACTTGATTGAAAATGTATCCTTCTTGAACTTTTACAGATTTGATTTGTTTACTGACAATTTTTTTACCAGCACCATTATCTTAGCTGATACAACACAAAATTGGACTGGTCGATCAAAGTCATTGATATATTATTGTAAAAAGCTAAAACTGATCCAAGCCTAATTAAATTTATATCTATGAGGTTAGCTCATTGCCAAATCATTTAAGCCTATTATTTCACTTTTAAAACTTACAATTTTATTTACTAGAATTACTGCTATAAACATGTTTAGCTTGATTTGAAAAGTCAATTATTTGTCTTTGTTCCTTCTACAAAGACGAGCTGCATTTAAACACCACCTTTTGATATGTTTCCACAGGCCCAGACTACCACACCGCCACTTCCCCAGACCGGCAGCCGTGAGGAGGAAGTGAAGGCTACCTAATGACACAATATTTACCTTAGTTGAGGATGAATGGTCCGTTACATCGATCCCGTGAGTCAGTCGGTGCGGGCATTCCTCCGGCGGTCAGTCTGTCATTAGATCTCCCCGCGGCCCGCGGCGCTCCCCGTAATAGCGCATTTCCTGTCCTTCCATTCACTTGAAGAAGCGCAATGCAACTGCTCGAAACGTTGCCTAATGCTTTCAGTCATTTGGGCCTCGCTTTCCGTTTTGCCTCATTAATTCCGGTCCGGGTTGTTTACGTTTTTTCAAGTACCGTTTGTCCGCCTTTGTTTTCAGTTCTTTGATATCTGGTAATAAATTTGAGTACTTATGAGAGTTTCATGGGTTGATTGATGAACTATTATTGACCATGTTTCGAAGAAGTTAATAATTAGGCCTCAAGGCCCGATTGTTACGATCGTCTATAAAACATGCATAAACTATTATTTTCGTGGCATTTAACTTATACATTTGTATGTTGAATTTGGTGTTCGGCTTCATTGGACGGAAATTAGTAAAACTTATTACAATCTAATTAGACCTACCCGGTAATCTGACTTGCAGAGTACGAGTCTGTTTTATTATAAAGTAGGTCTAATAAAAACATGGTAAGACGATAACGGATCACGGGTATTAGATCAATACAAACAAACTTGTATGTATTGTAAATTTTAAAATTTTTTCCTGTTCTGTATCATTTTATTGATGAACAAAATTTTTAAAAGGTTGTTATTTCGCCTAAGTAATTATCTTTATAATTTAATGTTGACACGACCGCTGATTTCCTATTATTTATGCAGCGATTATTCATGGCAATTACCGATTCCTTAAACTCATCAGTATTACACTCGCTACATGATCCCCATAAAGCGAACACGATCAAAACTGTATTGGCTCATCAATTTTGAAGCCATCCTCCTCCAAATTGAGCTCATTTTTAGTACCCGGAAAGCATCGACCTTTAGAAAGGTCAGTAGACGACACGTTCGCGAGTCCTTCATCACCGAGCCTTGAGGATTAATTGAACTATTCGATTATCGAGCTACTTACAAGGAATATTAATTGCCTGGACTAATTAAGTGAACGAAGCGTTGGCAAGCGCCTACAGACGACCGACCAAGAAAAAGCTCATGGACTCCAGCTTGTTAAATCATAGGATTCCATCTTAGTCACAGGAAGTTCGTATCGGGCAAGGAAAATTAGAATCGACTTAGAAGGACCCAAACACATTTGCTATCATTGGTTATTTACGGTGTTGGATGCAAAGAAATTGCTTTTAAATAAATGCAATGTAAAATATATTCACATGGCATGAAGTGATGAAACACCGCATATTTCAGTTCAACGAAGAAAGAGATGAAGGTTGTAATTAAAAGTAGATACATAAATTATTTACAAAGCAATTCATAGTTAGTCACGCTTACAAATCCCGGCAAGCTTTTACTATCCCAGCTGTTTCTATATTTATGTATTCTACATTCAGGTCTCCTAGATCTTTCGAGAGGTAATGAGGGGGTCTTCCAAATCTATTTAAATTGACTAAATCCAACCACCGGCGAGGAGTAGAATGTCGTGCACAAAGTAACAGTTGGAGGGGGTATTTTATGAGATATTCAATTATAATGAGACGTACAGGCATTTCTCTACAATTAATTTTACTATTCAATAGCGTTTTGCTGAAGATATTGATCTGTGTGTGCGTGTTGTGCCGCTGCCAGCTTGTTTTGTTTTTATTGCCTTATTTGTAAATTCTGTAATGTGTTCAATGTGTTTTGTATGGATTTTTGTGTGAGTGAGATTTCTGTGCTGAATGTTGGATGAATGTAAATTGTGTGTAAAAGAAACAAAAAAATGTAGGTTGAATACAAATAAGTAGGTTAATGTAACTTTAAAAAGGGTCACTTGAAAACGAGAGGAGTTTAAATACCTCTCGAAAGTAGTGTAGTTTAAACATGATAAGCGAAAGGAAAAGTCCCAAATATTAAATGTTAATGAGATGTTGTTGAAGCGGAGTAATTATAAGGAATAGGATATTGAAAAGGTGAATAATTCATTGTCATTGATGATTGTGAACAACACCCAGCAATAGGAAAATGAATTCAGGTCAATATTTTAATCAAGAATAAAACTTAGTGACATAAAATTTCCAAAATATTATAATTTTCATTTTTGATTAACATTAATTAGTTGTAATAGTGTGCACTATTTAAATATTTACATAGTATACGATTCAACACAACCTTTCTGCTTGTGGCATTAACAAGTACCGCTTATGGTGCTTATGGTGCTTCTGACTAGTGCCGAGCTAATTTGAACCTTATTGGTTTACTGATCTCTTTTTCTTCACTCACAGTTTATATTCCATTTAATTACCCAACTACTACTTTTGCGCCCTGTCTTTAGTTGGTGATATCATTTAATTAAGTCTCGTTGACCTTAAAGTACATAAATAATATGTACTAACGAGGCTATTCTCACCTTTTTTGCCCCGGATGTAATTTTGCAAGCGGTTACCATAATGCTCCAGTTCAGGGTATAGATTGGTCGTAAAATCCGACCTCGAAATCAGGCGTTCACCCAGACTTTTTGCTCGTGTGTTTAGAATCAGGTTTTATCACCAGCCGTTTATCTGGGCTCATTTTATCGATCAGCATTTGTTTGCAAACTGCCGAAACTTTAAAATTTTGATCTTGATTAGAGAAGAGACTTTCCTCAATGTCAAATAATGTTTTCGATACACACGAAACCGCCTCTTAATTTGGAAGGTATCTTATCGTAAGGTCGCGTCTTCATAGCGTAAAATCCTCATAATATTCCCATATAAACTATAAACCTTGGGCGTATCAAACTTAATTATCATAACTTCAATTATGATTATATCTAGGAGCTTTTATGTTTCAATTAACATCCTAGTGAAATATATTTGGGTAAAAGTTAATATAAATAGATTAATTTGCAAACTTTAATTGAGAGAGAGACCGACGATACATCGCATTCTTTATAATTATACATGTAACATAATTTGTGTTGTACCTGGAGCCCATATTTATTGAATCGAATCAAAATATCTTTATTTGTCAAAACGTACATAATATGTACGATAAATAGCGTCAAAAAGTTGCACTTAATATCTTTCAAAATACAACTTTTTAAAACCTGATGAGTCCTGATATTAAAAACACTTACTTAGGGATACAGTATAAATAAATACAATATCCCTGCTGACCGTGGTAGCAGTGGTAGCAAAAAAAAAACAGATATAAGGGAACAATAAGTATCTTCTCCTTAAGTAGTTCCTACAAAGTAGGCAAGAGTAAACTCCTACACCCATCACTAACCAGTTCAAAAAGTAAACATGCCAAGGTAAATGTAGTGCGTTTATTTAAACATAGTGCATTTTACTCCTAGTGTGACATGAAGCACGATAACTCTTAAAGTGGGACAGGTTCCAGCAGCATTGAGAGGTGCAAATTGGTTTTCTTGCTCTATGCTGCTCCATCTATCTCCACTCCTCTCTGGTATGGATCGCGTAGGCTCAAGGCTCCCCGAGCCGTGTTGGCGCTAGGTTTTTGCATCTTATCTTGATCAAAATATATTAGAGTGTTGACGAGATTAACTTTCACGAGTAATCTTTTACAACGTCAATAAGTATTAAGCCAACATGCAGTAACTAATCAACCAAAGAGTGGAAAATTGTTCGCTAGTTTCAGCCGAAGACTTAAAATTATTATTAATTTTGTATTGCCTAAATTAGATGAAACATGAGGGACAACTTAAAGTATAACATAGTATAAATTTAAAATTATTGAAAATACGCAAATCAAATTATATGTATACTCATTGAAGTAAAGTGGAAAAGCAGATTATAATTTGGAAATGGGAGGGCTCCTTAGACTAATGTCAAGTTAATTTGTTCAAAAAGCCTTTACAAAAATATTAAATGATTTCAGCGTGCAGACATTGGTAGCTCTTATCCAAATTTTAGCTCACTATTCAGCTGAGTTTAGCTGAGATCACGTACTACTGAGATAGGTTGCGATTTGAGCATTTATCACCTTACACTGTTAACTGCCTGATAAAAATATTTCTGCATAGATTGAATGTCTTTTGGTCATATTAGAGTATGGTTTCTTCTATAAATTTAAGACTGAGATCAATGCTTGGTTATGAAAATAGTGACATTTTAAATATTAATTTCCTGCCAAAAAAATGACCCTGCTTCTGATATTTTTATGATTTTGATTTTATAAGACAAAAACTAAGCTGGGTCTGGCTGCGGAACAGCGTCTCGAGACGTCAGAGCGACCGAAGGTCCATCGCGCCTTCAAACCTCGCGTAAACATCCGGTGAACGTCCGCGGTAATGAAGACAAAATGTCAGCGGGAAGCACAAAAACTCCTAACGAGTCCCCCGATTTGCTGTGCATCAAATTACGCGGTGAGACCTACTTGTGTATGGACGGTCGTGCGCGGAACCCCAGGGCACAAGCTGTCTGTACCTTTGACTATGTACAACGTCCTAAACGCTGTTAGGTTGCGCAGCTTAAGTTCGGCGGTATTTTAAAATATGAAATTATTGGGATTTTTATGAAAAAATAATAACAATTTATAAATCAAAAGTGTTATGTTACAACAATTGTTATCGTTATTTCAAGATGTTGGTAATAAGGTATATTTTTCAAATGAAAAATTATAATATATTCAAGGACATCGTGTTTGAACCCCATTGATGTGTTGACCGTTGGATATTTGCAATAAACGGTTCAAACTTTGTAAAGGATCTTCATTTATCGACCTTGATACCTACGAACCTGACTCGACCTCAGGAACGTATGACCTGGTGGCATGTTATCGTGCGCCAGCCCGCCCTGGACCTGAGAGCACCATAAATAGGAGGTTTTGCAGCCACGGACAATAGCTCGTTAGTGACCCCGAGCCCGGTGATCCCTCCTCAACCCGCTGATGTACGCTGATGGGGACCCCGCTACCCGCGATCTATGTCGCCAACACGCCATTGTCTTTTATGACGCATTGTATTCCTCCCTATACATATATTTGATGTAAGAGTGCTAACATATGCCAATATGTTCTGTGCGCCCTTGTTTTTCTGAAGTGCATTCTTGGGATACCTCAGCGTCCGCAGTCTTTGTACGTTACTTGTTTAGACTTGTTTTGGCTCTTGCTTCTTCACATCGAAATAAGTTATTGCATCTACCTATCACTCGGCAGATAATGAAAATAGATCATTTTCTTAGTAACTTAATACTGGTTCTAAACAATATAGGATTGAATGGATAAAAGCGACCAATTATAATGAATTGTCCAATCTTGATCGTACCAAAATGAATTGCCCATCCACGCAGTTTACAACGAGAAGGAAGTAATCACATGTCTTTAATTGGAAAGCAGTTCACGTTTTAATCACCAGACGTGCATCAGACTGCAATGGGTTGTCCGGAACTAAGCACGCCCAAACCGAGGAACCCTGTTATTACCTTGGACCGTGTTTTATTCGTGTCCAATTGCTAAGAACTATTTTTCTAATATTATTTTGTGGACGTGGCTACCCTGAGGTTTCTACCCGCGTCTCCATCGCCTCCATCCGTCTCTTAGTCCCACCATTAAATCAGCGATTGGCCCATTTGTGCAATCACCTCTTTCGAACCCAGTTAATGTCGGCAATCCGTCCACTACCCTTTTATTTGACCACGACTTCTGCGTATTTTTTACATAGACTGGTTTAAAGTGTATGGTAATTTGAAAGAGACGACTAATAATTTGAGCCGCAGATGGCATTTTAAGCGCTCTCATAATCATGTGTCATTTATTACACGCGATTAAAACCGAATACATATGTTAATAGAGTGGCCCGATCTTGTTTGTTTAATGGCGGCCGAGCTAGGCCCTTGTTAAATACAGTTACCGCCATCAATGCTGATGATTGTAATGAGGCCGATTGCGAGTTTCTAATGGGTTATGCTGAGATTTTTACGCTTGGAGGTGATCGATTTACGGATAACGTTATTAAGTTTGAAGCCGAATTATAGTAAATTATGGGGATCCGAATGAAGGCTTAATGAGATCGGGAAAGTGTAAGTGCGACTGCATAAATATCGAGTGTAAAAATTACTCTTTTAATAAGAGTTTTCGTAATGACAAAGGTGTCTAAAATCTTATTCATATACAAGTAAATTTGGGAAGCAGTTAGGCAGTTGGGGCTAATTCATACCAATTCACCCTCTTTTTAAATGAACCGAACCGCTTACATTAAGGCAAGAATAATGGATAAAAGGCAGCCTGCAAACTTGATCTGTGTAAATCAAGCTTAAACAGTTTACTCGAAACTTTACTTAGATATTTAGTTCGTACGTGATAATATTATTTTTAATACATATGATTTATTTTAACTAACATTAATTATTAACTTACATTATTTATTTTCGATAAAAACCTCTTGAAAGATATGTAGTTTACCACAGGTTTTTTAATAGTATTTTAATTTTTGATAGTGAATTTTTTGCGGTTTTTGCCTTTCATAAGTTAAGTACAAACCAGAATTCTCCACAAACTGATTTTAATTTTATTTAGTTGTCGTAAAGCACGTTAGATGGTTTTAAGCGTCTCTGGAATATTCGGGACCTGCAGCAATTTATGGGCTATTTTTTCTGATAGACTACATCATATCTTAGTCATTGCAATATTTCTCTAAAAATATACTGCATATGTAAGTCATAGCTTGCTAATGCATTGAGACAAGTGAAACGTATTCTCAAATCCTCTTACACGACATCATACTGTATTCCTAGTAATTTAATCGCAGAAATCAAAGTACTGAGTAACAAGTTCTTCCATCATTTGTTTTTTTTTACTAGGCCATGTAGTTTATATTTGTGAACTACTTATGAGACATGCAATAAAAACTCCTACTGCTTTATGACCAAGTCCTGGCCCCAATCATAAAAGAACTGTAAAAACGCGGAATTTTAGAGTCCCAGCGTATAACGAGCTCTGGAGCTCTAGTCGAAACGTCACCTCACTCACAGCCTCCGTAAATCTTGATTCCGTAATGTCGTTACCACAGATTTTACGGAACAAGGTCGTAAAAATCCTATATAATTAAATGTGGGCGAAAACGAGAAGGATTGCGTGCCTTACTGAGATTAAAGGAGGCATCGTCAAATGGAACGCGAACGGCGCGGCGCGGCGGAGGCTGCGTAACTATCGGCGTCGTATTGGAAGGTGTCCAACTGGCGAGTGTAATAGCCTCAGCAAGAAAGTTATATATAGCTTTCTATGTAGCTTGAAGTGTATGATTCTGCCGGAGACAGACGTCTACCTAAATTTTCAACTAGTTGTTTGCAGATAACAGTTCATAACTGTCTGTAGTTATTTCAATACCCGACTGAACATAAATTACTGATGCTGTTTTGCTCGAGACTCCCAGTAAACGGAAGTAAAATCCATTCATGTATGGTGTAAATTGAGTTTAATATTTTTTAGGTGTTTAGAGTATAACACCTCATAATTATCTCGTCGCTTTACTTCAGAAATAGACGCCGGCGTCTAAATAAACGTTCGGGACTTATATATTTTTAAGGGTGTTTATGGATTAGATATCAAAATTTAAATAAGTTTTCCCAAATTAGAGGATCTCCCTCCCGTTAACATACTTCCCTCCACCACGTGGCTGACAAAGTCGTTTGAAGACTTTTCCTTCTTGTCGAGTATAATTTTCCCATCTGCAATCAGCTATTACCCTAACCACGGCATTACATGTACTAATGTTCTAAACACTGGGAAGAGGCCGCCTTATACAGTGTGATAATGAGGGGTATCGCGGGAATATGATATTTTTATGCGGAGCCGAGCCACTTACGAGGCAGCTAAACGGCACTGGCATGGCTGTCGCGGCCGCGGCGAGCTCCACATCGCAGGCCCAGGGAGTTGGAGTTGGTTCTGTGAATTGATCCGGAGCATTCTTCCAGCTCGTTTAGCGAATTACTGATTTAATTATCAACATAAATCTCAACTTACCCGATCCGGTTTCTGTTGGCGACAGTGATGATGGGGGAGAATGAGAGGAATCTGTACTCAAAGTTTTGTCTTCTGAAGTTTCTATGAACAGGATTGCTCTTGCTGATTTCTTTAGTAGGGCGTGTCCATCACTTACCTTCTAATACTTTGCGAGAGAGCCGTACAGTCACCAGGTTGTTGACACCGTTTACTAAATTAAAAGCTGTTGGAAATGGAAAAATTCGTTTAAATATGGATAGCCTAAGCGTAATTTTTGTTGGTTTTATAATTAAAATAGCTTACTCTATGACTCTAAGGGCCGTTTGCACCTTTTCTTAATCTGTAGTTAGAACTTAAAGTTAGTTAGGTACAGGTTAAACTAAATTTTAACATTGAACTCAGTTAGTGGGTTGAACTTTAAATGAACTTAATCTAGATTATCTTGGACCTAATTAAAACTAGAGTGGTTCAAATGGCTCCATGAGGGTTTCCTGCACACTTCAAAATTTGGATTACACGTTTATTTTAAATTTCACTGACCTTTTGCCATGCATCAAATAATACTGGTTTAAACCTGACATGGTTTCATTTGCATTATACTCAGCCCTCCTCTAATAATTTTGAAACTCATCCATACTGACCCCGAATGAAATAGTAGAACATCAACTTACTAAGTACAATCTACCAATACCAGTTTAATATTGGATACACGTCCGTCTACACTGCTATGCCACTGTAAAACACACCGGGCAGAACAAAAGCGGCAATCACGGGTTCGCATCAGTCTCGGGGTCGATTTATATACAAACGAGTGCCATTCAGAAGCCGATATCGCAGCATTTATAACGCCCGTACAAACGAGGCCCTGGCTGCGAACAGTAGTTGATTTACGCTGTCGGAGGACTATCAGCCCCCATTCATGGCGACATTAGTTCACGTCCGGCACGGTGCCAGAATGGGCTCGCCCTGCTTTGTCCGAAGCTCCAGGGGTCTACTCGATCTCACGATCCCCGGTCAACCGCAAGGTATCGACATCGACATACTTCCATACATCTTTAATTTACTACGAGCAACGTCCGTGGTTTTGGCGGGCGGTTTCTTTTGTAACGGACGAGGAGTTCTGCTTGCTTTATAGTACGTGTTAGAGCTAGGGGGCTTATTGAGTTGTCAGGATTCGACCCAGGTTTGGAAATCGAACGAATAAATTGAAGCCGAAGAGCTGTAGATTGCGTTGTTTGGATCGCTATATTGTTATTGTTTTACTTACAAGGCTGTTGTGTCTGATAGTACTAAGTTGTTTGACGTTCCGCGGTCTCAAATCTAACTCCACCGAAATTGAGAAGGAAGTCTAAACCTTAACAAAAAATTAAACAACCTATGCAGTGCAAGAATAACAAAGTTCTCTTGCAGACTAATTGCATTGTGCTGTCCAGTTATAAGTTAAAATGTTTTTGATTTACATTTCGTCTTCAGTTCTGCTTGGTTATTCTCATGACCAGGTTTCGGTGCTATTGCGCCATTTTCAAGAGGTGGTTAGATAGCACGGTACATCGGTTAACATTTTAAAATATTCCGTCGCCTAGATGAAATCCAAAGTCCGCAGATAAAAAAAGAATTATGAAACCTAGTCTTGGGAAAGATCACAACCAAGCAGAACTAAAGGCGACAGGTAAGTTAAAACCATTATAATTCGGACGAATCAGTTCAGGGGCATTTCAAAATGAATAAGCTGTGCAGTTCGTCTTTTGTGCCATTCTCGCTGTCTATATTTTGATTCATCCGTTACTCTTCAGACTTAGCCGGACTTTGATATTAATGCTGCCAAGTTTTTGTTTACTTGTACCTAGAATGATATTGATATTTACTGCTTTACATATACATTGTTGAAATTCGTTGCTGGACACCACCAGGCGGGGCTGCTGGACTACCTGCGGCAGCTGCTGGTGTCCGAGGTCTTCGTGGACGTCACCCTCTGCTGCCAGAACAAGCGGCTCAAGGCTACATGACTGTTGCAGGCGATGGTGGGAGCCGAGATGCACGTGCGCTGGAGACACCACCAGGCGGGGCTGCTGGCCTACCTGCGGCAGCTGCTGGTGTCCGAGGTCTTCGTGGACGTCACCCTCTGCTGCCAGAACAAGCGGCTCAAGGCTACATGACTGTTGCAGGCGATGGTGGGAGCGGAGATGCACGTGCGCTGGAGACACCACCAGGCGGGGCTGCTGGCCTACCTACGGCAGCTGCTGGTGTCCGAGGTCTTCGTGGACGTCACCCTCTGCTGCCAGAAGAAGCGGCTCAAGGCTACATGACTGTTGCAGGCGATGGTGGGAGCGGAGATGCACGTGCGCTGGAGACACCACCAGGCGGGGCTGCTGGCCTACCTGCGGCAGCTGCTGGTGTCCGAGGTCTTCGTGGACGTTACCCTCTGCTGCCAGAACAAGTGGCTCAAGGCTACATGACTGTTGCAGGCGATGGTGGGAGCGGAGATGCACGTGCGCTGGAGACACCACCAGGCGGGGCTGCTGGCCTACCTGCGGCAGCTGCTGGTGTCCGAGGTCTTCGTGGACGTCACCCTCTGCTGCCAGAACAAGCGGCTCAAGGCTCACCGCGTGCTGCTCTCCGCCTGCAGTCCGTACCTCCAGGTGAGCGCCAGTCCCCTTCCTCACCACTTTCTACTAACAAATTTGTATCTAATGCTACAGTTATAATAATACTACCCGGCATATTGACATAATCTTGTCAAACCTTTAATTATTAATAAATTTTCAATTGGTAATTAAGCTTTGATTTTTAAAATTGAAGAGAATTATCTTGATCTAGGAAAAGGGTGATGTTGGTTTCGTAAGATTTAGGGGTAGTGCTCTGGCTAAAGACCTCCGGATTCAAGTTGATTGTCCTATTTTGGGTTTAAATCCTGTTTCTATTTATCTTATGATTTTGTTAGTAATTTGAAGCTTCTTCAATCGTAGTTTACATATTTTTTATTGATATGCCCAACGAAAAGTATTGTGGACTTTGTGATCGTGTGAGGTTTAGAGAAAATATTGGCAAACTTATCCTATTTAAAAAGATTTTTCAATTACATTTATCTAGCGCAATAACCTATAAATGCACGAAGCCATTAAATTATCAAGTTTCTCGCTAAATTTTAACAGGACAGTGGACGTTCAGCTACCCAGTGCAGTGAGGCTACAGTTTTAGAACAGTTAGCAACGTATAGAGAGGTTGTGTAAATGTGTTTATGAAGAAGACGCTAAACATCACTTCGCGAGTGGTATGCACATGCCATGAGCCACTCCTCTACATGTCTGACGAATAACAGGAACTACACTCAGTTTTGCCTTCAGACTGTTCTTTTAATGAAGTAAAAAATCATTAGATTAATAAAAACCTTTGCAACAGCTCAAAGACGGATTTTAATAATATCATTCAAAAATAAAAAAATGTTCATTCATTTAAATCAAGTTAATTGAACTTGTTTTAAATAAAACATTTAACCAATAAGCATATAAAAAGTTAGTAGATACGTTCACCAGGAGTTAAAGAAATAGTTATTTTGTGTGTTGATTGGGTAAAGTACAACATTGTCTCACGAGTAAAAATTTTGGCGTCCGAGCTTGCGAGGAAGACAATTTTTACGAGGCTTTACTTTCAAAATACACACAACAATGAGTAAAAAACGTATTTACAAGGAGTATTTTACAAGGAGTATTTTATAAGGAGTAAGGATGTATTTTATGTATTTACAAGGAGTAAAAAACGTCTAAACATAGCAGATGGGGGGAAAATGTTTTTGTATAGTTTTGGTAGTGGATCCAATCGTCATATTATGTCGTATGTGATCGGGTACTTCAGTTCAAAAACGTTAAATAAACCATTTCTTACAAAAGGTTATTGAGGGGTTTGTATCTAACCACTTAGCGTTGTAAACAACATAAGTTCAAACTGGTGCTTTCTATAGTCAGCTATGTAAAGTGATCTAGAATAGCACAAACATTCATATTTATAATCTTACTGGACAGCACTTACAGAGAATGACCCAAAATGTATTTTCTGCTTACCATGTAATTAATTAAGTACATCTTAATATTACATTGCAAGCGAGTCTGAGAAATACATAAGTGTATTTAAGACCCATAGTTAAAATATCATTTTTACTGCGTGTTAACAAAATTTATTAAGTAGTTCGTTAGTTCATTGGTTTAAATTAATGTCTGGATTTCAATATGAAACGAAAAATGGGACTACATTGAATTAAAGGTTCTAGCTCTGTATTTTAATTTAAGCTTTCATATCAAAACGAAAAATTAAGTTTTGGTAGTAAATAAACGGAATTGCAGTAGCAAAGTTGTGGTAGTGAATAAACGGAAAAGGTCCGAAAATGTAAGAATATAAAACATTCTCTAACATAAGATCAAACTTTTTTTCTTAGATGACGCACAACTGTGTAAAGATTTGTAATGTCCTTCCCGATCAACTCGGTATTGAAACAAACATAACATAGGTTTAAGGATAAAGGAAAGAAGTTGTTGATGTATAAGTTGTTATATAATATTAAGCATTTTGAGGTGGTACAGGAATATAAACTGACTTGCTTCTTTATGGATATACTGTTGTGATTGCTTATGTTTACTCAACAACTAACTCATGCCGTTACTGCTGCGACAAGCTATGTTAGTAAGGAATTATTTGATTTGCTATTTTAAATAAATACAATTGGAGGATTGGGGAATGTACAACTAATCTGAAGACACTTTCCACATTCTTCCATTCCACATCGCGCCGCCCTACCTCTGCACACAGCGGTCGCCACCTGTCTACTCAGTGGTCATTACGCGAAAACGTTGCAGACGGAAAAACTGTGTCTGTCAATAACGGAAAATGCGACGGGTTCAACGCCTCTGAGCCGCTCACTGACTCATTATTGGCGAACTAGCAGCGGATTCCGTGAATTGCAAGTCATCAGTTGAATCCGCTGTTTAATTGATACGTTGTTATTTCCACAGCGCAGCGCGAGGACGTATGAACTTTGCACGGAGATCAACGGTTTTAATTAGTTCACAGCACTATAGTACTATTAGAGTCGATAGACGTTGGTTTAATTGACTACGCAGAATCTTGTGGAGTGGCTACAAGTACGTGTCAGGGACTGAGTAAATACTATCGTTACTTTAATCAATTATTTATAGTCTGTTATTATAGTTTTATTGAAATTCCTTTTCCATTTTTATATCATCGGCCGGTTTTTACGACTGGTTGAACTGGAATAAAAACTGGAGAAACTTATTGGTTTTCAAAAGTATGCTGTGATGGTATTCATATTAATTATATTAATTCCGACTTTATGATTACTATTCATTGTTAAAGATCATTAAATACTTTTCGCAACACTACACTAATAAGTAGCCGGTTTCCGCTTCCGTTTCAGTGTGGGAAGTCGCCGTTTACAAAAGAGTACGGCAAATATCAGCTGTAGTAAGGTAACAAATCAGCTGGAGTGCGGTAAAGAGTTTGAACTGAGCATTTACCGCACGAGTGCGGTAAATGCTCAATGTTGCCAACTCAAGAAAAAAAATATTACATCACACAATTTACATACATTATACATAAACACAACATACACATTTTAACTATGACGACCATATCTCAATTGTAACTAAACTGGTTTCCCAGGTTACGACTACTTACAGTTAATAGCGATAAGTTAATAAAGAACAGTGTTATTTAATCAATTGTTGCCGTCTGTGTGACGATAAGACGTATTCCTAGAAAGGCCTACTCGGTCGCTGAACAGCAGAGATAACGCTTTTTGTTATATCCCCCCCTTAGATAAATATAGGTTTGTTCGTATTTTCTTTCTACAATTTAATTAATATTTTTTTAAATCTTTTAACTTTTATAGATGTGTTGTTTTTTACTTACCCTGTATATTTGTTGCTGGTAGTGTTGCGAAAACTATCGTACGCAACTCATCCGAGAAGGTGTTTACGTTGCTCGCATGAAATTCCCGCGCTCCGCAAGCGTCGCGCGTGAACTATCATGCTCGCACGTAAACACCTACTTCCCGCACTAGTTGCGTAATATACTATTCCACTTGTGCAATCAATGATCTTTGTATAAACAATGTTTTAATTGTTCTGCCTTAGCTACAAATTTAGTTCGCATAATGTGAATAATCGTTGTATCTTAGCGAGAAACAAACATTCAACTTGTATATTGCTCCTCTACTTAGGCAAAACTAACTGTTAAAAAAATATTAACTATCAAGGCACTTTTGGCGTGAGTTTGAATCTCCGTGGCATCATTCATTGTTAGTCTATTAGTTCCGTTCATTATGTACCAGTTACCAGTACCAGCTTTCCGGAAAACGGAAAATTCTTTATGTTATAGCAATAATAAATGTGCTATTTTATTTCACTACCATAAACATAATAATTCAGCTTTAGACGCGGATAGAATCCTCAGCCAACAATAGTCCGAGACCAATATCTTGGCCTAGGCCGTTAAGCCTGCAATACTACATTCACTATTAGCCGTACAGGCGTTATTTGACGTTATTTGACTCCGACCATTTCATTTTCCGTATTTAGTGTTGCTTACCGTTTCTATCATTATAAAGGTCTTATTCCGTGGTTTTTACCTTGATCCAGTTCATAAGAAGGCAATGAAATATTTTTAGCAAAATTATAATCAACTTTTTTTTACTACTTGTTTCTGTGCGTAAAATTTCCTATAAATGTTTCATATCAACAAAATGCAAACAGTGCGAAACGCTAATGATCTCGCTTTACTATGTTTTAAACCCTATTTCACTGACTACTAATAGCTACAATTCGGTAAGCCCACGTTCCAAAATCAAATTTATTTAGTTTACAGGTTTGTGAAATGACTTACTCCATAAGTCCTGAAAATTAATTTTCTCGGTTGTTTTAAATTTACCTTTTCTACCGTATAATTACTCTTACATTTATATGTAATATAATTCTATATTAGGAAAATGTGATATAGAGTTCATATTCATGATTTTGAGAGCTCAGCCTTGACCGAGTGTTTGTTGATATGTTTACGGGCGACGCCGGCGCCGTCGCGGCCACAGTGGCCTGAACATGTCCCAATTACATGCTTGTGAGGTTAATTACTGTACTAGGCCTACAAATCACAATGGACTTGGTATCAGACGTTCTAGGATAAGATCCTTTATCGAATTGTTTATCCGACCATAAAAGTTGTATCTTGTTCTAAATATCATTGGATCATTTATATATAAAAGCAAACTGCCACCAATCACCCAATCTTGAATACCCAGCTGTGCCTCACGGCAGTGACGCTGACTTCGTGACACCCACGGGCCACGGTTCACGGTTGTCACGGATGTCTCGGTTCACGGTTGTCACGGGGTTCACGGCCACTGCCACGGAACCGCACGTGCTTGCAGCTCGTCCTTGACATTTCCCTTAATTAGTCCTGTAACTCTTACAAGAGTTCTAGTGAAATACGAGTACATAGAACAGAGCGAGCTATGAATCGTAATGGAGCTATTTACATTGACCTCGATGGTGAGGTTTGGAAAATCGCTTCCTAAAATGGATTGTTTATCTGCCGTCTGGCACGCCTCAGTATAAACAAGAAAAATAGTCGAAGAAAAAAATTATTAATTAATTCCAGGCTTTATTTGATACTTAACACTGAGAGTAGTTGCTCACATCCCTATTTTGTCCATCGTGGTGGATTTCCAGTAACTTTGTTGTTTGTTTACTCATTGCTGTATTTTTAACTTATTTTCAACTGTTCTGGTTGTCTTGTACAGCTAAGTGTTTTTGATTGATTTTCAATACAATTCAACCTTGATACTAAATATTACTTTATTCTTTTGAGTCTATTAAATATTACAGAGTAGTATAATGTGATTTAAGATGTGGCGTATTATGAGCACTTCATCACATTATATTTTTCTAATTACATTAAACTTTATTCAACAATTACAATAACACTCATCTAATAAAATCGGCCGGGTAAAAATTTAAACTAATACATCAGTGTTTGCAAAACTACCTTATTGTTGTTCTAGATCGTAAAAACTGACGCTGTCATGATTATTTCACTTGTCAAGAAAAAAGTCGTTTTAGACTTCCCCCACAAAATACAATTAACTCGGATGGTTACTGAAGCGAGGTAATCAATCACAGCTAACCACCTTCTATCAGATCCTGACGTCACTATTCGCTACTATCAACACACTTTGCATCCCATTACAAGTCAACTGTAATTTACAGCGACTGAAATAATACCGCCTCTGACGTTTCATCCATAACTCTTCTGGGGAAAAACAAATTAATACTTCCTTGTAATCCGACGGTTTCGAAAAGTCGGGCGGGCCCCCTTGAACTTTAAATCATGCCGTCGTCTAAATCACAGGCGGACGACTTTATCCATCCATTACTCATGGCGGTCCCGAAAACATCACGGGCGCCAGAGCATATCCCGTGGCCCCCTCAGTCGCCGGCACGGCTCTGTAATGAATGGAACTTACGTCACTCATTCGATCCGCTTTCTCTCAGGTGTACGCCGCTATCTGCATTCACATTGATATCAATAAATCTTCGCGGTTTTCACACCTGGAGATAAACCTGATTACAAGGCTGCTGTGACAGCGGCCCACAAATTAACGTGGAGGAGCCTCTGGGTCCCCCATGGTCTCTGGGTGCCGTCTAATTAAAATAAATCAAATAGCGTGCAAGGATTTTAACTTCCTTGATATTCCCGATTGAATCAGCTTCAGCTAGCCGAGAACAATTATTTACTGAATAGTTGCCTGCTTTTAGTTTAACGTTTCAAAATTTGAAACAGAATTTGTTCCATCGAGTTTGTGTAGAGATTCTATTATTGGTCCAATGCTTGAGTTACAAATCAGAGTGTTATATTACGTTTGTAATCCTTGGTTTCAACGTCGGGACACTAGTTAATCCTCAAATCTTCCAGCCAATAATAACGTAATAATGGTTTTGGTACAGTTGATAAGTAAAACTCTCATTTGATATGTTCATGAAAATTTGAAGAAGAAATTTTCAGCCAAGGGGTATTGAATTATTCGTACGTGTTTTATCCTCAACTGAAATTCACTTTCCATTCAAATAAAATAAGTAGAAAACTAATTGGCGTAGAGTATAATCTGTTCTCAAAAAAGAAAAGTGTAAACCCTTTACCAAATTTTTATTGCAAGTGGGTAGACTGGTTTTAAAAAAGACACACATGAGCAGGACAAAGAAAACTACCAGTAAGAATGTGTAGAGGACATTGGGTCGTCTACGTTTGAGTGGTTGTGGAAGGTACAAGAAAGGTAAGGACACGGTAGTTAGGCTGTGTTGACGGAGGTCCTTCATTACATGCAAGTGCGTGACTGTCCCTCCGCGGTCAATGTCGGTTTTATAGTCGTTCCCAGTATAAAGTACTGAGACCTTGGTAGCGGCGTGGGCACCGTGTCATAACACGATCTCAGGCTAACCCCAGAGTACGTCGGGTTCAAGGTTTGCGTGGGAGGTTGGGCCTGCTTTGGTGTTCTTAGCACTCTCTCCTCTACGAGTGGTTGAGATATTTCAAACTCTTTATACGAAATACTATATCGACAAATTTTTATGTTTGCATTTTTAATACTGCCAATGGGAATGGAACAGTTTTAATTTAAGCATTTAATTAATTTAAAATATATTTTATTACCTTACAAGATGAAGGTAGAATTTAAGCAATGTTATACTCTCCACTGGTAGCGTAAAGATATTTCAAGCAAAAACTACATACAAAGTAGTATCTCTGATAAAAACATATAGTTTTTTTTGTAGTAAAACCAAAATTCAACTCTCTAAAAAGAATAAAAAAGAATTATATTGTGGTTATATTTTTACTTTTTTAAAGTCAAAATCTTTTATATCCAGGCGCGCGTATTTCAAGTCAGCTCATAGAAGCTCACCACTTGTAGGACGCTTTGAACTCAAGGCATGCATCTTGCGCATGAAGTGCAAACTAATATGTTAGCATGATTATTAACGTACGTGTTTCAAAATAAAACTATGAGATAGTTAACTCAGATTCAAAATCACAGCACCTGAACGATAAAAAGTGACACATCCACAAGAAGTGTAACAAGGATTAGAGCGACACTGTAATCAAAATGTAACGTCTCGTTTCCTCTGAACTTTTGACATTTCAGCGATCATGTACCGAGGTAATTGGCGTCTGTGGTATAATGGTGTTAGTGGTTCGTTCGAGGAAGATGAGGTACATGAGCAATGCGAGGGCAGACACGAGAGGCTTAATAAAGAAGTTGCCTCTGCGTGCTTGGCGTCCAGAGGACAAGGATCATTGCCTCCGCCCAGCCGACCCAACGGAACGGAACTACCGGCCTTCAGTACTGTTGGCTACCCTGGTCCAAAATTCAGACAAGGGCTCTGGTGGATTCTGACCCTAAAAACCTGAGACTGAAAACAATTATGGTATTATTTCCTTTGCGTCTATGATATTTGTGGCAATTGTAGATTTTTAGTGAGGATTTTGTAAATGTTTACTCAGCCTGTTATTTTATAAAAATGAAGACTCAACATCGAGTGCTTCCAAACCTCGACCTTTTCAAGTCTAATTGATTATTTAACACATTTATTTTGCTCAGTAGGGACGAATTCATAACATTATATTTGCAGTCTACTACCGTGTCTACATGTAGAATAAAGAAAAATAAATAGAATAATGTATCCAAAATCAATATTTTAAAATGTATTCTTTTGCAGACTGTCAAAACAAATAATTGATCCGCCATGTAGAGCCCGGCGCGGTCAACTATACGTTGGCATCTCACGTTACTCCCTCAGCAAAGCTGTGGTCCTTCGCTGTCCATGCTCGCTCCATATTTGAGTCATTTAACTCGTTGGGAGTCAAGCTGAGGTATTCGCGTATTCTGATAAATGCTACCATTTAGCGTGGACAGCCGACAGTTACGATAAATGATGCAATTAAATTAGCCCTAAACGACGTCCAAGGTCACGAGGCCCAAGGCCTTTGGCGCGTCGCTTCTTTTAATATGAAACCATAACTTGTCTCTGCGCCGCTGTCGAGAGCCATTTGCATATTGATCACGATGCGTTTGCAATTCTCGCCTGAGAATTGTGACGAATTTGACCTTCTATAATGCTTGACACTTATACGAACTATGTTGAAAGGATTTATGTACTCCGTCATTTTTCAAATCCAATTTCCAATTTTTGAATTTTTATAAAGTTGAACCTGTAAACCAATTTATTTCGTCTGACCGGAAAGGCCTGATCCTTTTCTGGTGGAGAGTTTTTGATCGTTTTCAAGTTTCACCGAAATGCAATTCAAACATGGAATTTATAATGATGGCGATTCTCTCTGTATTAAAACTTATAAACAATACAATTCTTTGAGTTATTTTGTCCAAGACTTTGATTGAACTTTTTAATCGATGATATTATAGTAAACCATTATATATCTCCTTCAAGGACATTAATTGCCAAAGTAATCAGAAAGATGCTGTACAGGCAATAGAGGGTGATCGTACATTTTCGTCACAGATTTCAGGAATCAAATCCTCTAAGTATTAGTAGCAATTCAACATACATCGTATAGTACCTATTTAGTTGCGGAACACAAAGATTAATCGTTGCACCATTTTAAAATGGAGGACATTTGCTTTCTAAGCTTTTGATCTCAATAAATGTTATGAAAATATTTGATATGACAAAAATATGGGGAATTAAATATGCTTTTCATTAAAGTAAATACTTAACTTATAACAATATTATTAGGATTACCATTTATAATTATTAGACTTTTCTAATAATGGACAAAAGTATTTTCAACCATCTGTGCGGAAACGTAAATCGATTCTATAGTCCATTTGTGAAACCTTGAGATTCCGTAAACAAACTAATATTTTCCACCGATTGATGTCAATTGCCCAAAATTTGTTTTAATTACCCCCAAATTACTGATTTTAAAATTTTAATGAAGCTAACCTCTAAGCCACCAATGTAATTAAATAATTATCAAACCAGAAATGGACTTTTTATGTCTTGTTTCAATAAAGTTTTTATCAGTCGTTTCTGCTGATTGTGCCGTTGAGGCCACCGGAGTGACTCGATAACGTCAAGAGATTGGGTAACGATAATGCATCATGTCGCGGACCCTGTCATTACAGACGATAACCCAACTGGCCCAGAAGCGAACTCGTCTTGTTTTTGCCCAACGCCACCTTACCGAGGCCTTGAGATCGGCAAAAACTCGCCTTTCCACTTACGTGCACCTCGCTCTAGTCCCATTTTATCGCTGGAGCGATTAAAACGTAACTAGGTACGCTGACTGCGGCTGTCTGTGCGGTTTTTGTCGAGTCAATAAAGCTGGATTGACAGGTAGACTGGCCAGTAGAATGGTACTAACGCTGAGAAGCTTGGATAACTCAACGGTGTAACATTTGAGCAAGGCTTTATTGGGTTGCTAAACACATTGGCTAAAGAAATAATTGAAAAACTATGACAGAATGGAGGGAGACCTCTAATAAGGCAGATATTGTGAAGTGGATATAAGATCACGAATTTCTGAACGCACGAATCGTACCATCAGCATGTACACCACTGACTTGACGGTCGACCATACAGCCATACAGACAACATGCCCAATTGCTGAGAATGCAAACTAAATAAAGTTAATTTAAATAAAGTATCGACATTTATTGCTACACAAAACTTCTTAAAATAAAACGAAGTTATGTTGGCGCCTACAGCATGCACTGGGCGGCTATAGAATATACTGTGCGGCTACAGTATACACTGGGTGGCTATAGAATATGGTACTTTTTAACAAATTTTCAGATGAAATAAATGCCATTCTATGAAAATTTAACTGTGTGAAATATATAAAACACTTTTAAAAGTGTTACTAACAGGGGGAGAATAGAGAAAGCCAGGATCTTTTTAAATCATTCGTTCAAAATTAATAAACTTGCCTTGATGGGTATAAATCAGATACCTCAACATCAACCCATCTGTTGTTCCTCCTCGTGGTCTCGTGGTTAATCTAAGCTGTTGAAGTTTTTTATTATTACTAATTGTTATTGTTAGTTTGTATTTATTTGTTTTTTCTATATGTGAGTATTTATTACTTCTAATTGTTAAAATTGTATCCATTAAATGTAAGAACTGTCATCGCCAGCTAATTAATTTTTGCTAAATCATATTGAATTTAATTCTTATCCCGAACGTGCGTGTGCATATGGAATATAATAAAGTGTATGTACGGAACAATTTTTGAATAAAGATTTTTTGAATTGAATTGAATATACTGCGCGGCCACAGAATATACCGGGCGGCTATAGTATACACTGGATGGCTACAGTATACACTGGATGACTACGGTATATAATGGGCGGCTACATTATACACTGGGCGGTTACAGTATACACTGGATGGCTACAGTATATACTGGGCGGATACATCATACTCTGGACGGCTACAGTAAACACTGGACGGCTACGGTATAGTCTGGGCGGCTACATTATACACTGGGCGTTTACAGTATACACTGGGCGGCTCTGGGCGCCTACAGTATTAGCGCATTAATCGCAATCACGCCTCACATCTGGGGCGGCCCGGCCCGCTCCACTATTGTTCATTATACCCCAGACAATGTCGGGCGCTATTCAAATCTGGATGAAAGTAAAGCGCTATTCATCATTCGTTTGCATGTTTAGTGTTTAATGAAGCTGAATTGGGCTGTGGCTGGGAGCAACAGATCTATTCTCAGATTTGCGTTTTGATGTGAGTAAACTAACCTTTAGAAAAAACTTATATTGAACATAGGAGCCCACGAAAAAAACGCTTCAGACATAAAGAACAAATTTGTATAAATCTGAAAGACTAGAGCATCTCTGTTAAAACAAGTAGAATTGACAAACAATATTACTTCCCGGAGACGTATAAACACTTTTGGCTGGCCTCGAAAATTCACGAAAACCGAAGACCTAATCGTACAAGAGAATGTATTGTCATTTCGATTCAAACAGTACTTAATTTAAGACTAGGGTTGTCAAACAAAAAGCCCAGTCCATAAAAACCAGGTTTTTTTAAAATAATTTTACATTCAAATACATTTCGTAATAAATTGCCAAGTATAAAAATAAAAAACTGCTAATTCAAACAAAATATTATAAATTATTAATATCGTGAGATAAATTCTCAATTTGTTTGAGAATATGCTATGAACAGGGTGTTCGGGCTAGAGGTATCAAGAAATAACTATCTCGTATGATATTAAAATACAATTTCGATTTTAAAATAACTATGCCAACATGTCATAAATACAACCAAGATTCTGTGATAACGAGGTAGTTATTTCTTGATACTTCTAGCCCGGACACCCTATATAGTTCAGTTAAAGTTTTATATTTATTTTGCAACGCCTGCCAAAAATAAACACTCAGTAGGCTTCCACTGGTCGAGGCCAACCACTTGGTTTATCGAGGAACAACTCCGGTTTTTTGTCGGTTAAAACCTCTTTCCGAAATTCTGGCATATTCAGGAATTACGTATCGTATAACAGGTCCTCGTAAAGTGGGTTATAACCGCAAACGGAACCTTCTTTATAACTTACGCCGCTGGAGGACTGTAAATTTTAAACTTTTACGACCGTCTACGGGTAGTTCACGATCGATGAATCATAGGGTAATTCCGAGTTCTTTGACGGCTCTTCAAGATATGCTTAATATGCGCTTTAAATGTTCACCTAAAATTTATAGAAATCTCAGTAAGTTGTCGATGTTTTGCACATTATATTCAGTAACCTACGACGCCGTATACTGTTACAACGTATATAGTATTCTACGAAGTATACAGTGTTCTACGAGTTATGAGGCTCATAAAGTTTAGTAATATCAATTTCACAAGTAATTGAATTAGCCATAATCATAAAATTGACACAATTTGTGCCATTGTCCTGAGTTCCTTTATGAAACATGGAAATCTGGTGAATGTGAGTTTTACTGAAAATAAATTCTAGCTAATGCATTAGAAGAAAAATGTCCTACTTTAAACTTTTAATAAAGTCCATTAATCAATCAATATATATATAAAAGAAGAGTTGTGTGTTGGTATATTTCAGGCTACAGCCAAAACTTGATGTCGTAGATACTTGATCTTGGTGTTAAATTAAAGCTTAGAATCTCATGATGTGCACTATGGTGGTTTGGTTTTGATATCTTTAAGGGCTTAAGCGCAGGATTGTCCTAAAGGGACCTATGTCAAGGATTTTTGGAGTGCTTTGAATAGTTGCTATGGTTACCATTAGGAATAGCTAGTACTATGGTTACTAATAGAATGCAGCTCTAAGAAACAACAAGAATATGAGAAGAAAAAATATTAAAAATATTCTCCCGAGCAAAGCCGGGGTTATCAGCTAGTAGTCTTTAAGAAAAATAAATCTACCGTCGCGTCGCCTTAAGTAAAAACTCCGTCTAAAGAGGTGTCCGATCTCATTTTTTGCCGCCATCTTTATAACGCAACACTTACACTATAGGGATACAAAAAACCAGCATCGCCTCGAACTAAACGGCCGATAAAAGCGAGCCGCGTTATGGCTATAGCAGAAATTAAACGCCATCAGCGACAAGGCCGTAATCGCGACACGTCGCGTTCACGAAATCCGAAACGTTTAGCGGTTAATGCGGCAAACGGCATCATTACACGAGCGGATACGACGCGACTTATTTATCGAAACTGGGGACGCCGGCGGTTCAACGGGCTGTCGAACAAGATAATTACCTGGACGGCGAGGCAAGTGCCGTAGAAAGTGCCTCCGCAGCCCGTGGCCCGCGTGACAATGTAGGAGTGTCGCAGGGGCCGGTTGTGTTTTAATAGACGACTTATTCCGTAGACTGGTCTCACGACTAGTGGCGAGCGAAAAATTTACAGAATTTTCTTGAAATTAAAAAAGTGAGAAATGAAAGCCAGGTAGACATTGGTAGGTTTGGAATCAAGTACGATCTTAATCATGCAACTGATGATTCCATGCACCGTAATGTTATGGAAACTCGAGACCTAGTACTCTTTTAAATTTTAATTCCATATGAACATATTGAAAAAGTATTAGTACGTTCATTAATCTGTATAGCATGTAGTGCTGTTTGGTCCGAAGATCAGCCCAAACATTAAGTTTAATTTTCTTTAAGAGAGCGTTAAAAATTCAATAAACGAGGCAGCTTTAGAATGCATAAGTAGCCAAGGGTGCCCAATCACACTCGCACGTCAAGTTCTACTGTATGATGTACATGCTTTGAGTGAAGCACGCTGCCAAAATTTCCCATGTGTAGGCTACAGTGAGCCCCTTCTGTATGGACATCCTTCCCCCATAAAATTATACTATCTTTACTTTGTATAACGTGCATTGAGCGAACGAGCGTGAAATGTGGTCTGAAGTGCTTAAGGCATTAGCAAGTCATTTTACTAAATAATAAAAGATTTTTGTAGGTAAAAACCCTTGTTATAACTTCAGCATCATGTTAACCTACACAGGTGCAGCTTCGCTTGCAATTAATAGATGGTAATACAAACAAATTATATTCTTCCATAGAAATTGATTGACTAAAACTTTGAAAGGCCGTAAGGCGTAGCCTTTAGAAGTCATCTTCATTCTGAGGAAAATCGGCAAACATAAGCACTATCCACATTAATTTGACGCGTAAATCTTGAAGATCGGTCTAGTAATTACTAAGAACTCAAGTCTTTCAATTGCGTACAAATAAAATAAAGGATTTAAAAATTACTTAGCATTCTTAAAAATACTAATATCAATCGAGAAATAATTTTTTTTTAAAGTTAACGGCCACGTATGGTATAATTAAATCTAGATCAGGTCTACTTACTGAAAACCAGGAGGACAAAAACCAGTTTTAATCGTATTTATTTTTCTTAATAATACAAATATCATCATATAGATAAACATGATTTTTTATACTTTTTTATTTTTTAAACTTTTTTACACTGATGGTATAGTTAAATCTATGTCAGATTTATTTACGAAAAACCAGGAGGGCAAAAACCACTTATTGAGCTAATATAACCATCATAAGCTCATGGTGTGAAGACATTTATGAGGTAAAAACACTTAATAAAAGCAATAAAATCTTGGTATGAACTTGTGTAAATATGACCAGTCCGCAAAGTGGTCCGCTGGCTGTAGACAACTTTTATTGAACCAGTACCTGACGTTAATAACAGCCGTTTATGACCAATAATGGCATACACCAATCGACGACGTTCACCACGACCGCAGCTAGCCCTTGAATTATGTCGTTTAACAACCATTTTATTGGGGAAGTAAGTTTAATATCACGTTCTTTTACGATTATTATATCACAATTACCATTTTTAATTGACCATTACAGACTTACTTTGCGGCAGAACATTGTTATAGCATGTTACGTACGCTTTGTTTGCATTGAAATTAGTCGATTTCGACATGATTGCTGTTTATTTTCCGCGTGTTTCGCGGGCTGAAGGTGACTTCTGATTGGTGGTTGGTATAATTAATGTGTCTGCTACCATGTAACTATCAAGTGGTTGTTTTCATTTTGGGCAGTCCCATTTAATCAATTTATATTTCTAGGTCATGAGACCACGCGGTAGATAGACAACCTTTCACTTAAAGTTATGGTATACCACACATTTGTTTACATATATTCACACACATGGATACATTATGTTATATTTTTCAACTCTTATCATTTGAATCTTTCTTTAATGTATTAGAGAAAGATAATAATAATATTAATAAAAGAATAATGATAATAATACATTAGGCCTACTCCTAATCTAGGACTAAAATCAAGATGACCATGATAAATCCCACATGAAAAATGGTTCAAAGTAAATTGTTCTAGCATTTATTCACGTTGAATATCCCTTGTGGCAAAACCTTATGGGTGGTCCTTATGTACAGTGGCAGGTAGTGGTAAGTATCAGGTAGTGGCAGGTATGGTAAGTATAAGTAGTGGTAAGTAAGGTATGGTAAGTAAGTAAGTAGTGGTAGTGGTACGATTGTTCAGTGCGTTCGCCTCATAATATTAAAGCGTGGGGCGAACATTTATTTCTTTAGGGTCAACTAATTAGAAATAATCAGATTTGTAAATGATATATTAGTGACTTTTAAAGGCAAAAGTCCTTGAAAATTAAAGTAAAAATATTGATATTTATAGCGTATAATGTAAAAAGTTCACAATAAACAATAATTAATGTATGTTTGTAATTAATTTTAACAATCACCATTCAATTAATGAACTTCAGTTTGATTAGCGGCGAGACGGGAATTCCTGTACTTAATGTACCCTATCTATTGTTAAGGCATTGTTTGTTTTATTTTTGGAAATTTGTCGATCAAGGATGTTATTTACAACAAATAATTAAATTATGTCTAAGGATTCTACTCCATTTAATGCATAATTATATTGATGCGCGAAGGTAAATACTAGTTTAACAAAATTTTAGTTTGCTAATTCAAACCATTTTTAGAGTTGTTATTCTCTTTAAAAACTGTTTTATATAAACACGTTTGTAATTACATTTAGTGGGCAATTTCATTTACTCGTTATAAATAATAAGTGATAAACCTTTCCAAAAGAACCTATCTGCACAATATAAATTAAAGCAGGTATTTACACCATTATTAAAATAAATTGATTCGATTGAGCTTTGAGTTGTTCCAAAATCCAGTAACATATTTGTCTTGTGTTGTGAATACACATGTTCGCACCACGATCTCGGAGGAGCGAGGTGGGCGACTCGCACTGCTGACACACTCCGCGCTGCAGGAAGCTGAGTTGATGTATCGCCACCTGTTACACCACACCCGGGGTCTGGAGAAGTGCAAATTGCTCTTCTGATGACCACTCCAGCGTAATAGCGGCTAGTTCCGCCCGCAGCGGTGTGCGTGTGTGCGTGCGTGTGTATCCGCACATCTGTATGTGTTTGACTTACACTCCGCCCGGCCTCGATGCCGATATCATCGTAATTGCCGGATATTGGCCTCCGTCCTCGGGTAATCGGTAGTCGGCTTCTCTGAGAGTTAATTTTGAAATTACCATCAGCGACATGGAAGATGACAGAGTAAACGCTGTTGGATTTATAACCTAGCGTCAAAGCTGTTTTGAAGGTTGAAAGTGAAAGATGCTTTGCTATTAGTTGCTCAAGTGATAGCACAGCAGTCTATGCGGACTAAAAATTATAAGGATTTTAAAAAAACACAGTGATCTATAGGACTCTTAAAGTGACCTCGTGACACCGAATGTAATCATCTTCCTTGCGTTTTCTTAGTTTAAACGGTTTCTGTTATATAGTCAAAGCATGATACCTCAGATTTTTTTTCAAATTTCTTAATCCTTGATTCTAAAAGCTAAGAAATAAACCAGCTGGCTTTCTTGATCCTTGATTTACAAGATAGAAATTTAGTTTTTAACTTGATGTTTCAGTAAGGTAACGAATTGAGTATACTGACGTTTTTATTTTCATTCATATATTAACGGGCATGAATTACGATACTTTTTAAGCATTTTGTAATACTTTTTTCTCGGCCTGTGTGCGCCTTAGAAAAATCTAAGTATACAGTTAAAATTGTAATTTTCCGTAGATTTGCACAATCCCTTCATAATATGCATTCGTTTTAAGAGCACGAAGACAAATTTATTTGAAATTAAAAATAATAATCGTAGCATTGGGCTTATGGACGGCGTGGGCCTACTGATTTGAAACCAGTTATACTTTTCAAACAGTATACTTCTTAATATGTTCTTTTTTACTTTAAGAACTGTGATTTTCCCTTCAGTAAAGAATGTACCCTCACCAGTAATTCAAACCACTGTAAAATACAAAAACAAATTGTGTTTTACACTGGTATCATATTTGTTTTTGCCAGCAACGTATGGTATGAAGTAGATTTCTTTCAAGAGTTTACGCGCTTGTATGCAACGGAACTAGAAGACCTTCAGCTTTTTATTGAGTCCACTTTTTTCGCCAACTCCAGAAAGGCACTTGCCATGTGGTTACGACGCCTTGAAGCTGCAGGTGGCTCAACCATTTCATGTATTTGAATCATCTGGAGGCCACAAAAAATTGAATTACAGATTTTAAGTGGTGTAGTCGAAATGACTAGAATAACTTAAATCTTTTTTGAACACCTCGTTTTTTAATGTATCAAATTGATTTAATTTTACTCCAGTTTCGATTTGTTTCCAATTTTACATTTTCTGTTTTAGATACAATATTAATGATTCTAAAAATTCTATGATTTATGTCCGTTTTCTGATCAAATTAAAAATGAATAATACAATATTTTATATAATACAAAGCGTTTGCTAGCACCTTTATTTCATAAATTACAAATTATTATTATTTTACAAATTATGCTTTTGCAGCGAATTTCATTATGAGAATAGATCAAATCAAAAATGTTAAACCGATTACAAAAAAAATTATAATAATGGGTGGAGTGCTCCACTCAAAGTCCGTGGAGAGTTTGGACTCCCTCCCTTGTTCTAACAGCAGTATTAAACTTTAAAATCCTGATACTTTACACTTTCGATCTTTTAATTTAACACTTTACTCTTAGCTAACCAATGGATTTGCTTTATTATGTCATCTTTCCAAAAAAAGATAAAAAAATAATTATTTTTAACTTTAAAATTTAAGTATATGTAACAAACAAAACATATATTCTTATAATATTCTTGTCAATTGTATTACAATTGCAGTGTTTTATTAAAAATACATAAGGAAAAAGTTTATTTCCATGCCCGATTTCTAAACTATACATTTATACCAAATTTACAGGTTGCATTAAGGGCTAACAAACCGCAAGGTTTAAGGCCAGGACAGTTGTTTTACGCTGAGTAAAAACCTCGTCAAACCGGAGTATAAATCCCCAAAACCATGCTAATGAGGGCCAGAGGCCGATGGCCGCGGTCAGCTGGGAGGGTGCAGAGCGGCGAGACAACATTAAAACATTTATATATCTATGTCGAAAGGTCTGAAAGCCTTTAGAGTATTTGGGAGGATCTGCATGGAAATTTTGCAATGAACATTTATTGTAAAAATATTTGAAAACTGGATATTTGATATATTGCAATACTAGAATAATTGGTTTTGTATAATTTTTGTATTTTTTTTCTTTTAGGGGGAAATAAATTTATTCTATGTTGTACACAATTTTCCAAAAGAGACTTTGAAGAATTTTTTAAGTGATACAGAAACCTCACATTTTCCCTGACCTCATTACAACTGAGTCAGATTTCAAAATAAATACAGTAATCCAATACAATGTAATTTTTAAAACCTAATCCTAATCTTAAAACAGTCAGAAATAATCATGTTGGGATACTTTATTCAATAGTTATTTTTAGCAATATTCACTCGAAATAACAACGCTCTACAAACTTTTCATCATAAGTAGTAGAAACTCTTTTGACAGAAAAATACCCTTACTGTCTACCAAGAAAAGTAAAAACTCTGCACACATTAACCACTCGACGCAACGTCCCTCTAGACAAAAGCGAGTGCGCGATCATCAGAACGGTTCGGAATCATTGATTGTGGCGATATTTCCCGGTAATCCTTTAATTAGAAACCGAGGATGTCATCAGCGCGCCGGCACGCGTCGTGACAATCATTAGCCCAAGACAACGCTCAGCTCGCGTTGTGCTCGGTGCCGTTCCAGCGGCCTACTGGACTTACCGGGAAATGCGAGTAATTATTGACTGGGAAACGCTAGAGACCCGCTTACCTCGACACTTCTGCCAACCCACCGTTAAAGTCTCCAGCGCTGCAACAATATTATTTTTATGATTAAATGTTATGCCAGCGTTAAAAAGATAATACAGAGTATACATATTAAAGACTAGCATTGCAAACACACGGTCGTTGCCTTAAAAAGGGGAAGGGGGTTACATAGGTAACGACAACAACATGTTGTTGTCGTTACTTCACTGACTTTTCAAAGTTTACAAAATAAATCGTGAAATGTGTTTATGATTATTGGCTGCAGTTTACTATTAAAATACCTACAAGTTTAAAATAATAATTTTGTTTGTTTTCAGGTAAGATAAAAACACAAGATTACAGCCATGGTCTCAAGTAAGCATTAAAATTTTTTCGATTAAAAAACTGATAATGTTTTAATACATAGATACTTGAAACTAGATTTATTGAGGTACTTAAAAGTGTTCTGATGATTACTTTGCATCCAAATGTATTCAGTGAAGTCGAATTTTAGACTAGTCCCATGAAGGACTAAACAATTGTTTCGATTGATTGCAAAATATAACAAATAACTTATAAGCTATTAAAAATAATACGTCTACCCTAATATCATAATATTCGTCCGAAAAAGGGGTTTCTGTAGGTCTACGATCTATGAAATCTTTGTTTTGATTGAAGTTTGTAAAAAAAGTTTTACATGTCTATTTTACAACTTGAATAAGAAAAATATAATAATTTTACTCTATATTTACTTCTTCTTTTCTAATTAGCATATCTTCAAACGTATTCACGAATTTATGAAATACAAATAATTGAAAATTAAAACGATTCAAGCAGAAGACACGCCAAACTGATATACCATACGATTGCAAACCTCGAGGGTGCAAGATACAACACTTAAACAGTACTCACAAATATGAGCATTGCGTAAGCTTTCATTAGCCAACAGCTGTAAAAATAATACGACAAATAACTAACTACCATGACTCTTCATTAAACGGGCAACCGCCAAAGGTCAGGAGAGGAGGCAGAGAGTTATGAGTGAGGCATTCATATGCGACTTGCAGGACTATGAATAATAATGTATCGGACTTGTGCTGCAGCCCGGCCTTGCAGCATGAGGAAGCGGTACAACCGAGGAAGGGGTTAAAAACTGGAAAGTAGCTAGGTCATGGAAGCATTTAATAAAAAGTTGTCTGACTCCTTGCAAGAGTAAAAAGCTGTACACAAACACCCATGTTTATTTATAATCCAGGAAATTTTGGGATAAAATAGTGAAATGCGATAACAAAACTTGAACAAGCTGAAACCTCCCAAATTAAAACGCAAGTCCTCAGAAATTCCTACTCCGGCTGCCGTCTTAAAAAACCATTCTTGGTCCGTGTTTCTGTTTAAATTTGTACAAGCAACAAAAAAACCATAAGATATGCAATAAAAATGTGAATGGCGTTTTTGTAGAGGACTGAGTTTCCAATCTAAAAGAAATAATAAGAAATTTTAAGAATGACTGCAATGTTCATTAACTTTATAAAGTGTTGTAATTTAAAACATTAAGGAATACACGTAAAAATTTTATGTAAAGTACATTCCCAACGAATTTTACTCAACCTTTGAAGTGCTGCATGAAAAATCTGGAGAAATTCAGAAAACCTATACGCATTGTCCTCTTTAATTTGACACATAAGTCTTAAGATCGGTTCAGTTGTCACTGAGAGCACATACTCTCATATTGCTTATTCATATTTAGGACTTGTAAATTAATTTTATTCTTACAGTTTTATGATTTATAGGTTCCCTGTAAATTGTGGAGATTCCATCTTACTGGATTTTAAAATATACATTTGAAAGGCAGGGACTGTCTGAGCTAGACTGACCGCAGGTCTGCCACAGGGCCCTCCACGTGTGCGGACACGTGGCCCCGGCGCCTGCCGGCATAATTGAACACCAGTTACACCGTCACAGGTCACGACTGCAATGCGACTGTTACTCATGCGCGTCACGCGTCACACGGTCATAGCGAGCCTACTCTGCATCACAGTAAACACGACGTAGGCGTTAGATCGGACTAATCACAGTATCACCTCAGCCTATAAAATACTTGTGCGACCTAAAATTAAATAAAAATCGTTAAAGTCTATATACTATAAATATTTGCCTGGACCTGAAATTCTTGTATGTTTCACGTTCTTTTGACAATTAAGAAAAAAGAGGAACGTAGTATATGGATTATCCAAAATTTATTTAATACGAAAATTAATCCTTAGATTAAATACGCGGTCGCACTACTGCAGTGAACACCAGTGTGGGACCGACATCTGAGGGCGCTAGGCAGCAGCCAACGCTACGTTACGGGGGTGCTCTGGGTGCTCACCGTTTTGGTCTCACAAATATAAGGTCATAGAACGAATATAAGGTCCTGGTTATTAAACGAAACGAAGTTCATCCAAAGAGCGTTTATGTTATGTAAACACATTTCCAAAGGACAAGTTACTGTACACTGCAATAGTTCCCGGAGGAACAGCTTCCAAAGCGGTAGCGTCCCAACTGAAAGCAGCGAGGATGATTTAACAGACTTACCGGCAGTCTTCCCGTCCTCGACCTTTCACTGGCCGCGCGGTACAGGTGATAGATTCATGGACTGCCCAACCTTCGTGCGCTGTATCAGGCAACATACTTCATACTGTGACACAACCGGGGGAAGTATTAGCCGCCGTAACTCCGCCACGGGCACAACGGCACATGAGTCCGCAAGGCCGGCGCAGTTTCCCAACGCGGGCCAGCAAGGCCGCCCGGTCCACAATAGATCAGCGGCACGACGTCGATAGTTGCAGTGTAGTGGACAGGCGCAACTACATCGACCGATGAATGCAGAGCCGATTCCACTTTTCCAACCACTAGTTAATGTTGAAAACCTTGTCCCACTAATAGTAAGCTATACGGTCTGTGCAGAAGTAATAGCCCAGGGTGTCAATAGCTGAGCGTCGTGACAGGTGGTAAATATTGTTATAGTTCAGCAATCCTTGCAGACGTTAAATTCCTGAAGTAAAACAATATACGCTTCCCTATATTAGATAAATGTAATAACGGATTGACTTAAAATGAAAAAAAATCATTGTAGTAGGATGGTAGGGTAAATCTGCACAGATAAATGCAATGCTGAACTAGATAAACAAACATAACACTGATTGGGCTGTCACTCATTTCTGCAGTAGCAAGTGGTGATTCATTGTTCTAGAACACCCCGGTTCTACTGAAATTATCTGCAATGACGAGTGATGCGATCATGATATTTTTCCTTTATTTTGTGAGATACCGTTACCTTAATAAGATAAGACCGTTACCTTTGGGGATTTGTCAGATGTAAAAAAAAAACATACAAATGACGCGGAAAACACACGGACATTAATCAAAGTAATTTACCTTTTGTAAATTGGTCTTGAGTTGTCAAATATACGTTTCTTAGCTGTACGCGCTTCAGACTAGTGACAGTCCATCTTCAGCATCGTAGTTGAAGTACTATAAATTACTTTGATTAATATTTATAGGTGTCAAGGCTGTTTTTGGATTGAATTACACACGGACAAACACACGTACATTAAAGCGTCCCAAAGTCCTTTCCCAAGTGTGATATATACAAGTTATATATCACCTTCTGACGTTATATATGCAATAAACTATCTTTATGAGGCAAACTATGGTTTTGTCGGGTGCCTCCACCATAGAAAAATACAAAACACTTTCAAATTAATTGGCATGCACAATAATTCCAATGATGTTGCCAACCACCAGTTAAGGTAGAACTCCAGCACGCGTAACAGTACGCTATCCAGTCTATGTAACAGCCCGGGCTCTACCGAGGTCGATGTATGCAGTAGCCAGCGTTACAATCGATGTTTATGTAAATGCCAGGGTACATGTGAACCTGCGACTGGGGGCTCTGTAATCACCACTGAGTACGGCGACTTATGCTTATCTGTGATCACAATCCGCGCTTGTGGCCTTGGCTGCCCGCTGAGCTTCGGAATAATGCAACAGTCTGAATCTGAATAGGATTGAATAAGAACACTGTATTAGTTTAAACTAAATGGGTCTTGGGTTTAACCAGTAACCATCCTAAAACGGTTTAAGCTGGTTAAAATGGTTACGGCTTTAAGCTGTACTAATGGAATACGATAAAAAATAAATTGAGAAGAAGCATGATGAAAATGCTGAAATGGTGTTATAAGGAGGAACTTTCCATCTCATGATATTTTGTCCTGTAAAGCCGTGAATGAAATTTTTTACTCTTAGTACGTTTCAGAAGTTATCAGTCCATCCTTGATACTAAAGGATGAACAATTTTTTAAATTTTTATTAAGTTTTCGATATAATATTTAATGACGATTCATCAAAAACCCTGAAAATTTGGCCCAAGTAAGAATTACTTTATACCAAATATAAAAACTAAAATACTTAAATGTGAAGTGGTCACACATTCTTTAAGATCGAGAGACAGTTTTAAATTTTAAAAGACCATTTATTTGAAACTGACTCAAGAAACACTTCTGAATCTATTTCTTTTGAATATTTTTGCGATTTAAAGGTTTCTAGTGAAAAATATCTTGATAGCAGAATGCAAATAAAAATTTCATTACATCAAATCCATCACATTGTTATCATGAAAACTATTTTATATTGCTTAGAGTGTGAATTCCATTTGCCTGTGAAGCTGCCTGTACCCATTACCCTTCCGTGGAAACTCAAATGACTAGGTAGAGTGTTTACTCCAATTTACCTGCGAAGCTGCCTGTACCTATTACCCTCCCGGGGAAACTCGATTGACTATTGTCCTGTAACTGTCACGACTGTCAGCGTCATGGCAATGAAGCCATTGGACTTTCATGGCGAAGTCTGCATCGAACACAACACTGCACCTGTCCAGAGCTGTGCCATACTTGCTCCTCCCTGGACTACAGCGCTCGTCGACCACCTTTTCTAGACTGACAGACTAGATTGCGCTGAAAAGAAGACCAATAAGTTCAAAAAGTCATATACCTCCACTCTTTGTTTGTTGTTGGCTAACGTTAGTGATTTATCTTTAACATTTATAAAATTTTAGTTTTGAATAAGTTTATTCTCTCATTTTCTGAAAAAGGACCCGTATTTTTACGTAATAGCCTATATAAGACAGGAAAATCCAACAGTACTAATTTTAGAGGAAATAATGCACACGTTTTTAAAATAAGAGAGACACGATGCTGGTTTTCGCGTGACTTCGAAGTAATTAATTACACGATATGAGCAGTATCCGGTGGAGAGCTGTGGTTACTGAGCGCATGACGCAGGGGGCCTTCCCGCCTCACTGCGTCACGTGTCACACTGCACGACGCGGTCAGTCAAGTTTATAGTATGATATTACCTTAGGTCTAGTTAATCTATTATGAACTTGAGCAATTAAAGATATAAATAGTGGTTCTTTCATAATAATTATAAGTGCAAATAATGATACTACTCCGCATAAAACTTATTTCTAATGATCATAAGATTGTTATAGGACAAATTTATTTAACTACCATTTTAATTTAAACAGATGTTTGGAGTATAGTTATTTAAATTTATGAGACTATTATCCAAGTTAACTAGAGTGGCTCAACGAGAATCCAGAATAGATTTCATTTGACTAGACTTCACAGCATTAATTAGTCTGTAAAATGTTTTGCATTCCCAATTACCACCTGAAAGATGTATTTATGAGAGCCTCGGGGGTACCGCCGACGGAACTATACATATACATCCACATTTAAATACCCGATTCATATTTCAGCCATAACTCCTACAGCCTCCTAACCTTTGGGCACTTGCTGTTCGTTAATGAAGACGCATGGCTTGTAGCTGGATATTTCACCTATTCCCAAGAGTGCACTAGCAAGAGTTGTCGTACAGGTTTCAACTCCGTTATCTAACCGTTAAATTACGTCCTCCCCCTTATGAGATAAAAAGCTTCTAATACCTTTTCATGAAATATGAATGAGTTCCTTTTCCATCTTTTTTCTAATTCGCACTAAGAGTGATCTCACTGTAAAGTGTACTTATTATTTTTAAAGATAGTTTCAGTCCGGGTCAGAGTAATAAACAAAATGTGTTTATTAAAATAACCCTTAAACAAATAACATACCAAATGAAAATCTATTAAACTTTTTTTGTTAACTTAGTAACTAATAGATATATTTATATATTTTATCTGTCTGCTTGGTTCAACTTATAATTTCAGTAGTAAAGTTATGTGATCACTGATCACATAATGTAAACTGTTATCCAAAGGACTTAAAAATATTATATGTTCTGTCTAGATATAATGTACATATACGGCTGATAAGTTCTGTCTAGATAGAATGTACATATACGGATAATTTTCTGGTGCTAGATTACTGTTACATATTCGCTAGCAAAGTTTACTCCGATCAGCTGATTACTGAAATGTTATTCTTCCATGAGAATTGTATTGACTCAACCTTTGAAGGACTTCAGGGCATAGTCCCCTTAAGGAAAAATGTTCATTCTAAGGAAAATAGGCAAACCTGCACACATCCAAATTTGACTCATAAATCTTGAAGATCGGTTAGTTAGTCACTGAAGAGTCAGATTTTCGATTGCGTATTAACAAGTAGGATATAATCATACCTTATTGCAAACTGCTGGTGGCTTTCAACAAAAAATTGTGTGTTGTAAAACTAAACACTGGAGTAAAGTCATGCGTATGTAGGAATATATTTTTCAGCTTCTCTTACAGGGACACTGCCGTTTAGTACTTCCATACCCGGCGTTTGTCCGAGTCACTGTGCCGGTGACGATTGAGTCATTGTCGAGGGTGCAGCCCGTCGTACAGCGAGTAGCCCTCGTCTTATGACACGAGCCTCGTAAAAAGTAATGGTTGCCACTACAGCGCTCAGCTTACGAGCCGGCTGGCGACTCGCTCGCTCGTATGAGACTCGGAACTGGTATACGGTACTAGGAATGTTTTACTACATTTTTACAGGATAGATTTTTCTTCAGAGTGTGATAGTTTAAGACACGCGCAGAAAAACAAATGTATAAGTAACCATAATAATAGAAAGAAATATTATTATGGTTTGTATAACGATATGAGTAAAACATATACCTAAAATCTATCATTTCATAAATTCACGATTTATTTTTTGATGTAAATTTAAATTTTACTTTTAAAATACACTGGAATCCGGTTATTGCTATGTGTACAATTGGAAGGAAATTAAAGTTGATTTGGAGTTTGGTTTTAGACATCCAATTTAATATCAGATTTTTTAAAGGAGAAGGCTTTTGACTGGTTATAAAGTAATAAACCACATTTTTCAACCATACACGTATTGGCAAGGAAATATCAAAAATGGATAAACTGCATACGTTTTAGTGAATTTCTCCTATAGGTTTGGTTTCAACCCTGTTTGATTTGCAAAATTCATGTTTTTATTTGAATATTAAAGAAAGTCTGTCAAACTTGTCACGTAAAGTAACAAACGAACCTATGATTACAACACGTTTAATTTGTAACCACACTCTCCCGTCCTTCGATTAAGCTCAGTTGACGCGGCTGTCCGTCAAGCAATCAACGCCTGCAATTTGCGCAGTATTAATAAACAAATCATCCTCGATTTTCATTACGCATTCGTTATGCAATCAGTGTGGAGCAATCTGAGGTAAACAAACAGGAACCCGCCCCATCGACGCCGGGGAGCGCCGACGGGAGAAGTATGGGCTCGCATTATGAACGTTTGGCAGGCGGCAATTACAGGTAACAAGCCGTCATCAGCTGTTGTGACGGGTAAATAGGGACAATTACTAGCGTTATCAGCTGACACATCGCCTGTCTTGGTCCTCGTGGTCATCTGACACCGCCACAGCCACGGGCGATGAGAGACGTTCAGGCCCGGGGGTGTAGGGAATACAGTCTGTTTTGTCCAGTGGCAAATCCATGAAACAGTTGTGATAAATTATAGTAGTGTTCTGATATGGAAGATGTTTATTATATCAGTATTGAGTATAATGTGTTGATTTGATAGAGCCAACCGGACTTGGGAAATTAATTACGGCCTATTGAAACAAAACTAGCATGAGATAGTTTATTTTAAACTTTTTTGTAAAGTTAATACACCCTTTAGCGCATTCTCTCTACAAGAATTTACTTTAAGAAATCTTCATGCAAAATGACTTCATGAGGTAGCTGGAAAATTAGTAACAATGCAAGTCCCTTAAACGCACTTTAAACTTTCACATTTTATAATAGAGTAGGTACTCGCTGTACCTCAGGCGAGTAACCCTCGCTTTATTTTCGGAGAGGGGCTTCATTAGATTTTCATGTTGGCAATCAATTTAAATGTCTTACGCACTGTGATTAAAGACTCTATTGACTCCTGTATGTGAAATTTCATTGTGTTAGAAGTTCAAATTACGCTTGTACTAAACCATGTAAAAATGGTGTCACAATCATCAATATTTTAACTACTGACTTAAAGAGTAAAATGTTTTGTTGACAGTGAGTACTCCTGCTATAGTAGGAGAATATTATACTTTTCAGAGTATACTATACTACACTAAGTCTATAGAACTTTGATTGAACCCCACTCTCCATCACCGGCTAACGGCAGGGTTCAGCCATGGCCCTTAACTACTGAGAAGTATCTAGAACGCAATCTGATTAACACCCGGAGCAGGTTCCCCGTAACGACCAGCAGCGCCAGCGGAGGGCGGGCTTATCGTAAACACAACATTGAAATTATTACTTAAATATATCCTTTTCAGAGACTTAGGTTTGGTATAAACAACGCATATTACTGTCATCCAGTGAATTAAACTGGAAAGACATTCAAGGCAACACCGTGCATTATAATAGGCGGTTTAATGTCTGATTAGCAGATTGAATTAAGATAAGCAATTTACTGTCGCGGCAGGGGGTCCGCCGCGCCGGCCTAGGCTGGGCAAATATCACAAGGATGTCGTGCTGGTGGTCCCGTTCAGTAGGATTTACCGATTCGTTTCAAGCAGTTAAGTTCAGTGGCGTAGATTCTAAGGGGGGTTTGGGAAATATATTCCCCCTTGCCCGGAAAATATGTAAAAATTTGTCCTGTAAGAATCAAGCTGAAGTCTTTTGGCTAAGAAAAAAAGATGAACAAATAGGTTTAATAGGTTGCCTGCAAACTGCTGTAAAACCGTCATGTTTGCCGATCTCAAGTTAACGACGCAGGAAATATTACACTTGCAAATAAAACGAGCGTTCATAAATCAATCGCACGTTTACCAATCTAAATAGGTAACTAAAATAGGTTACAAAAACTAACTCTCCTAATGGCGAGAATGAGATTGGAGTAATGCAAAAGACGAGAATAACCGTAAAAGAATAACACCAATTTAACGATAGAGGTTTATCGTTGGGGTTGATTTGTGGCATACTAAATTAATATGCTACGATAAAAGTCATTGTTGACGATAGATATTTCAGTAAAATTGAACTATACCCCTCCCCTTCGATGCCGCCAAGTGATGATAATATCACCCCCACGCAAGTTTACTTCGTGCATAGCTTCGTGCGAGCAAGATCCAACCAGTTCCTCGTCTAATGGAAGGACAGTATAGAGTACCTTGGTTTTTTAGTGTTTTTCATACTATAATCAATTATTTAAGGACCGTATTTTATTCAAGATAGAATAAAATAGGGCGAGAGAAGTTTTCCAAACCATAAAGTTGCTCCAAAATTCATGTATGGAAATTACCCTTAGGAAAGCGAATATACTCAACAAGTATATGACAAATTTTAGCAATTCGAAAAATAATTCCGAACAAAGTATTAAAAATTGTGTCACCTCACTTAAGCTTCCAAGCGTTTCGATTCAATTTGAAGACTCTCTGTAAAATTTAATTTTTAATTTTAGAGTTAAAATGAACGAAAATTAAATAGTAGCCTACCTAGTATATGTTTATTCACATTGTAGTCATAAAACATTGATGTAAAAAATCATAATTTTTTTAACAACAGAAATATATTCTGATACAATCGGCTTACTGAATTTCGAGTGTTGGTAATCAGCTAGTTTGAAACAGTTAATTCAGTCTGTTTTATAATAAATAATACTATTAATAGTATATCTGTAGTGAGGTACCCGACATACACAAAATCACTACTAGCACTAAGTTATTGCTCATTTTACCCAGATAAGGTTACTAATTGTTATGGAGCACTATAACTACATAGTCCCACAACGGAACTGCCTGCCGACCTTTTCATCGTCCTATCTCGGCCTCTGCGATACATTTTACGACGATCGCTCGATGTTCCGTCTTAGTTTACGATGCCGAGCTCTCTTTGGTACCGTCATGTATATGTATCGGCCGACATAATAGAGACCGGCCGGTCCGCTATCAATATGGATACCCGCCCTGGTTTATGTCTGCTCTTGTCGAACTCTATTGAAAACAGTCAATGTCAGCAAAGCGTCCCGTATCACTTCGTGAGGAGGTTTATAACATGGACATTTCAATGTGGGTAGTTACAGCAAACGGAGCGTGGAAGGGGACTTTATGGCATTACAGAAGTATCAGATGCACTATATTGATAACTAATTCCGTTTCTCGTTAGAATAAAATATTTCGTTAATTTGAACGTTCTATTGCAATATTGTATCAAGACATTTATTTTCTCCCCCTACACATAGTATAAGGAGGAAGTGTTTTCGTCAAAATTTTCGAAATTGAGTTGTTAGTGGATATATTCGTTTTAGTGCTCCCTGGATCCAAAAAAGTGGTTTTCGAAATTGTGTTTGTCCGTCCATGTGGATGTATGTTTGTGCTAGAGACAACGCCATTGGTCCGATTTTCATGAAATTTGGCATATTATAGGTATAAAACCATAATATCTCCATGCTTTTTATTTTTTTATTTTTGAGGGTAGCTTATTTACCCCATAAAAACCCTAAAAAACTACAAAAATCCCAATTTTTCTCAAAAACGGATATAACGATTTTGATAAAAACTTCATATTTCATAGTTTGAGATGCTTAAAATGGCAAACAAAATGATACTATCCGCATGACTGTAAAAATTCATGTTCCGATTTTATGGGGATTTAAGTGTTAAAAAATTCAAACGTTTCAAATTTACTTAAAATAATAATAATAGATTAAAATATACCTGCAACCATTAAATTTAGCTTGAAAAAAATAAATCATCCAGCATTTTTAGTTATTAGTCTTCGTGAATTGGTTGTGGAGGTAACTGATAACTGAGGTAAACACAGTACGTTGTCTAATGTTATTCTTGTGACAAATATTTAAAACCGATATCTCCGTTATTTACCAACCGATTTCGATATTATTTTCTATGTATTTGTGAGATAGTAAATTTTTAATTTCTTTTATTTCATTACATAAGCTTTCTGGTTTTAAATTACTTTAAGCATTGATTAAAAGAAAGTCAATGCTTCAAGGGAGAATGTATGTGTCAGTCTCCTGATACCGTTTATTTAATAAAATGTAAGTTGATTCTTTCTTGATTTTAATTCCACCATAATTTTTTTCATTTCTTACAAAATATTAAACCAAACCTAAGCATTGCTTTAAAAGATTTTTTATAAATAAAAAGGACGGGACTGTAATACTTTAATTTTTACCAAGTTCGCATTAGACTTTGTCCAGTGATTCAAACCGATCCCGCACCCCTACACAACCTGCACAACTGACATTTGTTGGCCTTTTAGTTTTAGGCTGATCCTTCGGTATATTTGAAATTATACACTTTATTTTATATGAATATAGTAAAATACTCAAGTAATTCAGACGATTCTGATGCGTGAAGAGTTTGATGTGTGAATTGACATTACAAAGGCTAGTTAATCATAGTTTTTTTAAGTACTGTTATATTCTAGAGTGTTGTATCTAAGTAAGAATGGACTTCTAATTAAATGGAATTGAATTCATAACAATAATTAATATCAAATCACGAATATAACAGTTTTGTTCAGTACGTTTAAAGGTTTGTGCTGACTGAATGTTCCAATACGCGAGTCATCGTTTAGGTAGCCGGGCTGCGAGGAGAGTGTACGAGTGTTGGCTTGATCATGTAGGGCTCTTGAAGTCAGAGGATCTAATCTTCTTGAGCTCAAACAAAGTACGATGTCAGAACACAGCGAGCCGCGACCCAGACCGGAGACTCTTCTAGATCCTAGCCAGCGCTCCCACGGCGTTTTATTGACTGGTCTGTAAACAAAATTTTATATTCAAACGCTTAGTCAGCCGGCAGGTTCTGGTCTATAACTCCGGGTTTGGCAGCCTACCAACAAGCCGCAGTCACTTGGTGTACGGTCCGACCTTGGGCTTAACCTGTGACCCGGGTACACCCGCCCTGCACTGCGACTGTCCGCCTCCACGCCGCTGGGCCCTCCGCCTCGATGGCTTTATTATCATCGAAAGCAGCCTCTACATTTTTTAACTAGGTATACAACTCTTTTATTGCTTCATTGGATAAACCAATTCCATTGCAATAAAATTAACTTTGGGAAAATTAGCTATTATATATACTGTGGAATAAAAATAGAGATACAGAAGTTTCAAGTAAAAACCTAACTTAATAAAAAATTTAACAAGAATGTTACAATGTTCAAAAACTAATATATTTTGTAGAAACATACATAACACAATGTCTGATCAACGATTCCTTAATTAGTTGGAAAAAGCTTTCGTAATAGTTATTAGTAGAAAAACAGAACTGAAACAAACCAAATACAGAGGAAAAGAAGGGGATCACTAATATATGCTAAGTAAAACGTTTTTAGGAACGTCTGTCTAAGGATAGTCACCTTTTTGGGAAACGTTGATTTGGAAAAACACATGTACCTCTCATGTCTTGATGTTACAATGAACAGTTGCCTTCCTTTCTTGAAAGAGCATCGCGTTAGTGCTGACTACTACTTATTATTTATCCTATCCAACACGGTCAAAATAATTTACTGAGCCATATATTTCCAATTGATAGAGTTTCTTTTTCAATATGCAATTTGTTATTATTTTGAGCCCAATAAAACATCTCATAAAATAATGTAAAATTTAATGCTTGTAAAAAGTAAAAGCTTCACAGCAATGACAAAACTTTTTAAGTACAGTAATTGTCATTAATCCAATCCATTTTTTACCCATGATTCAACGGTTGATTCAAACACCGTCTTGGCCGCCTTTCACATAATAAATCAGCTCGACATCGATATTTTAGACACCTCAATACATCGGTGCATTGGCGCAATGCATAAAAATCGCCTATTTAACGGTCGAATTAAGAAATTAAATTAATACGAGACGAGCGGCCAGAATCAATAACTGAGTACAAATTGGTAGAGAGTGCGAGAGCTGCTGCGTTTGGCGAAGGGCCAGAGTCTCTTTCCGCTTTGAGTTTATGACTCAAAACTCCATTTATGTAATGGGGCTGCCTCCTCATAACTCGGGATCTCGTATGGCGAATGGTGTTTTGAGGCGGAGGCTTCACACTGAGAACGACCTCGCGTGAATAGCACAAGGAGCTCTTAGGACGCGGTAGAGATAAAATAGAAACGAGAAAGTAGTTCTATTGAAAATCAAAGAATCGGTTAGTGTTGTTTGACAACTGTTTAGAACAAAGTTTTTATTCGTTATTGAGTCCTTTAATGTATTCTAATTTCACTTGTAAAATTTTATTATGGTTTTTGACTTGAAGCAATATATACACCGTTTGTTTAAAGATTCACTGTTTGATTGATAACCATCTGAAAACACCCAAAAGTTTTAGATTTGACTTAAGACAGCTTAAATCAAACTTAAGAAACTTAACCGAAACAACCTTAATTTACCACAAACTATTTTAGTCTTTAGCAAATGGCTGAGTGCAGAGATCTGTAGCGCTCGGGAAGCCCGAAGGTCAGGAGGATCAGCTGAACTTGACATCTTGTTTAGCACGTCACGGTTCAAGGAGAGCCAATTTGCGAACAGCTGATGTGCACAGATAATCTGCCGACAGCTGATCTGACAAGTGACAAGCGCGGGACATCTCCCCCAGGGACGTTTGCCCACTCATGCGGATGTGAATTTTAAATGAGAAATCATCTCATTCATCAAATTTTCTGAAATATCAAAATACATGAATAAATAAAGCTATTTGTATTCAGGTTTTTAGTTAAGGACTGTCTCTCTACAGTCGATTACCACAGCTGGAGTTTTTTATATTATTTGGATTTTTTTCAAAACAGCGTGGTTTGAAAAAATGTTTGTAATGTAATAGTATAGTTCCACATACGCTATTGAATTGCGTACCGTCATTACAATCTAATATGTACAGAATATTAAGAATAACCAGGGCCTGATTAACCACTAGGGTGACTAGGCTGCAGCCTAGGGCGCCAGCCATAGGGGGCGCCACAGGATGGAGAATAAATATAGTTTTATTTTTTTTTAATTAATTAAAAGAATGAAACAAAATTCCCGCGCCCGCTTTTGCGTAAGTGCTAGGTATGTTTTTATTTAACCTAAAGGTACATCCTATAGTCCTTACAAGAGCAATAATTGCTTGATTGCTCGCTTGATTGCACAATCATCCCGGTTACGGCTCCGAGTATTTCCTTCAAAGTCTGGACATAACTAATTTCTGACTGAAAAACGTGTTCTATGCAGGTTACTTGGCCAGAAAAAACTAATAACTTGGTAAATTCTTTTAAGAGAAAAAAATTACACTATGAGTTTGAGGGCCTCATGAGTTGCCATGAACGGAAACAAAGAAAATGAAATAACATAATAAAATAAAAGCAGTTTTCAAACTACCAGCCATCTAGGAAAAATACAGAGTGTGATATAAAGCTCCATGGAGTAATAAAAAAGTTTTTAATTTTATGACACTGAAAACTACTAACTCTTTGGTTGCACTCTTGATGCAGAGCAAACAAACAAAAAATACTCCCAGCCTTAGCCCATGTGAGGCCGGGATGTGGGTGTCTTTGTTATATCCTCCAGCTGGTTCTAATAAAATATTATAGTAAGTTGATGAACTACTTAATATGAAATAATACCAAAGAAAACTCGGTCCACCAGGTAGAATAAGTCGAATGAAGACTGTTACGATGAATCTATATATCTGAGTCAGATGTGGCACAAGTCAAAAGTATAAAAGAAGAGCAGTAGGGGTGTACATTGCGAGAATGTCAGTTGATTAAGTGTCACAGGCAGCGGCGACTTGTCCTTGAACATGTACCTTTTTAAAATAGACTTATTTATGATTTTTTTGGTAATTTTTGCCTGCACTGATCATATTTCAGTATTTTCTGGGTTAAATGTAGTTTTTAAGCTATTAGTTCTGGAGGAATTAAATTCGTAATTTCCTCATATATACGATACATCCGGGGATATATAGGGGTTGGGGGGGTGAAGGGGAGGGGGCGCCAAATCAACTCAAGCCTAGGGGCGCCACACCTCTTAATCAGGCCCTGAGAATAACCACAAAAAATTTAACTTTGAAGCACAAAGCAGTCTTACAACCTCTTTGCTATCGAGAGCTTCAATATATTGGCGGACTACATGCAGGTGCGAGATAGTAACTATAGTAAAATAATATGTTCCAGGAAATTTATAAATATATTTTTTCTCAGCGAATCTAGCTAATGCAATTCTTGAACTACGTGTAAAGACTGAAGGTTTCGACTCATCTCTTCTGACCTTCTTGATAACTGACATTCCTTCATAACCAAACATTTTTTGGTAATTTTTAAAATTTACTAAATAATTTACACGTTTTTACAAGCTTATAGAGAGGTAAAATAAATTATTAATTTCATTAATGTAAACAATTAAAAGTTATCTTATGGCACCAACTTGAAGTTACAACATTTGAGGATTGTTAACAAGTTTCACGGTACCATTAACGATGACGATGACTAAGAAGATCCAAAGAAAGCCAACGCCCAGCGGGTGTCATTACCTCTGATGTTATCACAGCCAACCAGTCACGCTAGACAATGACGACAAAAAGATGAACAAGTTTATCAAGCAGGAAGAGTATCTTACACCGTAACCTACGCGTGTTTTCTCTCGCTAATTTAATTGCTTTCTCCCTTCAATGTCAGTCATAGAAATGTCAAGATAAAAGGCGTGCCTCATCATTGATAATAATTATTGATGACGAAGAAAGCTCGCGATCACAGAGCTATCAGCTGATTTTGCCGCTTCATTTTCCTAGTGTCATATTCCTACCAGCTGATTGGCTCGGCTCTTGACATTGATATGATTAGTTGAATTATGCCCATCTCTTGGAGCAAGAGTTTCAAGAGACAAGAAGTTTCAAGTGTTGACTTTGAGACATATAAGACGTGTTCTCGTTTCATGCCAAAATAAAATAATTATTTCAGATATCATCAAACCGGTTGATCTTCTCAAGGCTTGTAAGTTCTCATATCATACTTCTTTGATCAGAATTTTGTTTTGTAGGCCTACATACACCCCGAAGAGTTTGTGCCAAGTAAACTCTAAAGTAAATCGTGTTGTATTTTACCTTCAATAATTTTACCAGTTTGGTGTTGTTTGTATTTCTAAGCCGAGGGAAATTTGTGACAAATGCAGTTGATTAAAGAAATTTATTGCTCTTTGGAACAGCGGGCTTTCTTTCCCAAATGATCCAAGATGCATTCAGCAAACTGATAGTCAAATTCAAACCCACATTTTTTTTACCTGAACATATATCGACGAGTATATTTATGCCATGAATCATATTAGCAAAAAGAGATTTATTCATATAAATAATATGGAGAGAAAGAAACCCTTAAAATAGTCAAACCAATCTAGGCCCCTAAAATCGGAAAGGTTGTAGTATAAAACCACTGTAAGTTCAAACATTCATAAACCTACATTCTGAAATCATTCCAATGTTTCCATCACCTTAACCGGTCGGAACGCGGCGAGAAGGAAGTGACTTATAACACAATGGACCCTTCACGTCTCGCAGCTAAATGCGAGGCGCAGTCCGCTCTCATAGAGGGGGCGGACAGCCCGGATGATACGGCAAGGTGCTCATTATCCCTGTGCTGTAATGGCGAGAGAAGAGGCGGGAAGGAGAATGGAGCGATTCACGACGTTTTGTGTTGCGCCTTATTGTTTCCCTCATTCAAGTTGCAGAGCGTTTCAGTTTATCCGGTTGTAAAAAGACCGTAAAATTAATACCGAATAACTTTTATCGCACCATAATTGCCTTTTGTTGGAAGATTGAAGGATAATATATCTAGGGAAAAGCACGTAGTTGAATTATTGTAAGCAGCTTTCTAACAAGATTCTAGAACGGTGTTATGGGCGTAAGATATAAATAAAATGTTCGACGGCTTACTAAAATTGTATTAGTGAATTATATTGTCAGCGTCATACAATTGTGGACTTAAAAATTAAATTAACCAATACAATTTTATAGTAAATCACCTGTTTGAGTAATTTTGAAGCTCGCTATTTTATGCCCCCTAATATATCTGATGGTAACCCGCTTCGCTGGGCATTTAAATATAATTTTACCTGTTCATTTACGTTAAATAGCTGACAGATTCCAAAGCAAAAAATCAAAACAGTATTTTGCATGAAGTAAAAAGGTGAGGGAAAATAGGCCTATCTTTAACGGAACTGTTCCGTAAAAATAGGCCGGAGGGTTAAGGCAATAAAACCTCCCCCTAGAGGTAGAGGTTTCAGGCAGAGTATACCTTAGTGCTTACGTTAATAACCTGTAAATTAGAATAATGGGTTATTACCTCAAAATATGATATTGATAAGGATTTTTTAAATTAACATTTTAAACCCAAAATTGAAATTAAAAATTATTTTCTATAACTGCTAATAAATACGAGTAATCATAAAATCAGAGGGACAGGTTTTAAGCTTCCATGTAACAAAGCACCACATGAACAATATATTTGTCCTGAGCATTTGTTTGTTTTACAATAATTGCAATATTCTGTACAATGGCATTAACTGCAGTAAATAACGGTATAAGCTGTGCTACCACCCCAGTAATTGCACGCTGGCCGCTGCAGAGTTACTACCAGCAGTAAGCTAGGGAGATAGCGGGGGCGGGACACCGCGCAGCAACCAGTAAACAATAATCACGGAGACAATGGCCAGTAAATATATGACCTGTGGCCGGACACGATAACTCAATACACAACCACGGTCAACCCAGCAGTGAACCGTGAGTTGTGTATATTATGGGGCTCGAAAACATCACAAGTATGAATCAAAAATATGTATAAGATGTTTGCAGTAAGCCACCTGTCACAAAAATCACATTCAATAAGACTGAGGGAGAAGGGTACTACTTGCATTACCCTCAATATTACTTCCAATACCCTTAACTGAATAGCTAACTCAAAAAATCACTTCTTGGAAAATAAATTAAAACCATAACTCAACTAATGTTTTTTTAATGCTGCTTAATGGCATTTAACTTTTTATAGACTCATTATATTCATTATATACATTCACTGTACTTAAAAGTAAAAAGTAAATAAAAAATAGAATTTCATTGGTTACAATTACTTATTATTATGTGCTGTTTTATTCAAACTATCTATGGATGGTATTAGTTATCTGTGCAATTAATGTTAATAAATATTGTTAAATTTAGTCATTAAAAAACTAATTAAAAAGTTTTTTATTATGAATCACAAATTGCTCGTAGTAGAATAATCTTCCTAAATCCAATTCTTATTAAAATATTAATAAGAGCTCGCCCCAATTAAAACTGAATGTTTTTCTAAACAAAAATTAACAAGAAAACCTACTATGGTCATCTAGATCAATAACACGCCCAGTATTGGTTAAACATGAAGTAAAGAGATAATTGAATAAATGAATAAATAATTGTATACGAGTAAGCAAAGTCCAATTGACCAACAGGTGCATTAAGTTAAAAACTGAGAAGGTTGATTAGTAGACTATACTACTTTATCAACAAGGATACCCTCCTCATCGACCTAGTCTCAAACTGTTAAGGATTTGATTTAGAGGAAGACAATAAAAATAACAAGACTGTTATTACCTTGTATGATTCCAAAGTAGTTCATGTTCGTCGTTATCACAGTTACTCTTCAGTGGACAATAAGATGACCGAATGTCACCTGTCACATAACAATCAGGTCTGAGTCACTTATCGAGGCTAGAAGACGAAGAAGGACATTCTAGAGGCCGAAGTAGAAGGGATAATGCTGCAATTGGCAGTCCGAGGCAGACGTTGTATTTGTCCCGGAGAGGTAGGGCTCCATCGTCCTGCTCTCAAGTGTTTCAGACTTCAACCAACTTGACCTCTACTTTTGGTCTCTCGAAGGTGAATGTCAATGCTACAGGATTTCTTGAAATTATTTATACTCTCACCGATTTAGAAGTGAGACGTGCATATAACTTCCGCTTCATCTGTAATGACCGAAACAATTTCTACAGATGCTACATTAATAATAACATTACCGTATTTAATAAATAAATACTACACTAATATAAGGGTTGTCTCAAAGAATAAAGGAGAACAGTTAAATTATTCAAAGTTATAACATCCTTCATATATTCTCATTCTATACTGCAAATTATCCGGTTTGTCAAAACTCTTGTGTGATCATTGATATAAAAGTACGTGAAGATTGAACTTAGCATTTGAAATTAATGTCCTATCAAAGTGTGGTTGTCAAATGAACAAATGATGGAGGTAAAGATATCCAAATATTAAGTGAGCCATAAAATAAATATAAAAATGTATATTCCTTTAAAGAAATTTATATCGAGAGCTACGAAAGATGCAAAGGATGGTCGCATGAAAAATACGCTAGAGTTGTCAATTGACAAAATAAGAAGTAAAGGTATTGCAAATCCACAAGCTAATGTATAAGATGCATTACAAACTCTAAAAGTCAAAAGATTCAGTTGAAAAAAAAATTTGGATTGATTTGATTTTTCTCCTCCATTTTCAAGCAACAAAAATCGTATATGCGGCTTTAGACTTCAGTTTTTGATTATTTCTTACTTACCATAAAATATATTTTGTTTAAATTTTGAAACTACTTGAGCTGAATATATCATAGGTTTTCTGTCCGTTTACATATATTTTAAATGAACACCACATCCCAGTGTGTTCTGTTTCACAACGGTACACATGTGGCACGCCTGCTTCCTCCACTCTCAGTCAGCTGATGAGGTGCCGTTTTTGGCGCGAACCTCAGACCCCGACCTCCACGGGTCGCGACCCTGTCACTCCGTGAGGCTCTTGGGTCTGACCCATCCTGACTACTTAACGCATACCGACACCGACACTCTGCTACATCCCATTGTGAACAAACAGTATGGTTAACGGAAGTTCAAAAAATTATTTTACACAAAAACTGCTTACTGATCTACCGAATACTGTCGCACCAGTCAGTTACATAAAAAGTATGCTTCATGCCCCAACCTCCTTATTTAGCCCTACGTACTTTATTAAGAGATGTTTTCTCTCATCATAATATTTAAGATATAGTCATTACACCAACTATACCGTGTTCTCAAAAGCAGGTCCGTAGGCAACGCGATGTCGCAACACTAGAGTATGGCGCTGTTGATTGCCTGTTAACATGTAAATAGGCCGATTTCTCCTCTCATTTTTCTGCCAAGAAGATGTTAAATTTCCTCATTGCTTTAGACGTATTTCATTAAAATTCGTCTAGGGTTTTTTGGGTTCGTTTTGGATGATGTAGTTATACCATTGGTTTTGTTGTTGAATTATAATAGGTCTCCATTTAAGCAATCGCGAGTTGGGGAAATTGTCATCTAAAACCAAAATAAATAAGTTTTTTATGATATTAAATTAAATAATCATTTTTCATCTGTAGCATTTTATTATTGCTTATAAAATAAGTTCGTTTGTTGTTGGGTATAACATAATCTCCCCTCGAGTTGTTACCCGTTGCCCAGCAGGTAAGCCGTTGGATGAGTGGAGGGCTTCCTTATTGAGACATCTTTAGCAATTCATGAACACTAGACAATGGGTCTCGTGAACAATGGCAGGTAATCGCTCTATCTCTGTGGCGGCCGAGCTAGGAGACGAGTTCACCATGTGAAAATATTCTCGCTAAGTATTGTTCTAGCGAAGGGTACAAACAATAGGATGGCGATCCAACGTCCCACACTGGGTACTCAAATTGGAAAGTAATAGATCAGTCCGTTTTATGGACGGCGCACGGCGTCCATTTAATGGTGAAGTTGCAAAACCATGAAACTGATTAAGTTGAAAGTATATGGTTCAAAAATTTGTAATGTATGCAGCGAGAACAGATGTATGCGGTTTTTGGTATCTGAGGACACAGAACAGAAAGTTTGGTTTTTTTATTAGGGTTAGATAGGTCCTAATACCATATCAAAAATATATCAAAAAATTTTTACATTAAGAATAATTCCCTAAACGTAAAATAAATCGAGTTCGAAATCAGAACTGATGAAACTCCTGAATACGTGTCCTGAATGGTTTCATCTCTTTTTATTTGATTAATATTTATCTTTTGAAAAATTTGAAAACGGAAAATTTTAAATATTGTACCTTATTTTATTAGGAGGTGCTCAACCATCGACAAATTTTTTTTGTTAACTTCAAAGTATGTATATTAATATACATATTAATGTATAATAATATCGCAAAAGAGCTAGAGGTGGATCAAAATGGCAAGGTCGCAGCCAAGGGTATGATTTGATTCCTCACGGTAAACTGATCGGTAGCAGGTAGGTTTAGCAAGGCCGGCCATCGTCTCAACAACTCACTGTTGCTTTGTCCATTCTTCTGTCAGTCAGAACCATTGTGATTTACGTGGCCTTCAAGTTAATTTTAACAAGGAAAATGTCTCGTCATGAAGTCAAACCGAACTTGAGATTTAACTTCAATGAGCCACTTGGTTGCGTTTAAAGTGTATGTATTTGTTTATCTTCCTATAAAAACACGAGAAATGAATTGAAATTATAACCTTTGATGCTCAGTACTGAGAATATGCGTAATGTCTGCTTTAATGCTAAATCAATCATTTACTTTCTGAATGCAAACCTGTTCGTTTGTGGTTTGCGTTCAGAAGTTTAACTAACTCCTCCTTAGTTCACTTCCTTGTTCCTAGTGAAGTATTCTATGTACCGTGTATTGATTTTGCAGTATAGTCCTAAAATTAGTAAAACTGGGTGAACATTTTAATTTGATGCTAAAATAATATTTAAATGTAAAAAAAGGTTCACTATGTAGAGGATATATATTCAATTACCACTTCTTACCAGTCGATAAAAACCAGACACTATCTAAATTAACAAGAGCAGCCTGAGCAATTGCCCAGGTCCGTTTTTCCCGCGCAATAAGACAGAGCTTCACCATTACAGATGGACTGCTAGCCCAGTATGTCCTCACGGCCCACTTGGCTAGTGCTGTCCGTCCGCCCACGGAAACGCAGATCCGGACGTCTTAATGCACGTACAGCTAATCTACTTTACTTGTCGAGCTCATTATACAAGACCCTGCTATCTCAACGCGTTCGTTCCCGGTATAGGAATGTTCTCGGTTCAAATATCGGATTACCGATACAGACTCTCTCCGCTTTTATCTCAGCGACGAGGGAGGTTGAAACGCCGTGTAAGCAAGTTAGACAGTTAGTTGATAAACTGTTGGTTGTAGCACATTTTCTCTGCAGTTTTTTATCTGTTATTGAACTTACTAATATTTTATGATGAACTAGATCCCCCAAATCGTTGATTGCATTCAATTATTGATGTAAACATTTGTTTTCGATCCCTGCTTTCTTTTGAATAATTTTCGTTCATATTTTAAAGCTTCGACAAGTATTGAAACCTTGCTAAATCGACTGGCTCATTCGCTTTCGTATTTGAGTTTTATTAGAATCTTTGATCACATTCTAATACTGCAAGTCTTCAAATTTGGATGCTCTAGTTAAAGAATGATATGTGTAGCTAAACTAAATAATTTATTTCAGAATTTTACATGGTTAATTATATTACTTGTTTTCCACATCCAAAATCAATACATTATGGGTAAATCAAAGGAAATCAGTGTGCTACATATCACTGTTGTGAGATTATATCATGATATAAATTCATAAAATATATTTAAGCATGACCGAGAGTTCTAAAGAAAATAGTAGAATAGTTGCTCTTAATACGAAAAGTGGTATTTTACTCATTGAGCGTTTTTGTAAAGGATCAAGGTCAATTTATAACTGTTTTTGTCATCACTAGTAAAAAACTGTAATAAGGGGTTTTCTTAATAATGTTATAAATTAATTACATCCAATACATAATTCATTTGACTTAAAATACTTCAAAATATTACAATCGAAGAGTAATCAATCTGAGTGAAAACGAAAGAGTCGTCCCGTCGCCAACCACAAGAAACTCAATCTTATCCCACACATTACATCACCCTAACGAGAGTGTTTGGCAATTCACGGCGCATTTCAATTCATTTTAAGGTCACTTGACGAATCGCCCCGTCATAAAGTGGGACTAAATCTCCTGTCTCGAGAAATAAGTGATAACTCACTTGGAGGTGTTGGCTATAACTCATCAATATATTTGCAAGGTCGACTGCGGCGGCATGTATTACCTTAAAGACCATTACGTTGCAATGGTGACTCAATGCCCATTTCGTGGCTTTGCGTTCTTGAGAATGAGTATCATTTTTCATTACTGTGATAAAGATACATCAATCCATACACAAGACTGATTAGATAATTTTAAAGTTTGTAAGATGACATTTTGAAGCATGTCTTTAATTAGAAAGTTGTTCTCAAAATGAGAAATTCAGTTTACTGGAAAGTTTATGCCGAGGAGTATTATTGCCATTTTCCAAGATTGGTAGACGTGATCGAATTTCACGGCCGTTTTTCACACCGCTGTTCCCATCTTTACTCGTCATCGGGAAAGCCTTTTGGCTTACTTGAATTAAAGATTTCTTTTGGGCTAATAATGTAAGCAAAAGTATGTCACTTCATTTATAAAAAGTTTTGTTTGTTTTCTTTCTCTTTGATTCTTTTGTATTGGTGTTTTTCAAGAAGTATAATAATACTATGATCAAGAGAGAATTTTTTTTATCATTGGATGTATTATTTGCAGTTAATTTAAGAACGCCTCTAAGAAGGATTACTTTTACATCGTATTTGACTTGTCATTTTTATGTTGACACTGTGAATTTTTAGAGGTACATTAATCATAATTTAATACTCTTCAAAAAATCAAAGCCAAAAAAAGCTTGAATCTCGCGAGTATTTTTTACTCGACTCCACTTCATAAATCACTTCCTCGCAGGCCCATAATTGAGGGGAATCGCATATGCCTCATATGCCATAGGAATTTTTTATGGCTATGTTTATGACTGATAACATGTGTTTATAATTAGTGTTCAGTTTTAATTCAGCCTCTATGGCCTACGATTATCTAAATCGCTTAAAATTCCCGAAACCAATCGTAAACAACCCTCAGCCCGTAGATAACGTTCAGCCCTGAGCGCCATACGTTCCCCATCTGCATAATGCTCAAGGTATCTTGATATACACGTGTACTGTTTATGGTATAAGTATGTAAATACTGAGTTAATGACTTAATTCGACTAATTTAGTTGGACTCTCCGGGCAGGATCGGAGGTCTAACTTATACTGGACGTAACTCACACATCTTCATTAGTTCCTATCGGACTGCTTAACCGCTTCCGGCCAACCAGTAAATTTTTGAAAGTACACAGGATCCAAATCTCTCAATTGAATGATTATCCTCCTCCCACTTGTTGGGGAGGTCTCAATTAAGGGCAATTAAATATTTTCCTCCAAACTTATGCCCTTCGCTTCTTTTTAGTTTATGATATTACTACGGCCTACTTTTAATAGTTGATTGGAATGTATTTAGTTATTTATCCGTTATTTGCTACACTTTATTGATCATTAATTTTTTGCCTCGAGATAATTGAAAATTAACGCCTTTTCTGATAGTTATCTGAAGTATTTGTTGCGTCTTCACGACATGAAATTCATTAGAATGGGATAGGTTAGAGTAGTCGTTATATTAATTGTAACGACAATAAAACATTTCGGTCTGACATCATCTACTGACGTACTGAATCTATATGCAAAAGGAAAAATACACTAAATCAAGCGAATATGGTAAATTTCACTCTCCATAAATTTGTAAAAATTTTGTAAATAATGAATTTTATTAGCTGATGTAAAATTCGTCGTGGTAATCACACGGTGGGCAAAGTGGATCCAAAATTGCTCGGACTAGACGCATAAATCAAGTCCGGCCTTGGGAAAGGCGCAACAGCAGTAATCAAAATCATGTTAGCCTCCAATGCCAAATATTAATGGTGAAATTATCTCCGTTCGCGCCACGCTCTCGCCTCTTTGTCACTTTAATCGAGGTTTATTTGAATAAACAAAAGTCGCCAACACCGGGAGCTGTAGTTAGGTAAATCCGGAAAGACATCCCTTGATTTACTCGAGTACTCTGCCCATTTATAAGACAAATGGGACTGATTGTGTTGTGTCCCAGCTCGTTACTCGTGGTTGTTTTGCAGCTCGTTCATTAAGGTCCCTCTAGGACACGTACTACCTCTCTCACACGAGCTCTTCGAGGTATCAGAAGTTCTGGAATTATGCCTTTCTTGTTCTAAAGTTCTTTTGAAATAAATGTTAAATGTTATCAGGTTTCTGTACATCTTGCTTTAGCTGCCGATACAAATTAGGGCCTACTTAGGTGTTTAACCATTAAAATATGATTAGTTACTAGAAACCTAGATAGATAGTGCCCTGAGTACAATGTTTTGTAGTTTAAAACTGCATCAAACCCAATATTTGTAATGAATTTCAGATGTCTAGTTCGTTTATAGGGTTTATGCTATTGTTTCATTGGTATATCTAGGAGCAAAATTATCCTATGTTACTTTGTACGACAAAAATAATTTAACGTGAAATTAATTATTTATTACAACGGTTGTTGCCTTTTAAGATAATGGCTGCATCTTTTTGAAGCATAAATCCATTAAAAACAAAAAATAAATTGAATGTACCTTTGAATTTAAGTGGGTAACTCCTTGTCTTACGAATACGACTAAATACATAATTAATTTTAACTTAAAATACGTGAACATAACAAATTTTAAAACCTTTTTTATCCTCGTGAAACAATTATTTTTTTACCTGCAACCCCATTTTGAGCAAAACGTAGGAAGTTCCGCTCGGATTGGAGCCTATGCTAATTGTCAAGTGTCGCAGAGTCGGAGTGTCGGTGTAGGCGCGTGGTGGCACGCTACAGTTGTCGCTTGTAGTCATGGCTTGTAGCGGGCTTGTAGGGCGGGACGAGGTTACAAGCGACAACTCTCCACATTAAACCGAGCCTCTAAACTGTAACTGGAGTTAGTACTCAAGTCGTGAGGTTTACGATAAATTCTACCTTAATATGTTAATCACGTTTGAATTCTACAAACACAACTAGTTGCTGCACCACAATTTTGCAGATTACTGTATTAAATTAATTTGCAATTGTAAAGGGATTTCCGTGTACTGGTGGATACTCTGAAATAAAAGGCTGCATGTCTTGACTTTCCTTGGCTGAAAAAATACAGAACAAATTCTTTATCTTTTCTATTTGTTTTGGATCATTTTAATCTCTAATATAAGTTCATACAAACTGGATAATTTATAACGGTTTTTAGGCAAAGGTATTTTTTAGTTCTACGGATTCCAGTTGATTTATTAAAACTATAAACAGTAACCTGTTAAATTGTCCAAAGAGACAATTTAATATTGTTTTATATATCATTCTGGATTGTAATGAGGCTATTTAAAAACGCAAATAAACCGACGTATCCCACTATGTGAAGCACTGCCCCGAAAGTTTTGAACGAGGACTTATCTTGAACTATATACAAGCCTAAATGATAGTCAAATCCTTTCGACGTATAATTTTCCCGAATAGTTCCTCCTCTATGCAGTAATTAATTCAACTCATTAAATATATATCTGATATTTTGGAAGTCACTCTTTCATTATTCAAATTAAGGACGATCTAATAAACTATCCCATCTTCGATAATTAAAGCTTTAAATCAGAATGGTTCTTCGAATGTTCGAAATTTCAATCTACTCTGGAAACGTAGTAAATGGAGCGTATAAAAACCGACGGTGCATCCGCCTGGTAGTATTTTGTTGGAATGGACTCCCCCGTCAATTTCATGGGCTGTGCGCAGTAAAATTTGAATGATCGAGACAGATTACAGGTTGAGAATATTTTATGAAGTAAGTTTTCCACTGCAAGAGCGATGATAGTGTCGTTTTTCACGTGGGGCTGCGTGCGGTGGCTCTGAAGCTACTGTGGGAGGGGAGGGTTATCCGCCCCCTAATTTGATCAAATTACGAAGAATGTCGGCCAGACCCACTGAGGCTAATGTATGCTCCATAAATGTCAAGCGCGGGATGGACCAGGGGACATTCATATCACCGTAATTGCCGGTACGAAATCAACGATGATATTATGTTCAATGAAAATAACTCCCGTCGAGTCATCGGAAATTAGTTTATATTTATTGAAAAATTAACGAAAGGAATATTCAGAATTTTAATAACGCTTTCAATCTCTTTAATATGCAATTATCGTTATTAAATCTTTTTTATTAGGGAGCCGGACCGGATTTAATGGTGATTTCCAAATATGATAGACATGCACTAAATCAGATCACACAATATTATAAAGACTTTATAAATAACGGCACTGATTTAGATCGCACAATATTATTGAGACTTTAAAAAGAACGCCCTTAATTATATTGTTATTTTTATATGCATCAATGATATTTTCAGTTTCTTCAAATACTCTGATTTTTCCGTTCAAACTAAAGTTATATTGTGCAAAAACACATGAATAAATGCAAATATTTCAATATTTTATAAAGAGATACATTTTTAACAAAAACCTCTTGAAAAGTCATTCCAACTCACGTGAAGTTAAAAAAATCCCTAGGTTCTCAAAACTGAAAAAAAATTGTGCCCGGCGACTCTAAAATCGATTTAAGATTTAAAGACGATTTAAGATAAACTTAAAAGAGAGTAAAAAATAACTAGTGATTACAGCGCACCATCATTTATATATTTTAATTTATAAATGCATTAATATTATTTTGATGTAGAGGCTTTTTATGGTATAATAATATTCAAATAGAGTTCAATGAATTGCTGGATAGTTTTTTACTCTTTCTAGTGAGCCATAAATCAACAATGTTATATCACCAGTTAAGGCTGACGAAATGTGAAATAAGTTAACTAACATTGGTCAAAGTTTTTTTTTTTGTGAAAGACATGTATTACTATTGATATTAAATTCCTATAGTAATTATTTCATAAGCTCATTTACATCGGTCAGAGTATAGAATATATAAAACCGGTGGATGTGGATCAGTTTAACTTCTCTGGTCTCTTTAAGAGGCTCCCAAACCTCCTGAAAAGTGAAACAAATTGTATAATATTCAGGAAAAAGTTGAGTATTAAATGACAAGGTATACTACAGCGTTCGAGAGTTTAAAGGCCCTTATTTGATAACCAAGGAGTGATAAATTTAGGAGTGATTTGAGGATTTGATTTGATTTAGGCCACTGTTTTGTTTGTACCTTTTGACGCGGCATATGCATGCATTTGTCTAAATGCTGGATAAAGTGAGTATTTGAGTATTTATGAGCATTTAAATCATCTAAATGAATGATTTTGATTAGGGACAGCAGATATCAGCAATGGTAGGTCCTGGTCGAATATATAAACTAGATGCAACTATGGTCTGGTTGCTACAGACTGGTTGCAGCTGGACTGGTTGTGGGACAGTGTTGGTGTCCTGCCAGCCGTGGGCGCGAATATGACAGGTCCCGTTCACATCACACGCGCCGCCTCGCCGCAGCCGCAGCCGCAGCCGCCTGTCACCACCGCCTGGAACTATCTGTCCGGCCTCATCAGCCTTCATTCTCTCGCCTCGTAAATATCGGCCCGATATACAAATTATTGACCAGCGGTGGTCCGAGTAACGGTCTTCGGAACCATAACATTTCCCAGCCTGTTGTGGGTTTGATATCCGTTACTGGCTAGTATTTTTAACCGAACACTTTTAAGTGTAACGAATTTTTATTTATTTTGCTAGATATATTACAAACACAGCAGAATCGATGGTGAGTACGGAGTCGGTTTACTTTTGAAAAAGAAGTTCGACGGTCAAAAGTCAACCACTGTGGATCGGTAAAGTGAGATGTGAGAGAGACAACTAGTAACGTTTTATGATTAGAAGTTAGTGAACTGTTTGAGTTCACTAGTCAGAGCCGCTGCCTTAGTTTGAAATGAAACAATTAAAATTTCCCAATATTCCTTAAGGAGTTTATATTTAATTTGTCTCTTCGCAACCACCATCTGCCTTGATGAACAGTTCACTGACGGACAGTGTGTGTGTTGCAGGAGCTGCTGACGGCACACCCGGCCACGGACCACGCGACCATCATCCTGGACGATATCGCCTACGAGGACATGCGCGCGCTGCTGGACTTCGTGTACACGGGCGGCGTGACGGTGGCCGAGGAGCGCCTGCCGGGGCTGCTGGCGGCCGCGCGCAGTCTGCAGATCACCGTGCTGACCGACAAGCACCTGCACCAGCAGCTGCCCGCCAGGCCGCCACCGCCACCACCGCCGCCGCCGCTCGTCAAGGTCCAGAACGGCTACAAGGCCGAGTACAACGGCGATGCCAAGCCCGAGGTGAAGACCGAGAAACCCTACAGCGACTACTCGGAGAGCACCGGTAGTTACAACTCGAACCTGGGAAGCCCTGTTGATTACAAACCGTTCGCCCATAGCCCGCAACCTTCCCCGGTGCGACCCGAGAATTGCCTGAACAATCTGAAGTTCGACGCGTACTCGTCCGGATCTTCTCCGAGCCCCGATACGATGGACTTCCAGTGGGTGAGGCCTCTGCCCTCCTTGATGCCCATCTCGGCCAGCACGGCGCTGCAGCAGAGGCGGCTGGGAGTGCAGCAGACGAAGCCGCAGAGGAAGTCGCTGGGAGGGATCCTCACGCCTTCCCCCTGGTCGCAGAACGGCCGGCCGCAGGTGGGCGCCCCCAGGGTACTCAGGAGCCCCGGCAGAGGCCCCGACCGGGCGCACGGCGAGGAGATCGACCACGCTGACGCCAGGCTCCACCCGACCTCGGCGTACTACCCCTCGGTGAGCGCTAATGATTTTCATGTTAATATATTTTATTATTAAAAAGAACACCTCTCTTAGACGGGGAGGAAGATAGAATAATATAGAATAGGTATCCTATTCGACTTATCCGTCGTATCTATCCTATCCTATCTTATCCTATCTTTACTATTCGACTCCGACTATCTAGCTTTTGATCCTGTACTATAACCAATCACGTCATATTCATTAGAGAACTTATGTAGAAAGTTAATTGTATTTAGGTTGTATTAATTCCATATTTTTAAAACATATAATAATCGTTAAGTCCAATATAAAAAGTAGCCTTACTTCTAAAAAAAACTTTCGATCACCTCCATCCAGGTCGTTGCTCTCGTTAATCGGCTTTGCATATTTGGCATCCCCGGATAAAATCGAAGCGAAACTCTGAGGCAGTCGGAGCCGATTGTGTCGCATTGTGCGAGAGGTAAAAGCGTTGCCATGTAGTCGCTAATCAGCTGTTCAGTTTTGGCCGCTGCTCCCACGTCTCCGGTGTCAGCCGTTCCTATCCGACTGTCACCAGCTCTTCCCCCCCCCCACTCTCTCGCCGCTTTTCAGCTCTTCTGAGGCACGAATATTTGTATGTTGCTAAACTAACCGGTTCTTTTAAGTGTTTACTTTTGTAAGTCTATACAGCTTTCTGTTAAAATAAACCTTCCGTTATTTACTGACAAAAGAGTATTCTTTCAATTGAGAATTAAATCTATAAATGATTAAGCCTTAGGCCTATCGTTTATTTTCGGGTTCCATTAAAACCCCGAAATAGAAAAGAGTCAAAACGACACTACGCTCATAACAATGAGTATATCAGACGCTTCGGATGGAGATAGAATATTAGAAATATTATCTTTTAGTTACTTGAACTAAAATTATTTTTTATGAACAATTTAGGCTTAGGTCAAAAAACACACACGCATCGGATGTTTAATTTTGTATTAAAAATTAAAAGTTTCAGGAAAATGTTTAAATATAATAAATTTAAATTACTATACTCAAATTAATATATTACAAAATCTTAAATAAACCCAAATTTAAAAACATAATAATCATGATTACATTAAGATACAAAGCCAAGATAGGATAATATGGCATGGCATAGATAGATAGAGAAAATAGCTTTAGATAGGATTACACAAGATTTAAATTTAAAATAATATCCAGTTTTTTGACAAGCCATATACCTGCTAAAAGTAAAAATTGTCTCTCATCAATTAAATAATTAATTGTACACTTGAAACTACTAGTTTTATATTACAAATTAAAAGTTGACTCGGTCAAAATGTAAGGCTATCTAATGTGTACTTATTTTTCATGTACATAAAATATATTGACTGTTTGCAACAGAAGAAAATGCCGAAAGCGCATTTGTTGAGACACGTAACGGTAATAAAATTTGCATTTTACTCAAACGAATAAATCTTCCCCGCTGTGTCAAGAGAAATAAAACTTTCAACCGAAATCCAGAGAATTAAAGAGGGCCAATCCAGCAATGTTGCTCGCAGTTTATTGTTCGTTGTGGGCGTAAGCAGATTTACGGGGTATAAAAAGGGCTTTCACCCGAGATATACCGGCGTTTTCACACCAACTGATGTTTGGACACGAGGTAGTAAACTCGAGACAGACTGACTGTAAATGTTTGTGGACGATGTGCAGGTACTTCCGCCCACAGTTCCTAAAGACCTCACCAGAAGATAGAGATTGGAGAGAATGAGCATGGCTTGCTACCTCACGAGGTGACTCTGAAAATGGATGCTCGAATAGTAGAACCTTAAAAAGGAGGCTCAAGGGGATTATGAAATCAGTCTTGTTATCAAGGGACTCTTCTTATTGAGGATCGTTTTATAAAGACAGTAATTCAAATTTCAAGGGGACTTGACACGTATAAAAATCGAGGTTTTTGTTATCAAAGGTTCTACTCTATTGTCTGATGCAAACAAGCAAAACCTCTTGTTTTAAAAGCTCCTTTCTGCTCCTCAGAGAGTATTTGTGTCAACTTTCATGATAATCAAAGAGAACTACAATAATAGAACCGTACTGTAAAGCAAACGGATGAAGAAAAACAACATACTTGAACTACTCTGAGTTCTTGTAGCTCTAAAGAAATCGTTCTTGCCCAAACATGCCGGTGAGTCCGGACCTATGTAAGAAGATATGATGGATATCTGGCGGTATGAGAGCAGTATGTGACCAGTCTTGCCTTGCGCAGCAGCATTGTCTTGGCAGTGACACATCGTGGGTCACACTCTCATACGTGACTCTACGTATCTCGACATCTGCTATGGAACTGTCAACTGCGACGACGCGACGCCTGACGCCAGATCTTGCATGTTAAAACGTCTGGATACTCAGCTCGTCACATAGAAATGGTACATTTTTATGGCTGGGCAAGGCTTTAGAAGTATCACAGTAAAATTGGACAGTTTTATTGGTGAATCCCTTAATTTTCAAAAAGAGCTTTTCCTTTTCGTAGCTTTCTGGAGAAGCAGGACATAGGCCAAAAGATTTTTAAGACAAGATTTTAATTTAGGAAAATGTGCTAGGCTCCCAAATTTTGCAAAGCACAAACCAAAACCCTGGATGGCTCTCTACAGCTTGGCAGGAAAGGTAATATAAAATACAATCTCTTTCGTCATGCGACAAGGATTTTAAAAGGTAATAGCACTTAACATAAAATTCCTTTAACATTCCTTTCACGGTTTCTAGCGTGAAATAGGTTTATCTTCTTTAATAATTGTTCAAATTATCAGTACTTTTTATACTTTTTTGGATGTGTAATCATTGAGTTGAGGTAGGGCAAAATTAATCATTGGGACGAAATGGTTGAGTTATTTAGCAGACTCAGAATTTATGAATCTTTGACTCTTAAAGATTGGGATTCCCCGCTTGGAATTTATCAATCATCAAGAGGCGATAAATCTCATTATATCCTGCTGAGGCTACAAGTTAACTCGCACTTTGAAAACGGGTGAATCGACCCTTGTAATAATATAAATCATAGTAAACCCTAAGATAACATTCGACTTATTTATTTCAGTGAACCACTCTGAGTTTGTTCTCAGTCCTAGGTCATACTTTACAAGGACTGCGTGAGTCTTGTTAACAAATACATTTTGTTTTTGGATAACGTCTTGTTAGTTGTCACACGCCTTGTAGTCCCGAACCTGGGGCGCCCATAACATAAACTGTGGGGGTCAAAGGTCCCCGGCAGTGACCTCGCATACCTGTGGATATTGCCTCTTTGTACTCGGTCCTGGTGCCTGTTCAAACCTGCTTGTCAAACATTTACACTCTTTGGCTATGTCTATACGCACAGCTCAAACAGGAAGTTTTGCCTTGCGTATGTAACAAAGCGAAAACACTTTAGAGGCATCGTACAACCTGTTCTATGTTATCTTGGATTGTATAACTCGTCATGGTTCACATAAATAATTGACAGTGCCAGCTAGGTCATATCGAAAGAGGTATGAATCCGTAGGTTAAGAATTGCGCTTAAGGACTTCAGGCCTACATAATAAAGATTCACGTTACAAATCTTAAGTTAAAGGGATTTTATGTTAGGTGCTAATCTCTTTTAATATCCTGAACGCGTAACGCGTCAACTATTTTTAATCTCATAGTTGGCTAAACTATTCAATTAAAACATTTTAAGTGAGTAATTTTCCCTCAATGACGTTTATTTCATAAGTAACTAACACCTGATTTGATAAATCAATGTAAGGTAAATTTAATAAAAAGGTTTCGCGCAACATGAATTACCTGAAAGAATAATAATGTCGATCTACTTGAAAACCATATAAATTTTTAACTTTATGACTTAAACTTCATTAATTGATGATTTAATAAACAAGTAGAAAGAGCATGAGGAGGGAAAACGAAAAGAAACTTTTGGCCAATTTCAACGTAATATCAATTTTTTTACGTATCCCCTTAAGGAATTATTCTGCTTAACGCAAACACACACTTCTCTCACACTCTCATTTATCTTCCTCTGATAAAATTTATCATATAAGGCGGGACAGAGAGATTTTGATTATTTTACCTTAATGAATTTAATATTTCAACCGACATCAACGAATGAATATCACAAACTCTTCCTTTATCTGAGATATGTGTATTTTCCTCCGCACGACCGCACAGTGATCGCCCGTTACTACTAATGACCCCCCGCATGACGAGCACCTCTAACAAATCTATTCTCCGCCCGGTTATTTGATTACAGTCACCATTGAGGCTAATCGCAGTAGCTGGCCGAGCCGTCCCTCTGATACACTTACAACAGCGACGCTATCGCTAACGGCATCTCGTCCAAATTCTAGGGCCCAGCGCTCTTGTGGTAATATTTTAGATGGCCTATATCGACATTCCTTCACGCCCTCTTGTAGGTTTTGGTCAACGTGGTGTTTAGTCGGAATAGGGCACTTGGAGCGTGATGTGTTTCCTTGTTTGGTTTCCTCAACTTTGAATGAGCCTTTAGGGTGTTATTATGAGGGGTTTTTATGTCCCTAGATTGATAGGTAACAATGTGAAGTCAAAAATTACTAGTTGGCGGCGACTGATCTTCTCCGGCTGATATTTTGAATCCAACAAAGCTTTTACAGATAAACATTGTTGTACATTTTCTACTTTTATTTATTTATTGGTGTATGTTCGAATATATACCCTAGTTATGATAAACTTTCGCCATAGGAGTAAACCTGATGTAATTTGGCTCAATGATTTGAAAATACTGTCGTAAAGATAGAGATTTAGAATGTTTTTTTCAGGACATACATAGCGTTAAAATGAATGAGTTTATTCTGGACAAGTTAAGATGAACGATTTTGGATTCTCAATAAACACTCATTTATCTTTTTTAGCGAATTTCCCCTATAGGGAAGAAGCTATTACCGTAGTTCTCATTGTAAGACCTAAGCCCAAGACCATAATAACTTTTCGTTTTGGGGCCCCCAGAAGCAAAAAACACCATTCATTCAAATTTCTATATATATAATAATAATAATAATAATAATAATTTTTTTTTTTTTTTTTTTTTTTTTTTTTTTTTTTTTTTTTGGTAGGAGGTGGAATGCATTTACGCACACTGAGGGGCTCATTGTCCCCTCAGTAGTGTCGGACTCCCACGAGCTCGATGTCCCGTGAACTACCGACTAAACCACCTCCCTCGGCACCGAGGACACTAGCCTGGAACTGTTTCACACATTACTTCGGGCTAGGCCTTTGATATTACGCCACTAGGGCAACCTCCTTGGGGAAAAGCTGAGGATTAAGGCCGATCGAGGTCGACCTTTTTCGCCCGAAGAATGGCCTGGACGTAGTGCTGGACACAGTTCCAGTTGCCCTCTCCCTGGAGCATAGCTTCGACGATGTTGTTTGGGCTGACGACCACGCCGATCTCAGATGAAAGCGAGGCTCGGCGGACGTGCCAACGGTCGCACTGAAAGAAAGTGTGCTCGGACGTGTCTGGGATGCCGGGGCAATACAGACAGTCCGGGCTGGCGACCTTGCCCATCCGGTGCAGATAGGCTCGGAAGTACCCGTGCCCAGAAAGAAACTGGGTCACGTAGTAATCGACCTCGCCGTGCTGCCGTTCCACCCATGGTCGGACGGAAGGTATGAGCTGGAAGGACCAACGTCCCCTCAGCTCGGCTTCCCAGTCGCGCTGTCAAGAGTCGAAGCTGCGATCGCGCTCTTCCCTGGCAGCTGTTTCCCGGCCCACTTCAGGCCTCCTCCGGTAAATCGCCTGCCTCTCCCTCGCGAGGAAGAGGACGGGAATGACTCCGGCGATCACCATCACAGCAGGCTCGGAGACTGTGCGGTAGGCCGAAGCGACCCGCAGAGCTCCTCGGCGCTGGACTCGGGCAAGCCGGTCTCGGTAGACTCGCTTCTCGAGTGCGTGAGCCCATACCTCCGCCCCGTACAGCAAGACTGACTGGACGGCAGTCATGAGCAGACGGCGCTTGCAGGAACGAGGACCGCCGACATTGGGCATAAGCCTACCAAGGGCAGCGACACCCTTAGCGGCTTTGTCGGCGGCGCGCTGGATCTGCTCGCCGAAAGACAGTCTGCTGTCGACCATGACTCCCAGGTACTTTGCAGCAGGCTTAGTCTCGAGTGTGACGTCACCTATCTGCACCGGGAACACGGTGTTTATCCTCTTTTTGGTGAGGACGACGATCTCCGTCTTACTGATAGCCAGGGACAAGCCGTGATCTCGCATCCACCCGTTGACCTTGGCCATTACAACGCTGAGCCTCAGTTTTGCCTGCTCGACGTTCCTCGCAGCGATCAAGGCAGCGACGTCGTCAGCATAGCCAACAAGGCGGGTCTCATCGGGCATGTCTAGCCTCAGCAAGCTGTCGTAGGACACGTTCCAGAGATCTGGTCCGAGAATGGACCCCTGCGCAGCCCCGGAAGTGATGGGAATGCGCCGCTGACCTTCGGTCGTGTCGTACAACAGAACGCGGTCTGACAAATACGCTTCTATCATACGCAGGAGGTAGGAGGGAACTTGGAACGTATGCTCAAGCGCCCACAGCATATCGCTCCACCTGGCGGAGTTAAAAGCGTTCTTCACGTCGAGCGTGACGAGAAGGACCACGCGGCGCGACCAATGGTTGTGATCCTCCGCCCTCCGCACTGCCTCAACTACCTCCTGAATAGCGTCGATGGTAGAGCGGCCGGATCTGAAGCCGTACTGCTGCGGGGACAAGTCCCCCGCAGAGACGATGGCCTCGGTCAGCCTGACGCGCAGGAGCTTCTCAAGCACTTTCCCGGCCGTGTCGAGCATACACAGGGGTCGGAAAGAAGAAGGGGTCCCCGGTGTGCTCTTCGCCTTCGGGATAAGAACAAGGCGGGCCACCTTCCACGAAGAAAAGAAAACGCCTTCCGCCAGACACGCGTTGAACATATCGAGCAGAAGCCTTGGATTCACCTCCGCAGCGAGCTTGAGCACCTCCGCCGGAATGCCATCGGGACCGGGCGCTCTTCTGGGTCGTAGGGATCGGATGGCGGCGGTGAGTTCCTCTTCCCGGAAGACTGGGAAGGCGCCTACCTCTCCGAATTCCCTGACTGGCCGAACTGGGTGGCTGGGAAACAGTGTGTCGACGACGGCGGCCATGGCTTGTGGTTCCATGACCGCAGGTGGTGAGCGAGCCCCTAGCTTCTGGGTTACAAGTTTGTAGCCCATCCCCCAGGGGTCGTTGTCGATATCCTGACACAGCTGTTTCCAACACCTTACTTTACTCCGGTTGATGGCACCGCGGAGCTCTCGGCGGGCCGCTCTGTGCTCAGCTGATCTGGCATTTGCATCAGGGCGGTTCCTGGCTCGCTGTGCAGCTCGTCGGAGACCAAGGCATCTCCTCCGGAGTTCCGCGATTTCAGGCGTCCACCAGTAAACCGGCTTCTTCCTGTGGCGGCGGGAAACTCCGGGCATCGACAGCTCACACGCGGTCGCGATGAGACGCATCGTCGATGCTGCCAGATCTTCGGCACCTGTGAAATTCACAATGCTCTGGTCTTTAATTACTTCTTTAAAAGTGTCTTTGCTCAGACGACTGGTGTTCCAGCGTCGAGCCAGAGGAGCAGTTTCAGCGCGCAAGCGCGCACCCTCGGGAAGGACCTTGAAGAGGATCCCCTGGTGGTCGCTAGAGGAATACTCCTCGCAGACACGCCAGTCGGAGATCCGCTGGACAATCCCTTCAGAGGCAAGGGATATGTCAGGGATCGTCTCTCTGCACCCCGGACGGCGAAAGGTGGAAATGCCGCCCGTATTAAGGATACAGAGGCCCGACCTGGCAGCCGACTCGAGGACGTAACGACCTCGAGTGTCGGTCCGCGGGGAACCCCATTCCACGGCTTTGGCGTTAAAATCGCCACCGACTATGACCCCGCCAGAGGTGTTCATGATCTCATCCTCAATGGAATCGACCATGTGGCGGTAGTCTGCGATCGATTGGTTAGGCGTGAGGTAACAGGAGAAGACAGTGAAACCCCTGCCCCTCACCCAAACGAAGCCGTTGCCCGATCCGGAATCGAGAACAGGCACCTTCCCGAGGTCCAAGATCCAAATCGCCGCAGTGCCGGAGGGATCCGAGAACCACTGCGCGGAGCGTCGGTTCTGGTACTGCTCACTGAGAAGCAGTAGGTCAGCACCCTGCTCCGTAGCGAATTGGAACAGCAAGTCGTTTGCTGTCCTGCTCCTCTGCATATTAAGTTGCAGAACACTGATCATTTCTGTTGTTTCTGGCGAAGCTCCTGGATGGCCCGCCTGTACTCCCCGCAACGACCAGACCCAGCGGAATGCTTGACCTGGTCGCCCTTCAAGCCGGCTTCAGTACACAGGACACATGACAACGCTGCATTGCACGCGCTGGCTCTGTGGTCCTGGCCGCCGCACTTGAAGCAGAGCTTGCTTCTATCGGGTCCAGGGCAGCGATTAGCTACGTGACCGAACCCCAAACATTTAAAACATCTGGAGGCCACGAGCTTCTCGCGCACCCGACAGCTCACATACCAGACTTTCAGGTGGCCCTTCTCCAGGAGCTTCTCAGCTGCTCTGGCTCCCAGCGTGAGGATCGCCACCTTCTGACCCCGAGCGTTCGCCTTTGAGAGGAAGGTTTTCACCTCGACGTTGTCGCCGATGGCGGATTTGACGGCAGCAGTCACCTCCGCCTCGGTCGTCAGCTCGTCAAGGTCCCTCACCTCCAGCGTCGACTTGGGTTGGAGAACGCGGACGGTCGCGTTCGCCCCCAAGATAGTCTGCAGGTCCTCGCTGAAGGCGGCTTTACTTTTGGAGGCGTCACCGAGCTCGACCAAAAGATCGCCGGCTCGGGTCTTCCTCATGCCCTTGATGACGGCGCCCTTCTCATCGGGCTTCGCTTTGCTGCGAATTTCGCCCAGCACGTCGGCGAAGGATTTCCCCTCCGACGGCTTGATGAGAAGAGCGTCCGGCCGCTGCTTGCGGGACTTCTTCCTTGGCGCCTTCTTCTTGTCCTGGGTGCCAGGCTGGCTTCCAGGCTGCTGGGGAGGGTCTCTCTTCTTCCCCCTCTTCCTGACGACGTCGGTCCATTTTTCGGGGTCCGATGTCTCCCCTGGACCGTTTCCCCGAGGTTTCTTCTCAGCCTCCGGTTGGGCGGGGCTAGAAGCGGCCCGCTTCCCACCGGCCGCCTGAGCCTTTACCCGCAGTGACGGGGTCGTCTGCGTCGAAGCAGTCACCGACTCACATGACTGCCACGACCTCCTCAACTGGATGATGTGGTGAAGTCTGACCTCCAATTGGACGATGCCATCCTTCACATCCTGGCTGATATTCTTCTGCCGGTTGGTCGCGGCCTTCATCACAGCGAGGATGTCAAAGCACTTTTTGATGTGCTCGTCCTCCTGCTGCTTGGCGAGCGCGATGACTGCCTCGAAAGGAGACGTTCCATCGTCCATCCGCTCATTTAGAGTGGGTGTCTCATCGGTGGCCGCTGATGTTCTGGCAACCGATGAGGCAGGTGTCACGACACGGCTCGGCGGCGATCTTTCGACCCGCGACCTTCTTTCGAAGGGGCTTGCCACCCCGTCGTCGAGCCCGCTCAGAGAAGAGCGTTGTTGGTTGCTTTGTGGGGTTAGGGTACCCCGGGAAGATTCCTGCACCTTTTGAATTGTTTTTCCTTTTGAACCGCTCATGATGTCTGGATTAGCCCCCAAGACTGGGCGTTTGTTACCCCCCAAAACAGTACCCCAATGTGATTGTCAAAACCGACCCGTCACCAGAGCAACTATATCCGCGCTCGACCGCCTCCAAAACACCGGCGGTCCTAGACGAGCAGTGGCCTCGGTAGAGCCCCCCCGTGACCGCAGCAGGGCCCTACCCGGTCGCCAACCGGCACCGCCACGGCCAAGGGGATTTTCGCCGGCTGATAGGGCAGCCAGGTCAGTTGGCTGAGCTGACCCGGGCCCCTGTACTATCCGGCAGCCTGGGAGGTGCAGAACCCAGTTTTTAAGCTGTACCCTCTGCTCGTCCCAGAACTCCAGCGCAATGGAGGCTGAAGAACACAGAGTCACCCCGGCGAAAAGGCCGGAATGATTTAGAAAAAACAACCGGGCTATTGAAATTAAACGGAAAATGGAGTTGTGAAAAGGAGACGCGAAAAAGGACCAGTGCGCCCCCCTCCCCTTTTAGTCGGCTCTTACGACAAGCAGGGGATACTGTTGGACATTCTGTCCCGGCCCAACACGGGTAAATAATAATAATAATAATAATAATAATAATAATAATAATAATAATAATAATAATAATAATAATACCTTTATTAAACAAGCGTTTCTCTGGTACACCAGCTTTTCAGAACAACTTGACAAATCAATTGAAAAATCTCACAAAAAATTTACAAAACACATTTATAAAAAATAGGTTATACTTAACTATGCTCTATTAACAATTCTTTAATTTTTCTTTTGAAATAAGCATAGCTTAAGCTTTTTAGGCTATCGTGGAGCTCATTGTATAACCGGGGGCCAAAGTATGAAAAACTTTTCCTCCCAAATTCAAGATTTACTTTGGGGAAGTGGAGTCTCCCACCATGGCGAGTTCTGCGTTGAGAGACCTCGTTGCGGAAGGAGAGCCTCTCGCAAAGGTAGTCGGGCTCGCTTGTTATCAAAACCCTGTGTGTCATACAACATGTCATCATGCTGCATACAGCTTCCACAGGCAGTAGCTTGACCGCTTCGCGGTATGGGGATATATGGTCGTATCGGCTTAAGCAAAAAACGAAGCGAACAGCAGAGTTTTGGAGCTTTTGGATCCGACCTAAATCCTCTTTTGAAAGGCTGTTGCCATATGAGGGAAAGCAGTAATAAAATACTGATAAAATCAGTGACTGCACAATATGTAATTTTGCGGTTTCTGGCAGCAGACTACTAAACCGATACAGACGTCTTAGTCTTCCCAGGGCTCGCTGGGAGGCATGCGTTACATGATTTGAGAAGGAGAGATTTTTGTCAAGCACCACACCAAGTGTCTTGATCTTGTCACAAATTGCTAGGCTTTCGCCGTCAAGTGAGATGCTCTCTCCACTATCTTTGAGAGTCTGTACTAGGTTGAATGGTGCAGTGTGCAAAACAGTACACTTATTAGAATTGAGTATGTGGCTGTAAGCACGATAGCGCTCTCAAAAATGGTCCGATCGGAATGAAATTTGGCACAGGTGTGTAAAGTAGTAATTATTCGGACGAGTTCGTGAACCAGCTCGATCGGACCACCGGAAGGGGGGGTAAAGCAGGGTAAACCCCCCCAAAAATGGGTTTTTCGAGTTTTTTATATAGAATAATATAATTTATCGAATTTTGGTTAGCACCATTGAATTCAGCTCGAAAAAACAAACAATTTAGTAATTTGAATTATTGCTCTACGTCCATTGGTTACCGAGATATGAAAGTGGTAAACACAGTACGTTGTCCCAATGTTAACCTTATGGGGAATAAGTAAAATTCTATATTTCACTTATTTCTCAACATATCTTAATGAAACTTGGTTTGTGGCTTCATATAGATGAGATCTAATGTATTTTAGTATAAAATCCCGGATATTACCGTTTTTATGGCAGCAAACCTGCATACTCATTCCCCATGTTTTCCTTATGGGAAATAAAAAAATGCAATATCTTCCTTATTTCTTAATATATCTTGATAAAACTTGGTGTTTGGCTTCTTCTAGTTTAGATCTACTAAACATCGAATTAAAACCAACCAGTTTTAAAATACCTGTTGCAGCAAACCTGCATACTCATTCCCCATGTTATTCTTATGGAGCTTAAAAACGTGTCAAACCTCGCTATATTGGATTGAAATATGTACTTTGCAATTGAAATTCGCTGCAACGGGGGTATTTATCCTTACAACAGTAATTGAAAATCAGTTTTATTTGTAAAGCTAGAAGCGTTACATTACACCGCGTGGAGCATGTTTTCGGCAGCTTTTGGTGCAGGCAGTCAATCCCTTTATACCTCCGATTTGCAATGTTTTACCTTAAAAGTTACCTTTGACATTTATATTTTCATTCGTCTGCAAGTTAGAACCCAACGAACAAACTTAGATGTTTCAAAATTAGATAATCATTCCTACACCGATAATTTTCTGCACGATATCGGCTTTCACAGGATAATAATATGTATTAAAAATCTCTGGACAACTCTCTCCACCTCTCAAATTTTATAATTATAACGTAAGATCAATTGGATTTTTCCTATATTTTTTCAATTGGCTCACAACCCAAAGGTTAATAAAGGTCGTACAGATGATTTATGTCAGCGATCTAACGAATCTACATAGAGGTCGATTGGAACTATGGTGCAGCTTTCTAAACGCATAAACCACTTCAATTACCTCCTGTTTCCTGCAGAATATATTCCGTTACGCTGCTGGCTCGCATGATAGATTCATATTTGCATTAAAAATTTGACAATAACCAATTATTTCTCATGATTGCATTCTGCAGTAGGCCTACGTGCTTTACACGGATCATAGTATTTCATAGGGTGTAACACAACGTTGATCCATTGAAAAACCAACGTATCAACAACTTTTCAGTTTACTGTTCCAATTTAAGGAAATATAAATGTTTATCCTCTTATTGTAGAACTCTCTATACCACGATAAATAACCCTACAACTTCAAATATTCTCAACTTGTGATCTAGGCATTTTTCAAAAGTTCTTAACGATGCTATTTAATAGCTTAAGGTCTTTGACCACGTGACTACTAGAACTAATCAAACATTAATAGAAGCTCTGAAGATTACTTTATGGTACATATGACACACCTAGGTACCCTTAAGAGGGGGCTCCAGTCACGAAAAATATCGCGTTTCTACCTGCTCCTCCCATAAGGCCAATGTTAACTTTCAAATTCGGTACAGCCTCAAGCGCTCAACCAAAATCGTTAATTTTAAGCTCATTTGAAAGAATACAAAATTATTTAGCGACTTCAGTGAGCAGAAGTTTGATATCACATTTAGAATAATTTATAAAAAATTCCGAAAATAGAATTTTTGCGATTTTTTACTACTAAACAAAAAACTATATCCAAATTCTGCTCATTGAAGTCGCTAGATAATATTTTGTTCTTTAAAATTAGCTAAAAATTACCGATTTTGGTTGATCGGTTGAGGCTGTACCGAATTTGAAAGTTAACATTGGTCTTATGGGAGAAGCAGGTAGTCGTATGGGACTGGAGCCCCCTCTTAAAACGTAATATCATTTACGGAAAATCTACACAACAAATTAAAGTGATATACATCAAAATAATTGATACTTCATACATCTTTAGTCACATGCTGTAACTCAACCCAGAAAGTTGTCGCGTTGATTTAGTAGTTTAGTGCTCGGGCAAAAACATGGCGTGTATTACGGTTATCAACGGAAATGACGTATCCATCCAGCAATATAATTAACAAGTTTACGGCGTTACCACCTGCGTTTGCGTCCAACATTATTTATTATATCTAACGCCGCCAGTTGCAGTAGTTGGTAGACTTGACCGCACTTAATATCCGGTAGGATGTTGCGTGTTGGGGAACCTGATTTCAGACTATCGTGCTAATGAAACCTTCCGGTTATGTTTGGTTTGCACAGAATGTCGGAGTCCTGTATTTATGATCTGTCAGTCAGAAATGCCACTCGGGGAGTCAGATGGAGATGATTGAAGGTGGAAAAACGTTTACATCCAAGCTAAGCTGAGAACTCGCTAAAATGCAATTAATTATCTTTGAAAGAAGATAGTTGCAATGATGTCTTGCGGCGTTGAATTATGGGGATTATTGAGAGCAAGTAAAACGTATTAAAGGATTACTTTTTCTGTATAGATACCTGATCTTGGTGTCAAATTAAAGCTTGAAATCTCATGATATGCACTATGGTGGTTTGGTTTTGATATCATTAAGGGCTTAGGCACAGGATCGTCCGAAAGGGAAAGGGGGATGTCAAGGGTTTTAGAAGTTTTTTAATAGTTACTATGATTACCATTTGAAATAGCCACTAAGGTTACTAACAGAATTTAGCACTGAGAACAACAAGCATAAAATAATCTCCCGGGCAGTAAAGCCGGGGTTATCAGCTAGTATATGTAATAATTAATAAAATCGTGTGTTACAAAAAGGTTTAATTTTTCATTTTATGTTTTTAATTCAAAATAAGAATTTTCTCACATTAAGCGATAAAACTAAATTTATGATTTTTAATGCAAAAAGAAATATAACTTTGAATAACCAACTTTGCTATCACGATGTTTGCTCTCTCCTTACCTGTCAAAATAAAATTGTTATTGATCAAGGGGATAAGATAAAGTATCTAGGACTTATTATAGATTCAAAATTAACTTGGAAGAATCGTATTTCAAAATTAAAAAATGAACTCAATATTTCAGTGCGCAAATTTTTCTTCTTGCGAGATCTTTGTCCCAGGAAAATTCTTGTAAATTTATATCATGCTTTGGTGGGATCAAGATTAATGTACGGACCTTCATGCTGGAGAGGGGCATACTTTTCTACCCTCAAGCCAATTATAACTCTACAGAAATACATAGTAAGGGTAATAATGAAAGCAAGCAGATTTGAACAATCAAGACCATTATTTTTTCAACTAAAATTACTTCCACTGCGAAATTTATATATTTTTAAAGTTCTCAAAATATTTTTCAAAAGGAGCTCTGATTACAGCCTAGTTATAGAAAAACCTTATTGCCTACGAAATACACTTGCCTTGTCACTTCCTAGACCAAACATGGCCCTCTATAAAAAATCGTATCGTATAACGGACCTCGTTTTTACAACCTTGCACAGAAAAATATTGTAACCAATCAAAACATAAAAGTTACTATAAAAAATGTAAAGAAATGGCTTCTGAGAGAAGAAAATGTCGAGCTTTATTTATAAGAAGTTGTATTGATTTTGTTGTTGTTGCTGTTTACTTTTAAATGTTTTTGTGTGTCAAACAGATTTTAGTTTACAAAGCATATTTTCCTTTATTTATATTTTTTGTTTGATAAGATATATTTTACGTTAAACATGGTAGTATTCATTAGTTCAAGCAAGTTTTACATCTTTTGTTTTTGTTTGAAAAATGCTATAATTTTGCTGATAGTCCGGTTTCCATTTTCTTCCTTTTCTTAATTTTTAATAATATTGTGAGGGTGACCCCAAACGGGCATTGCCTAGGGGGAACCTAATTTTATTCACCTTAAGTATAGTATAGTTTTAGTTATGTAGTAATTAGTGTTTTATTTTATATGAATGTTTCAGAACCTGAATTTGTACGCTATGTATTTTTTGGCGAATAAAGTTTATTATTTATTTATTTATTTATTTATTTATTTATTTATTTATTTATTTATTTATTTATTTATTTATTTATTTATTTATTTATTTATTTATTTATTTATTTATTTATTTATTTATTTATTTATTTATTTATTTTTTATTTATTTATTTATTTATTTATTTATTTTTTATTTATTTATTTATTTATTTATTTATTTATTTGAGCTTTTAGTGTTTTTTATCATAGAACGAGAATCAAGGGTCTACACAAATAGGCCAGTAAAATTAGATCAAAAATTGGTCATGCCTGGACAAAATTCCCGGAAAGCTGGAAATCGTTTTAATCTTTCCGTTTTACATCCAAGTATATGAATTCGAAGTTTGTCCCATTTTTCCTGGTGTGCTTCCGACCTGGGACCACAAAAATATCAGAGTTTTGGGCCATTTTTTATTCTTTTGCAAATAGGTAAAAAACCGTTTATTCTACATAAAAAGTTTAAATACAAGAATTGTAGAGGACAAAATTCTGCGTTTATTGAGTACCTTCTGATAAAGATACTTTGAATAATAATTGATTTATGGTAAGTTAAATACAGGGTTTTGGCGAATTCCTCTTTTAGGGAAAGAGCTATTACTGTAGGTCTCATGGTAAGACTTAAGCCCGAGACCATGATAACGTTTAGTTTTGGGGCCCTCAGAAGCTAAAAACACCATTCGTTCGAATTTTCATAAATATATATATACCTATATATACGTATATAAATATATATATCTATATATTTGTTAGCTCGATATCTCTCGTAAAATGGTCCAATCTTCTTGAAATTCGGCACAGACTTGTAAAATAGTAATTATTTTGACGAGTTAAAAATTCAGCCGGATCGGTCATCGGAAGGGGGGGGGTTATGGGTAATAAATCCCTAAAAATGGAGTTTTCCGGATTTTTCATGTAGAAAAATCGGAATAATCTGATTTTGGTTTACACCATTGGACTCAGCTCGAAAAAACAAATAAATTAGTATTTTGAATCATTGCTCTATGTCCATTGGTTCCCGAGATACTGAAAGTGGTAAACACAGTACGTTGTCCCAATGTTAACCTTATGGGAAATAAATAAAATTGTACATCTCGCTTATTCCTCAACATATCCTAATAAAACTTGGTATATGGATTCATCTAGTTAAGGTCTAATTGATTATGGCATAAAATCTACAAATTTATATAATCCTGAGGCAGCAAACCTACGTACTCACTTTCCCAATGTTAACCTTATGGGAAATCAATAAAATTGTTTAGTCTGCTTATTTCCAATATATCTTAATAAAACTAGTTATGTGGCTTTATCTAGTTAAGGTCCACTTGATTATAGTCTAAAATCCCCAATTTTATAGATTCCTGAGGCAGCAAACCTGCGTACTCATCTCCACAATGTTGACCTTTGGGAGAAAAATAAACGTGTGTAGCTTGCTTGTTTCTCAGCATATCTCGTTGAAACTCAGTACCATGTGGCTCAATATAGTTTGGACATTTTGGATTATACTCTAAAATCTGCTATTTTTACATTTTCCTTGTCAGGAAACCTGCATACTCACTTATACCATGTTATTATGTTGAATACAGTGATGCCAGTAATACCAGAAAACGAAATTAAAACATAAAAACGTTACAAGTTTTCACAATTGATGATAAAACATGAAAAATACCCCTGTTGAAGCAGACCTGCATACTCAACGGATTCAAAATGCTCAAATAAGTGTTTTAGATAAAGCCTCGTACCAAATAAAATCAAATTATGTCTGTAAATAAGCATGCAAACATAATCTCCATAAGAATAACATGGTATAAGTGAGTATGCAGGTTTCCTGACAAGGAAAATGTAAAAATAGCAGATTTTAGAGTATAATCCAAAATATCCAAACTATATTGAGCCACATGGTACTGAGTTTCAACGAGATATGCTGAGAAACAAGCAAGCTACACACGTTTATTTTTCTCCCAAAGGTCAACATTGTGGAGATGAGTACGCAGGTTTGCTGCCTCAGGAATCTATGAAATTGGGGATTTTAGACTATAATCAAGTGGACCTTAACTAGATAAAGCCACATAACTAGTTTTATTAAGATATAATGGAAATAAGCCGACTATACAATTTTATTGATTTCCCATAAGGTTAACATTGGGAAAGTGAGTACGTAGGTTTGCTGCCTCAGGATTATATAAATTTGTAGATTTTATGCCATAATCAATTAGACCTTAACTAGATGAATCCATATACCAAGTTTTATTAGGATATGTTGAGGAATAAGCGAGATGTACAATTTTATTTATTTCCCATAAGGTTAACATTGGGACAACGTACTGTGTTTACCACTTTCAGTATCTCGGGAACCAATGGACATAGAGCAATGATTCAAAATACTAATTTATTTGTTTTTTCGAGCTGAGTCCAATGGTGTAAACCAAAATCAGATTATTCCGATTTTTCTACATGAAAAATCCGGAAAACTCCATTTTTAGGGATTTATTACCCATAACCCCCCCCCTTCCGATGACCGATCCGGCTGAATTTTTAACTCGTCAACATAATTACTATTTTACAAGTCTGTGCCGAATTTCACGAAGATTGGACCATTTTTACGAGAGTTATCGAGCTAACAAATATATAGATATATATATTTATATACGTATATATAGGTATATATATGTTTATGAAAATTCGAACGAATGGTGTTTTTAGCTTCTGAGGGCCCCAAAACTAAACGTTATCATGGTCTCGGGCTTAGGTCTTACCATGAGACCTACAGTAATAGCTCTTTCCCTAAAAGAGGAATTCGCCAAAACCCTTTATTTAACTTACCATAAATCAATTATTATTCAAAGTATCTTTATCAGAAGGTACTCAATAAACGCAGAATTTTGTCCTCTACAATTCTTGTATTTAAACTTTTTATGTAGAATAAACGGCTTTTTACTTATTTGCAAAAGAATAAAAAATGGCCCAAAACTCTGATATTTTTGTGGTCCCAGGTCGGAAGCACACCAGGAAAAATGGGACAAACTTCGAATTCATATACTTGGATGTAAAACGGAAAGATTAAAACGATTTCCAGCTTTCCGGGAATTTTGTCCAGGCACAATCTTAATTTTATTGGCCTAAAATAGTTAAGCTACCATATTAGACCAAATTTTCGTAAGCTTTATTTCTTGCATATAAACGCTTATCCTCATAATACTTTAAGATGTTATTCAATCTCCATCAATGATGTTAAAATGCTTATGTCAGAATTCATAACAAACACAGCTTCAGTAAAAGATTTCGTTAGCCATTTCAAGGTTTTGGATTATATTACTACAACTTTCAACAATCCTGTTGAACCTTTAATCAGTTTATCATTTTATATAATAAGTTAAATAAATCTCAATTATATTTTATAATGTTAATTTTCGTGCTAAGATATAAAAGAACGAATAGCAGAGGAGCATTTTTTATTTTGACTTGGAAAAAATGTTTATATTGGTGCTAGATAATCCCGCACTTCGATAGAAATCTCCTTAATACAAAACAGATATACAATATAATCATTACATTTTTACTCGTCTATTTAACGACACAATACCAGCGATGTCTAGTTGGAGACAACGGTGGCTGGTGGCTCGGTGGTCTTTGGCAGTTTTTGCCGTTCTGAACTTGGCGGTGACGGGACCTGTTACGGGATATACGGATGTTTCGTCTGCGACTAGAATCTCAAGCGAGTCTCTGGTCGACCTAGACAACGCTGGCTCGTACGTGTTCCCCCTTGACAAAGCGAAGATATACGCTAGAAAGAAGTAAATACCGCTGATGATGAGTATTGCAGTTAGTTTTTAGTTTTATGCACCGCAGGTCAGTTGCTCGACAATGTTATTGTAACTATTAAAAAATGTGTTACAGTAACATCCAAGTAAAGAAAAGCATGAATTTTTAAGCGTGGACCCTAAGGCGCTAAACAGTAGGCAAGTTACTTTTTTATTTTTGCTATGAAATGTAAATACCCTTATAGTTTTCAACTAGATTTTTATTTTAATCTTGCTGAAGTTGAACTCAGAAAATGTCAATGCGTATAACGTTTATAATGTTTTTCTTTTTTGTTCTATGTATATGTCAATAATCACTCTTTACACTGTTGAAAACTAATAGTTAATATAGTGCGAGAAGTTTTCAAATAGCTCTCTAAACAGAAGTAAAATAGCTTTCAGTTTAAATGTCTTAGTTCCAGAATTAACACTTGATTTCATGGCTCATATTACAGACAAATTATTAAACATTTCTTTGTAAGACGAATCATTGTTTCGCTCATCAGGAAACAAGAAGACTACATTTAGTCTTCTGCGGAGACGAGCCGCAGAGAGCGCAAGTGCCCCTCACTTGTCGAGCTGGGTGCAGGATTTGCCCGGCTCTGGTGAGGTTTACATAATCCTTGGCATTTCCGAGAATCCTTTGAGCAACGTATGATTTAAATAAGCTCTCGCCGCAAATGTAGCCGCGATCGCTTATCGGCGAAGCCATTAGTTACCCGAGCTGCACCGGCCTCCATCATAACCTGTTGGATGATGTATCTCCAATAGTTTACAGTCGTACGGCTTTATTAGCTCATATATTGAAAGCTGGTGTAAGATATCTTCCAGATGATATAAATGGCCGATGGCTATGACGTCTTTAGTGTTGAACGAAGTAGTATAGTAATATAATAGTTATGTGGTAAATAGACATTTGAGAGTAAAATGACAGTAATGTTCTGTAGATGGACTGTCAATATACAGAACTTTACTGGCAATTTACTCTCGAATGTCTATTTACCACATAACTATTATATTACTATACTACTGAACGATTAGGTACATTATGAGTAATCTTACTTGAAAAGACTTTCTAAAATATCATTGCCAGCTGTTATACCGTCTTATAAGAAGTAATTTAAGTGAAATGGCATAATAGTCAACACTATTTTGTAATTGACTATTAGGCCAATAAAATTAAGATTGTGCCTGGACAAAATTCCCGGAAAGCTGGAAATCGTTTTAATCTTTCCGTTTTACATCCAAGTATATGAATTCGAAGTTTGTCCCATTTTTTCTGGTGTGCTTCCGACCTGGGACCACAAAAATATCAGAGTTTTGGGCCATTTTTTATTCTTTTGCAAATAAGTAAAAAACCGTTTATTCTACATAAAAAGTTTAAATACATGAATTGTAGAGGACGAAATTCTGCGTTTATTGAGTACCTTCTGATAAAGATACTTTGAATAGTAATTGATTTATGGTAAGTTAAATAAAGGGTTTTGGCGAATTCCTCTTTTAGGGAAAGAGCTATTACTGTAGGTCTCATGGTAAGACCTAAGCCCGAGACCATGATAACTTTTAGTTTTGGGGCCCTCAGAAGCTAAAAACACCATTCGTTCGAATTTTCATAAATATATATATACCTATATATACGTATATAAATATATATATCCATATATTTGTTAGCTCAATAACTCTCGTAAAAATGGTCCAATCTTCTTGAAATTCGGCACAGACTTGTAAAGTAGTAATTATTTTGACGAGTTCAAAATTCAGCCAGATCGGACCATCGGAAGGGGGGGTTATGGGTAATAAATCCCTAAAAATGGAGTTTTTCGGATTTTTCATGTAGAAAAATCGAAATAATCTGATTTTGGTTTACACCATTGGACTCAGCTCGAAAAAACAAATAAATTAGTATTTTGAATCATTGCTCTATGTCCATTGGTTCCCGAGATACTGAAAGTGGTAAACACAGTACGTTGTCCCAATGTTAACCTTATGGGAAATAAATAAAATGGTACATCTCGCTTATTCCTCAACATATCCTAATAAAACTTGGTATATGGCTTCATCTAGTTAAGGTCTAATTTATTATGGCATAAAATCTACAAATTTATATAATCCTGAGGCAGCAAACCTACGTACTCACTTTCCCAATGTTAACCTTATGGGAAATCAATAAAATTGTATAGTCTGCTTATTTCCAATATATCTTAATAAAACTAGTTATGTGGCTTTATCTAGTTAAGGTCCACTTGATTATAGTCTAAAATCCCCAATTTTATAGATTCCTGAGGCAGCAAACCTGCGTACTCATCTCCACAATGTTGACCTTTGGGAGAAAAATAAACGTGTGTAGCTTGCTTGTTTCTCAGCATATCTCGTTGAAACTCAGTACCATGTGGCTCAATATAGTTTGGATATTTTGGATTATACTCTTAAATCTGCTATTTTTACATTTTCCTTGTCCGGAAACCTGCATACTCACTTATACCATGTTATTATGTTGAATACAGTGATGCCAATAATACCAGAAAACGAAATTAAAACATAAAAATCTTACATGTTTTCACAATTGATGATAAAACATGAAAAATACCCCTGTTGCAGCAGACCTGCATACTCAACGGATTTAAAATGCTCAAATAAGTGTTTTAGATACAGCCTCGTACCAAATAAAATCAAATTATGTCCGTAAATAAGCATGCAAACATATTTTCCATAAGAATAACATGGTATAAGTGAGTATGCAGGTTTCCTGACAAGGAAAATGTAAAAATAGCTGATTTTAGAGTATAATCCAAAATATCCAAACTATATTGAGCCACATGGTACTGTGTTTCAACGAGATATGCTGAGAAACAAACAACCTACACACGTTTATTTTTCTCCCAAACGTCAACATTTTGGAGATGAGTACGCAGGTTTGCTGCCTCAGGAATCTATAAAATTGGTGATTTTAGACTATAATCAAGTGGACCTTAACTAGATAAAGCCACATAACTAGTTTTATTAAGATATATTGGGAAATAAGCAGACTATACAATTTTATTGATTTCCCATAAGGTTAACATTGGGAAAGTGAGTACGTAGGTTTGCTGCCTCAGGATTATATAAATTTGTAGTTTTTATGCCATAATAAATTAGACCTTAACTAGATGATGCCATATACCAAGTATTATTAGGATATGTTGAGGAATAAGCGAGATGTACAATTTTATTTATTTCCCATAAGGTTAACATTGGGACAACGTACTGCGTTTACCACTTTCAGTATCTCGGGAACCAATGGACATAGAGCAATGATTCAAAATACTAATTTATTTGTTTTTTCGAGCTGAGTCCAATGGTGTAAACCAAAATCAGATTATTTCGATTTTTCTACATGAAAAATCCGAAAAACTCCATTTTTAGGGATTTATTACCCATAACCCCCCCTTCCGATGGTCCGATCTGGCTGAATTTTGAACTCGTCAAAATAATTACTACTTTACAAGTCTGTGCCGAATTTCAAGAAGATTGGACCATTTTTACGAGAGTTATCGAGCTAACAAATACATAGATATATATATATTTATATACGTACATATAGGTATATATATATTTATGAAAATTCGAACGAATGGTGTTTTTAGCTTCTGAGGGCCCCAAAACTAAAAGTTATCATGGTCTCGGGCTTAGGTCTTACCATGAGACCTACAGTAATAGCTCTTTCCCTAAAAGAGGAATTCGCCAAAACCCTTTATTTAACTTACCATAAATCAGCTACTATTCAAAGTATCTTTATCAGAAGGTACTCAATAAACGCAGAATTTTGTCCTCTACAATTCATGTATTTAAACTTTTTATGTAGAATAAACGGTTTTTTACTTATTTGCAAAAGAATAAAAAATGGCCCAAAACTCTGATATTTTTGTGGTCCCAGGTCGGAAGCACACCAGGAAAAATGGGACAAACTTCGAATTCATATACTTGGATGTAAAACGGAAAGATTAAGGTGATTTCCAGCTTTCCGGGAATTTTGTCCAGGCATGACCAATTTTTGATCTAATTTTACTGGCCTATATGTCTTTATGTGTAATAAATAATTGTGGAACCTTAGATGCATCGATTTACTCTCGATCAAAACAATAATAAATGTTTGTCGCTGCTCTAAATCTGTGGCTCGCTTCTCATGAGAGAAAAATAAATTTTAAAAACTAAAATAAATACATATAAGCTAAAGACAACTTGAACATATTTTTATGGTCCGAAATCGTTTCAAAACACATTAAGCGTATAAGACTTTTTTTTCAAAAACTAGTTTTAAAACATTTCAAAACCCGAACATGTCAAAAACAGTTTTTCATTTAAAAAGTGTATTTTAATTAATTCTGAGAGAATAATAGAAAAAACGTTACAGTCTACGCAAATTTCCTTGCAAACGCCATATACTAACTTTTTTGAATTTAATTTGATACAAATTAATACTTATAACTAATTAACTAACTAATTCATTCCGAAAACTTTATGGTTCAAACTTTAAAATTCGTGCTCTTTAGAATTTAAAAAAAAGCGCATCCGTCAAGACATGACGGGTTTGATGGAAGAGCAACAAGCACACAGAGGGTCGGTGTAATTTACCAGGACGGATTGCCACGAGTGGCGAAGCGAGCCGCTGATGAGTCTGCGGGATTGATGAGGGATATTCGGAGCACGAGGATCATCTGCTGGCGGTGTATGGGCGCCAAGATTGATCACTACGGCAAGGGTCTTGGTCAAACAGAGAGACCCCAAGTAACCGATGTTCGCAGTGCCCAACATCCTTGCTATCTGATGAGGATTCTTGTTATCCGTATCGCGATTTCGGTCTAGAGAAAAGTTTTGAATGCATTTGTTTGAGATTAATGGACCCATCTACATTGCACTACAAAATATTTGCCTAGTACCGAAAGGAGTTTTTAAGATTCGAATTATAAGAGGGGTTGGGGAAGTGTTAACATTTTGAGAAAATCGAGCGTTACATACTTCACACTTTTGCCTCTAGCAACTAAACGGGCCTCCGATAATCTAATTTGAGTTAACGCGGGATTAAATTAAATAAATATTTGGCACAATGCATTTTGCTATCTTTCTCCCGTGGTTGACGAGTTATTTTTCAAAGCCTTTTGAATCCGGACCACACAGGAACTACATCACCGACTCTGAGTGTTGATGGCCAATAACAGGATAATATATAAAAAAGTAATAGATTACAGACCATTAATTTTCTTTAAATTTTAAGAATAAAACATGAGACCTTACATACTGTGTAATCACCATAAATGGTCAATGGCGAATCACGAACACAGCTAGTTCGTTATGAAATAATTATCAAAATTTTTTATTTGAGGTAGTAAAAATATTAGGTATTTAATATTAAACCAATCCAGTATTTTAAATTATTATGCAGAAAAGTCTGTCTTCTGGACCAAATGTTTGGACAATTTGAAATAGCCCGCCAAAAGTTGAGAAAACTGTAAAGGAATATATATATATATATATATATATATATATATATGCATTAAAGACAGATATGCATCCTGAAATTAATTATAAAACCCAAAGCCGATGTACAGGCATGACACCCGTGTTGGCTTATTTCCACAACCTTTTATACTGCTAAATTTTGAGTTTTATTCATTTTCACAATTTATCGAGAATGCATCAAGAATAAGATTGCTATTTCATGTGCACAATATCAGTGCTGTAACATAGTTACTAATTGTTTACTGGATTGAATCAAAGTTTTCATTCATTCATTCATTTTCCTGTGTGTACAATATTGTCCGCGTTTCAGTAACATTTAGTTCTAAACTCGTAGAAAGGGACAAGGACTTATTTAACCATAAAAATGCTACTCTTGCCATTTAAACCCGCATCGAGTCCTTAAACTTTACAATAAATAATGTTACCATAAACCTCATGCCAACCACCGTAATGGCCTACCTATCTTTCTCCAACCGTGAACAGGAGCCATAAATATTGGAAGGAGCGAAGAGAAAGACTAGTTTAATTGGTTTCTACAGTTGGTACACATGTCGAACGGTGCTGCCACCCACGAGACGCGATATATCCCTGTCACTAGCATCTTGGGAAATTTTATATACCTGCGGCCACTATGTTAGGCTATATTTAAACGCGGGACAAATGCAAGGGAGATTTATCTTTGCAATAAATACCTCCTCCCGGGCTTACACTGCATATTTATCCGACGGTCGAGGCCGACAAGATTCTCGCGAGTGACCTAATTGAGTATCGCTATATATTTTCCTGTCGCCTCTTCATAATTTGATATCAAGTGTAATCTCCGTGTGAATTTTCTGAATTAAAACAGTCAAAAATAATATATCACATAAAAATGCTTAAAAATTACAACTCAATCAGTTTTACATCATAAAAGAAACTGAGATGAATAATATAAAAACGGTACAGAAAATGCGTTTTTACTCTAGTAGTTTGGAAAAACATTCCTCTTCTGGTAAGGGAAAACATCATGCTCTTTAGAGTAAGACACGTAGAAACTGTTTCAGACATCACCATCCTATTTCAGACTTTATACATATTAAAACAAAAAATAGCTCTAGATATCGTGTTTCAAATAAGCGAATAATCATTTATGGTAAGCAATTAGGGCACCATTAGTTATAAATGACTTACTATTTGTTGAATGTCAACTGGTTATTCAGAGAATAAAATAATCTTACGAGCAGGAATTAATTGTGAGTGTGTGATTAACTGTGAGGTCGCCAAAAAAATACTGACGAGAACCAGCTGATATTTTGACGTGCACGTTACCTGACTGCCCGGTAATCTAAAAGCATCAGGAGTCAGTTTTGCTGAAACAAAAATATTAAGATAAATAATAATTTGTTATGATAGCATTTTTTCACCACATCACCCATCTGCTAACATGTTTCTTTCTCATTTTATTCTTTTTAACATATTTCTTTACTCCCCGGTCGTAATCTAGAGACAAGTTTAGAGATTTGCTACACCTCAATCCACCGGATCCGAGTTTCGTGCGTGGAGAACGCCGCGACGACTATCACGTTTCCCAGAAATTAGGCAAATTCCTCCCAAATAGAGACGTAATTATCAGCCGTTTTATACGCCTGTGCGCTATTAGGGAAGTGGGAGCGATGGAGGACGGCTTAATTAAGAGGCGAGGAGTCCGTCTCAGCGGACCCTGGACCACACACGGGTCCCTGGAGTCGTTAGCGGATAGTTGTGCTGTTGTGGCAGACCTTTCACGATAACCATACAAGTACAAGATATGTCAGCTGCAGCTGTGATTGTTAAAGTATGTTACTTTGAATATCAGTCAGAGTTTTTAAGAGTTTCCAACTTCTTAGGAGAGGTGGAAAACTCTCAAAGGGCACGGGTGTTCGGCTGGGTGCATGGGGGTTGGACTTCTCCCATACCCTTCTGTCTAGAACCTCTTCTAATTCTTCGGGCACTAAAAATTACGGTGAGATTATCACGTGGCTTCAGGTTCAATCCACTTAAAATGTATGAATGATGGCTCCCTTAAGAACTGACAAAATGTTAATTATATCTCGCCCGTATCCTTGTCTAGGTTCTTTGTGGATGGACGTTGACCTTGGTTACCCATGACACGCAGCTCAATTCGCTTTCAGTCTCAATAATTTCCTCACTGTCCGAAACCAATGCAGAGTGTACTGTATGGTCAAGAAATAATTATTACAAGCTTACTGTCTTGGAGAGTTGTATGAGTTACTTGCAATATAAGTTACTTACAACAATAAATGGTACTCTTCCTGAAATGTTAAGTCTAGTCCTTATTTAAATACTTATGTAATTTGGAGAGATAGTAAGAGAGGATGAGTTCTTTCAATTAAATTCGATCAAATATTCATCACTGTGAACTACTCCTGAGTTTCTCAGGGATTATGCTGTTGAATTTTATTCTCGTCGTGTTTTATTTGAGTAGACAGCCAAACTATTTTATTCATCGATAATAATCATGGTTCAACCTCTCCAGTGAAGTGCTACAATTGGATCCGTTGGTTAATCCACATGAGATCGTCGAAGTCGTTCCATAGACATGCCGCTGAGGAAGCTTCCCGAGACATTGCGAGGACGCGACGACTCGAATCACCAATAGGAGGAGTCCTAAATCGTCGATGTGACGGTCCTGATCTAAACCACGATTTCACACTACCGGTAAACCCCGGGAACCAGTCCGTAATCGGCCACTTGTATGCTCCCCGTGCACTCCTATACTAATTGTTATAGTTTTCTAAGTGTCGGCGCATTCCCTTTAAGGCTGTAGATTCTCGCTTCCCATTCCCACCTTCTTTACGACCCGCCTCCTCTTCCATTTTCTCTTTCCACTCTTTATTTTTTCCTTTTCTCGAGTGTCCGGGATTGAAATTCTATCGCTGCTTGCCGCGGAACCGGTGTTGTATCATAGCCATTCCCACGTCGCGCGGCGCTCGGCTCTCGTCGCTTTACATTTGTTCGACATCGCCGCCGACCGATAGCACTTAGACCTATCGGCTACAGGGGTATTGAATTAATTTTATTTTTATGTTGTGTTTACTTATCAGACTATTACTCCTTTTTTGAAGAATTGCAGGTCTGTAAAAGGAGTGATGATATCTTACTTACTTACCCATGAAATACTTGGCGATGAAATTGTTCCATTAATCTTATTGCGGGTTTTCCATTAAAGAATGTTGATAGTGAGAAAGTTACAAAGTGATCGATCACATATTCTTGCTTTAAGCAGAGGTTAATGACGCTCGACAAACTCTTAATGTTGTCTGTAATTAAATTAACTGTCCCTGAATTATTTTTGTTTAACAGATTCAATTGACTAATATTGCTGACAAAAAGCGTCAAAATGGCAAAATAGCTAGAGTTATAAAATATAAAATTTTTTTTTGGATACCAAACTTTGCTTAACCAGTTTTTTAAACTATTTTGCATCGAATTATTATTAAAAATCAATCTATTTTAACTTTCAAATTATAAATAAGACATTTAATTTGTACAAAACCACTTATTAGACTACCAAGTAATGGAAAAGATGCTATACAACTAGCCACAAAATAGGCTAAATATTTATAAACGAATTTTGAAAATGACATTATTGGATAGAGTGATAAAATTTGATATTTTTCAATCATATTCCTTTCCGAGAACGGACATTGTACAAATGCATAAAATCAATAATATGATTATATGTCAAGTATTTATGTGTAAACGTATAAAAACTTTAATTAATTTTTGTTACTCAATTAAACTAGAAAACTATAAAGTAGGGAAAAGACTTTCAATCTTTTGAAAAACATTATTTTAACTCAGTTAGTTAGGTAACTAAATAACTTTTAAATTGAGAGTCTACCGATGTTATATTCATTCCTTGTTGAACAATAGCACAATCTCCTGCCAGGGTCTGCCAGCGTGTCGACATCTGCAGGACACACGGTCAGCAATCGCAAGATATTTTATTCAGTGCGAGGTGATGGCAACTTAACTTTGTCGATTTGAAATCACTAAAGGGCAATACTGTCAAATGCCTTCAACGGTTAACTAAATTTATCAGTTTATCCTTATTAAGAACAATTGCCGAGAAATTTGTTTTATTGCCGCATAACCAAAATGCTTGGTAAACAATGAAAAATTAATTTTTTTGGAGCACGTAGGTATTACAAGTAATTAAATTTACAAACTTACTCACCGAATCAGTTATGTACATAAATATTACATATAGTTCTCGATATTATTCTTTGCAAATATTGGTAATAACTACAACAGGTTGCGGTACATTAAATCTTAAAACTATTTTTTAAGGCTAAAGCACTTCAATTGCTGTTCAGGACCAGATTAGACCCATTTAACCTCAAGAAGTAAACCAACCCTAGCATAACGAACATCCGCCCTTGATGAGTCATCGTAGTAAATAAGGAAAAGACCTCGGCTAGCCTATTCAGCACTAGTACAGCGGGACAAGCGTTATGAAAGGCCAATTACTGAGGTGAAACTGAAGTAATTATACCAGCACTTGCTACAAGGATTATGACTGATCTGTTGAAACGTCCTGCGAAGAATCCGGTCACATTGGGCAGTAGCAGACCTGCCCGGCCCGCGGCTCCAGCTGATCGCGGCGGTCACAGAGAGGCTGATGTAACAGCGAGAGGTGTCAGCTGACTGACTGACTGGTCTGGTGAGAATATAGTGCCATTTAACATTTAAACTTCCTTGTCATCAGGAAAATAAGTAGATTCAAAATGCTGTAGCAGTTTGGTTTGTTTGAAGCATAAATTGGTTTGCCAGTTAATTTTGTACTTCGTGATCAGTTCAAAATTTTAGATTAATCAAACAAAATGGGGTGCCAGACTGCCAGAGGATCAAATTTCAACAGACCTGTTAATATTACTCCACAAATGATGTAGTAACTTAAGGCATTAGTTCTCCATTGGCCAAAACTTATTTATACTGTACCTCTTTTGCATTCCTTATAAAGCTGAGATTTCGTTTACCACTCTTTGTTACTTTTATTTTTATGATTATATAGCGTTTACGTTTTCTATATTCATGTTTTCAACAGTATATCTTATATTTTGTTTAGAATATCAGTCGTGCTTGAGGCTGTCAAGGGAGGGTTCGACTTGTCTGCTGAACACCGATAAGTAGAAAGCAGACCAGACATTTTAATTTAGGTGGATATAAATGTAATTGTTTAAGATCTGGTTACAAATAATTCTAGACAAAGACACTGCTTTTATTCTAATGTCTTTCAATTAGCGCCATTTTTCTTCCTATATTCAATTTTATTCTACGTCGAAACGTAAAATCATTACAGTTATTTATTAACATCTTTCAGTCAAATGCAGTGATGCAAATGCAAATGCAGTTAACTTTGAAAGTTAACTTTCATACACTTGCTTACAAAACAATTTAATCTTATATAAGTAGTAATTCTACCTTTATCTAATATTTTTAAGTAAATAGTTCTCTCATAAAAGGATTATAATTATTTATTATTTTAAATCGGAACAACTAATCATTGACCCAATAATTATTTCAAGGCCTGCATTTAGCCCATGCATGATCATAACATATACTGTATGCGACTTAATTTGGACTTAAACGCGTAACATGTTTTCACCGTTTAACCTGTTCAACTCTCTTCACGGATACAAACAGAGGGAAGTGATATACAAGGGAACTCGTAGTTTAAATTGTATTAGCAATGTAGCAATTACGTGATCGCATGCGGGTGCGGGGGACTACGTGGTTTATGTGACGCGGCATCCTCGGTGACTTTAACGGCCGAGCGGCACGGATGGCTGCTTCCGCATGCCACTACCACTACTACTACCGTTCTGGTCGTCACGGTTGAATTTAAAACTTGATTATGATTAGCAATCGCTGTTTTTAAATTAATTTTATACATATATTCAAAACTTGAATATACAAACTATTATTACTTGAAAGAGTTACAGAAATAAATAATATATCATTAAAATCATTAACAACATTAACTATTTTTTACCTAGTTCGATAAGTCATAGTTATCAAACGTCAGACAGTTGTTTTGCTCATTCTGAGAATATTACCTAAAATTCAAAACTATAAATAAAACTTCAAATCAAACCATTTGAATTATTACAAAATGATAAATTATAATTGAACTGAACGTTTCGGTTGCACGTCAGTCAATAGTTTAATCACGGGACACCACAATGCAGGGACTGGGGTGCGGCACCTCTGGTTGCCGCAGTAGGTCGGGCACCTGTGACCAGCGAGTGACCGTCACCTTGACCCCCACACAACAGTGACGTCACCCTCAGCTGCCTCTGCTGCACTGGGACACCACAATGCAGGGACTGGGGTGCGGCACCTCTAGTTGCCGCAGTAGGTCGGGCACCTGTGACCAGCCAGTGACCGTCACCTTGACCCTCACACAACAGTGACGTCACCCTCAGCTGCCTCTGCTGCACTGGGACACCACAATGCAGGGACTGGGGTGCGGCACCTCTGGTTGCCGCAGTAGGTCGGGCACCTGTGACCAGCGAGTGACCGTCACCTTGACCCTCACAGAACAGTGACGTCACCCTCAGCTGCCTCTGCTGCACTGGGACACCACAATGCAGGGACTGGGGTGCGGCACCTCTGGTTGCCGCAGTAGGTCGGGCACCTGTGACCAGCCAGTGACCGTCACCTTGACCCTCACACAACAGTGACGTCACCCTCAGCTGCCTCTGCTGCACTGGGACACCACAATGCAGGGACTGGGGTGCGGCACCTCTAGTTGCCGCAGTAGGTCGGGCACCTGTGACCAGCCAGTGACCGTCACCTTGACCCTCACACACTCACACAACAGTGACGTCACCCTCAGCTGCCTCTGCTGCATTGGGACACCACAATGCAGGGACTGGGGTGCGGCACCTCTGGTTGCCGCAGTAGGTTGGGCACCTGTGACCAGCCAGTGACCGTCACCTTGACCCTCACACAACAGTGACGTCACCCTCAGCTGCCTCTGCTGCACTGGGACACCACAATGCAGGGACTGGGGTGCGGCACCTCTGGTTGCCGCAGTAGGTCGGGCACCTGTGACCAGCCAGTGACCGTCACCTTGACCCTCACACAACAGTGACGTCACCCTCAGCTGCCTCTGCTGCACTGGGACACCACAATGCAGGGACTGGGGTGCGGCACCTCTAGTTGCCGCAGTAGGTTGGGCTCCTGTGACCAGCCAGTGACCGTCACCTTGACCCTCACACAACAGTGACGTCACCCTCAGCTGCCTCTGCTGCACTGGGACACCACAATGCAGGGACTGGGGTGCGGCACCTCTAGTTGCCGCAGTAGGTCGGGCACCTGTGACCAGCCAGTGACCGTCACCTTGACCCTCACACAACAGTGACGTCACCCTCAGCTGCCTCTGCTGCACTGGGACACCACAATGCAGGGACTGGGGTGCGGCACCTCTGGTTGCCGCAGTAGGTCGGGCACCTGTGACCAGCGAGTGACCGTCACCTTGACCCCCACACAACAGTGACGTCACCCTCAGCTGCCTCTGCTGCACTGGGACACCACAATGCAGGGACTGGGGTGCGGCACCTCTAGTTGCCGCAGTAGGTTGGGCTCCTGTGACCAGCCAGTGACCGTCACCTTGACCCTCACACAACAGTGACGTCACCCTCAGCTGCCTCTGCTGCACTGGGCTGGCCTCCACTGGCTCACGGTGAAACGATATCGACGATTGTTATTCATGTTTTTGCTCCAGAACCAAAAGTACGTAAAGTACGTAATAATAGGGTTACCTACACCGTCAACGCTATTCAAAAATCAATTATTTATTGTAATATCATCTATAATACAATAATCAATAGTATCTTGGCTTCTTTGTTGGACCGTTTTCAAATATATAAACGTCAGGATCATTTAACCACTTCATTTAATGAATTTCGTTGGTAACAATACAACAATTAATTGTATTTTGGCTTCTTTGTTGGATCGTTTCCAAATATAAAAATGTCAGGCTTTTTTAATCACTTCATTTCATGAATGTAGTGTGACGTATACGAACCCCTCTCTTGGCCGTTAACTAAGGACGGCCACATTGGGAACGTAGCTCCAACAATTTACATGTTTGCTGACAATGTAAATACGTTTAATTCGCAGGCTAAAACAAAGTGCTCAAAACAAACTGAATTACTTTATAAAATCAGATCTTAACACAATGAAAACTCGAAATAACAACCACTCTTACGCATTGAAAACAAGCTAAAGATATTACAAAAAAGATTAAATTCAATTAAAGAAACTCGAAGAGTGAGCGCCTGGAATTTGCATGAATATAAAGACCTACATTTTAAATTGTAAAGAACTGAAAAACTAAGATTACTTACGTGGGCCCTGGCCTGATGGGCCACGGGCCCTGTTATGCTGAGCTGTAAGTCAGTCAGCATAACAAGAGTCTGCATAATAACAATTCCAGTCTACTCATAAAATATGCTCAAATACTTCCTCTTTACAAAGGTCAAACAACCCAACCATCACAGTAGTTCGTAATAAAGAAATTGAACACACAAACAAAAAGACACTGAACAAAAATCATACAATGAAGTTTACACTTATTTTCCACATGAAAAGGTTACGAAAATGTTTACAATAGCGTATCAGAACGGCCATGCGTTACCGAACTGAACTGGACTGTATACGCGTTTGTAAACATTTTCGTATAACCTGTGTTTAACCGACTTTTAGAATCAACATCGGCGTAATAGTGATCCTAATTATTTCGGGCGACTGTTACATTATAAAAGAATTTAATACAAAAAAATATAATAATAACAACCGTTTAAGAGCAATTTACATCAGGCAAGGCTGATTTTGAATCTTTGATGTAATAGAAAAATAATGTAAAATGTAATAGAAATAGAAGATGTTTTATTTTAAAGTTCTTATTTTATCAATGAAACAAGCTCATAAGACGTGTTTGTGTGTGTGAATAAGAGAGGGGGGGATAGTTGAGGATAGGTCAGGGTGGTCAAGAATCCAAGAGAACGGCAGCAGTTGGGCCCGTCACTGGCTGATAAGGTGCTGCACAAACGACGACTGTAACGGGTAATCATTTTCAACGTAATAATGACACGTATCTTTACTGGCCAATTAATAGCCTTGGAACCTTAATAGCCTAGCTTAATAACTCAGTCAGAGATAAATGGTTAAAAGGATTTTGATGTTTTATCCCTTTGTTATCGTTGAGAATATTATTATTATTTCCAAATAACGACTCACTTTAAATAACGAAAACTATAAAAATATTATAAACAGTTTTGGTTTCATAAAGAATAACTCGTCTTTTATTGATCGTCAATCTTAGTTAGAACTTTGACCAAAAACTATTTTTTTTAATACTACCATACAAATAACACGTTGATGTAGTTCATATACAAAACTATGTAATTTAGGTAGTTAATTATGAAACTAACTTAGCAGCTAAATTATTTTGTAAAAATAAAAAGGTTTTAATACAAACCCTTTTCTTAGTTTAGTAAAAAATAGTAAGAGCTACAAGGTATTTTGATTAACAACATAGTTTCAAAAATGCATGGCGAGTGTACACTTCTATTAGAAATATTCTCTAACATATTTTAACTATAGTCATTATTGTTCTGACAGCAACAATGTGAATACTAGGGCTTTGTTCCAGTATATTTTAATGTATTGTAGTTTATTCTCTGTCAATAAAGTTCACAATAGTTCAGTTACAATTTAAAGATAACAACTCTGTTAATTGCCGCTTAACTGTAATTTAAGCTCGAGTTCCGAGAGGCGTTATTCGACTGTTAGCAGCGTAATTGTGCCAGTCCCTGTAATGAGGCCCGGTAGGCCACACGGTCGTCGCGTCGTGACCACGAGTGTAGGCTACCACTTGACTGCCACAACCGTCACCCCCGATAGGTAGAACCATGAACATCTATTCAGCCTGACTCTGTTGACCATCGAAATGGCTCGATGTGAGTCGAGTGAGTTAAAAATCTATTTGATATTTTTATTTGACGTGTTAAAAATGTAAATTCAGAGGCATTTGTCTATTTAGAAGGCACCTAAGGGGAAGCCAACTAATTATTTTGATCGCAGATAATAATGTTTAAAACACTTCTTTTTTTCTTGAGTTTAAAATTATTGGAAAGAGAGTATACTGTACTGATAAATCAAACCCTAGCAATAAAGAAAACCCTTGGAAGAAAATATACCAAGATTATTCTTTGATTGTTTTTATAGGTTTTTTTATTACCTTAACATTTGGAAAAGAGGTAGGTAAACATGACTTCTAACTGTGAATTTAATTGGGTTTACGAATTCCTATTTTCATATCCTTTGCAATATTAAATTCTTCTTATTTTACTTCAAAGGTAAAACTCATGTTTTCATAACATGAACATGTCCATTAATAACTTAATGGATCCGATCAGCGAATCATCTAACCTTATAATTTCCCAAATCGTTACTCACATAATAACAGCTAGAGAGTTAAATAATAATATAATGTTTCATCAAATCGTAGACCTGGTACTACTTATAAACGAATCGGAAATTAAATTACACGTTGTTGTTTCCATCGATTGAAAACATTAAGTTGTGAATAAAACATAGTCTCCCTTATATAATTTAAAATTGTTCGCCATCCCATTACAAGGAAAACCTGTAAATCACATTAATAAATACCAAGCTATAAATTGCACGGCATAAATATCGTAACGGTCTCCACACGCAAAAATTGAATTCATAAAACACAAGCAGGACAACCGGACACATAAACTACGGACTTGGCTAGCTTACACCTACAAACCCACACTATCGGGCGGCTCCGATCAAAATAACCAGATCCTGTCGTCAAGAAATAAAATAAGCATATTATTTAGCAATCTCATATGTTGAATAAACAATTAGGTCCTAATCCGCAGCAAATTATTGTAACGAACCGGAAAGTCTGGAGCAGGTTCCGTTCTGAGTAGCCACAGTCGCTTGTTTCTATTGGTACAAAATAAGCCACTTGCCATTCTGGTTCCATACCGAGTGGCGGACTAGGCCATTCGTTTTGTGGAAGACCCGGTTTTCTGTGAGGTCTTTATTTGCTATTTATTCATAAATGGACTCATGACAGAGGTTTTGAGTTATGTAATGTGTTTCAGAGCGAATGTGTATGTTTTTTGGCCGTAATGATCGTGTACAGACATGATTTTCATCTATAATTCATACAGAGGTTTGCGCAATGATTCGTTACGGTTTATTGGCAATTGGCTTTCATGGTAAGGTTAAACGCTATATGGTAAATAATTAAATTCCTTATTAAGTTATAACACTGTTGAGTTACTCGTTACTACAACATCGAGTGATGAATTGACAATTTATAGTCTCGATCACCTTGGCTGTAACTTCCAGCCTTGGAACCGGCGTCAAATCACAGCGTTTACACTCTTAGAATTTGTTAATAGCTCGCTACGTAACACAGGAGCTTTGTAGGTTTTTGTGTTGTTTTTAGCGAATTTTCCCTATAGAGAATAAGGTATTGCCGTAGGTCCGATGGTAAGATCTAAGCCCGATATCATGATAACTTTTCGTTTCGAGCCACCTATAGATAAAAGACAGCATTCGCAAACATATTCCCTACGTGTTCGAAAATCAAACCGATTAGACCGTCGAAAGCAATAATGAAAAGTAAACCAATCCATTATTTTACTTGGAAAAATAAAATAATCTTATTTTGGCTTACACTATTGAACTCAGCAAAAAAAGCAAATGATTTAGTATTTCGAATCGTTGCTCTATGTCCATTAGTTACTTAGATATTGAAAGCGGAAACAAAGTACATTTTCCTGATTTTAGTTTACCTTATAGGAAATTAATAAAATTATATAGATTGCTTATTTCTTGACATGATATATTAATATAACTTAGTTTTTCTATTGGATTATTGCTTAAAATCGCTCATATTCTTTCTTGTTTGTGGCAGCAAACCTGAATAACCACTTTTCATATTACTTTTATGGAGAATAATTTTTCATGTTTATTTACGAACGGACGGTTATTTTATTTGATGTGAGGGTTCGTCTAGATTTTTAATTTGAGCAATTGGAATTAGCTGACTACGTAAGCCTACTGCAAGAGTTTTTTTTGCGGAGGAGAAATTTATTTTACAAGCTTCAGTTGAAGGAAACATATGTTCATTGTGACTTTAATGTAAGCCGTTCTGCGGAAAGGCACAGGGCCCATGAAGTAAAATAGTAGACGTAAAAAAATAAGTGAGTATTACGAAATTTACATAGATAATTTCAAACAATACCTGAATATATTTAGACGTAACTTTACACTCTTTACGTCACATGTACTTTGACTCACTTTATTACACGGCTATTTTATTAATCGAATTAACTTCCTTTAACTCTCACTTAAATATACTAGGCTATGTATTTGAAGGAATTAACTTTCATGTACTCATTCTATGAGTTAACATTAAGGAAAAATCATACAAACGTATGAATTCAACGTAATCAATCATCGTACTCGTACTCCTGCCGCATCCCTTGACCCTACCGTAGACTGTCGCAGCAGCAAGTCCATAAGTAACTCCACGACTTGTCCATACAGATTGGCCATTAGTCTAAGGTATTTGTGGGCCAGGGATGCTGCTTGGCGACTTGGCATCTGACCTAGCCATATCCGACTGTGGAAGCTGGTTTCCCAGTCCGCGGAAATGTGAAGTGTTATGCGTTGACGAGATATTCAAATCTGTGTGTGGTTCCTCGGCCAGTTTCAACCATGCATTTGCATATGACGCTATGTTAACTGAATTTAATGTTAACAAGAATATTTGTAGAAAAATACATAAAGAGGAGCTACATACTTAAAGAAGGAAAATACATAAAGAATGAAGACCCTTGATCGTTCCTCAAAAACCGTTAATTAATTTTGGTTCAAGTGTTTTTAAGTTGGTTTATGTTTGTGTTTTTTGTTTTTGTGTTTTTTGTTTGAGTGTTGTTTTTAACCAAGGAAAAACATGGACTTGTTTCAACACATAAATATTTTCAGGACACACCCAAATAACCTTCGTGATTGTAGTGCGGTTAAATCTTAAAGTTCCGTAATGCGCTAAGCCATTTTTAAGTTTGAAATCAATCAAAATTGTAAGACAATACATCAATACTACAAGCACTCGCTTATGAAGTAATTAACAAGTAATCTCATATACAAGTGATCGCATATACAAGTAATTAAAATAATGTTGTATAACATTAATTCAAGTAATACTACCTTTTGGCCAAAATAAGAATGAGTGAAAACTTTTTTCTTTCCTTACTTTCTCATCGAAGTTGTGTCGTTACCGAAAAATTACCAAATAAGAAAAATATTACCTTTTTAACCATTAACCTTCAATACAGTATTACCATTAACCTTCAATAATTTCGTGACTTTTATTCATTACAGGATTAGACAGCAACAAATCATTATGGTTTGATCATTTAGTTAGCCTTATTACTATTCAGGACCAAACCTCTCTCGATACATAATGGCTGTTTTGGGCTCCAAGCGAATACGTTTAACCAATAAATTTTAACGTTGACATTTAATATGCATCCCCAGTGTGTCCTAACTGGTTTTTGTTTCGAACTTGTTAGTACTCAATTTATTGCTAATAAATAATCATAAAATTAGGTATATAGGTAAAACATGCACAAAATCTTACCTTTTCGTAAATTTATTTCATAACTGTTGTAAACATACGCCATTTTCTGTGAAAACTTTTTGCAAATCAAACCCAAACAAAAAACCTAGTAAGTACAATTGAATCCTTTCTATAATAGATTTAACGTAAAATACTTCCACACACAAACACTATAAAGTATTTAGCGTTCTAATTTTTACAATCAAATCAAACATTCCCGTGTACTCTTTAACTTAAAAATATATATAATTGTAAAACAAAATATTGTATATCATAATGTTCGTATAGTATTAAAAAAAGTTTTATTATTTACTTATTAAGCTCTTTACTGCTCGCTAGTCAAATAGTAACTGTTTTACTATTTAAAATTATTATATTGTTAGTTAAACAGAGGGTTATTCTTTCCAACAACTCTTTCCACATCAAACTATTCAAATGTGACGCCGTGAATGGGTTTATCAGTTGCTTTCTAGGCAGAGGCCTTTGCCTCGAGAGGAGCTACTACATCGCAACAAGAGAATCAGCCTCCAGTCGACCTTGGCGCTACTCGCTTGTCGCATGTCTCCTGTTAATTACCTTACTTTATAACCTCCTCGCGATAATAGATACATACTTCACTGCTACCTTCAATGTTACCTCTGCAAGCCTCACTGATGTATTTGTCCTACACGTGCCAGTACCTACCTCCTACTGCTCTAACATCACAAACAAACCATACATTTATAATCCCTGAAATCCTTGGAAAATCCACTGAGTATTTTCTACCGATTGCCTTACGGAACTTGACCTCTGATATAACTGCCGTCGTAAAATCCTCTCCAGCGTCCCGACCGTCCCGACAGTACCATTGCCTCTATTGTTATGGCCCGCCAACGACGTGTGGTCATTCGAAACGACTTTCACTGTCCTTAGCCGTTTAAGAGTGAAGTACCCGAGTGCCATGACACGGTGAAGGAAGTCGATACGTTTTGATCTATTATCACTGAATTATTCATTGGAACGCATGATTTGATTGTTTACTAGAGGGATTCGGTCTGCTGAAGTTTACATAAACAGATTTTAAAATTTTTCAAAATATTGATAAATATTTAGAACGCTATAGAGTACATCAAAACAAATTTTTTAACTCTTCAACATTCTGTTCATATCAAAGGATCTAATGATGGATGAACGTGGCAATAGGATATTTTTAGGAATACTCAACTAATCATAACTGCATGAAGATTTTAAGGAGATTATTGTTTTTCAGGAAACCAACGGCGTTCTCCCGGGATCCCCTCGGCTCCTGGACACTCCCTCCCGCAGCGACGGTGACTCCTCCTCAGAACCTCCCAGAGAGCGGGAAAACGACGAGAACCAGCCAGTCAAGGAGCGGAGGCTCCAAGAGTTCTACCGGGATCCGGCCCAAAAAGACCCTGAAATCCCCTTCAAACCTCCCCTCCTCCTTGACCGACTCCAGAGATACAGCGAACGTCCCTTCTTCCCCGACCACCTATCCAGGATACTCAGCCCTAGCGAGATCAACCCACTGCACGGTCTAAAAACTCTCGCGAGTCTTCTAGAAGATTCCAACTCGAGTTCTTCGAGCATACAAAGGCGGAAGTCCCTGTCTTGCTCGGACCTGACCGAGGACGGGAGGAACGACTCCAACAACAACCCCGAGAGCGAGGTGAGGTGCGAGGAGTGTGGCAAGGTGTTCGAGAGCGATCAGCAGCTTCTGCAGCACAGGCAGGGTCAGCAGTGCCTCAGCTGCGAGGTCTGTGGCAAGACGTTCGACCAGCGCACTCTGTGGGCGGCGCACCAGAAACTGCACGAGGAGAGCAAGCAGGAGCACGCGTGCACCCACTGCAATAAGACGTTTGTCACACGGGCTTCCCTCAAGGTTAGTGTAACGCTAGGATTGGTATTTAAAATGTAATTTATGCAATACCTCCTTGATAGAACTCAGAAAATAACTTAGAATTGCTGAAGTTAACTGCTAAATGGTGAAATGTAAAAACTGTGAACACATTTCCAAAACCGATTGTGGTCAAGTTTTGTGGTGATTCGATACTTTCAGCCTTTAACATGTATTATGGATTGATTTTGCTGCCTAACAATAGGTGGGTACCCCGTAAAGGTCCACAACCTCAACATCCTCAAATAATATTTGGAGAATAGGTGTTACATCGGCAGATTCTTAGATAGCTAATTTGAACCGTAGACTAGTTATTTATCCTTTCTGTGTTTTGTCTTCATATTTTATTTAAGATAATTCAGAAAACTCCTTATTAAAATATCGAGAAGGCTCGAGGTTTTGCTTTTCACCGCATAAAATGTGAACTTGTTTTATTTTACTTAATTAAATCCCTCCGTCACGAAAGTAACACACTTCATAACGGGCCTCAATCACAACGGCCTATTGTATCCACTCGGCGGACACAGAGTTCAAAAGCATGTCCAGTTCGTCGTAATGAATCGCTCAAATGTAACTCCAAATCGCCGACTCATGCCCGTAAACCAATTCCAATTTACGACCCAGATCCAGAACAACATTTACCGCAACCCAATTAGCTTTGTTAGCCGCGATGACGCGAAGGGAACGCCGCCGCAAATCACGGCGCGCGTATGTAAACAATGAACAATAAACCGTGATTACCGATTACCATAGCCTAATAAACAACCGGCCGATGTCGTACGGGCCGTAAACAAATCACGGTGCAATCATAAACACGGTGTAACAAGGATGGGACACGATAAATCACAAGAGGCTAATTGACAAGCAACACTGAGCGACAATTAAACGGATTAAACAGAGGAAGCCCCAGAATAGCGCCTTGAGGGACGCCCGTTTCACGCAGTTATAGGCAGTTACAAGGTGATTTAATTTATCGTGTGATTTATTGTTTTGGCTTTATAATTTTAATAGTAGATATACCCGCGGCTTCGCTCGCTGAAAGGATGAAAAAATTAATGTTTGGTTCATTTATACGTCATTTGTAATGTGCAACTTCTACAAATTTCCAAATAAACTGACGATTTCAATAATTTTATCTGAACTATACATTTTTAACCGCTTGATTACAAACTTAAGGTTGCATCTCCATCACAGATGGACATGAGAAGATGGTACGTTTTCTTGATGAATTTTCCTTTTTCGGTCAAATGTCATGAATCGGCTACCATGTGCTAAAATAATCTAATTTTTCAGTTTAGCCTTAAGAATACTGAGACATGTCCTAGTTAATCTATAATTTAACTTATAAAATTGTGTTGCACATAGTTTGAATAAAAAAGTATCAACTTTAGGGGTTTAAAATCAGAACTTTCATTGCACCACCCTTTGCCCTAAAACCTGTCGAGAAATTTGGCATAAAAGAATAAGAGGCATGTGATGTATAACTGATGTAAATACCACAAATTTAAAGGCCGCAAATTTAAATATGCAATAGGCGGACTCTATAGACCTAACATCAGAATTTAGTATATTTATTAAAATACCAAAAACTGTTAGAAAGTATATAAAACTAATGTGAAGGCCAAAAAATGATGACACCTAATCCTCCAATTTTTTCAATCATATTGGAGATTGGATTATGGTTGTAGCAGCTTGAGGCGAAAATTTTCGGTACAAAAAGTATATTTGATTGACCACAGCCTAATTTGTTCTCGGCCAACACGTAAACCCTCCTAAAATTTAGTTCAGGGAAACCCGGATTCTACAAAAAATAACGTAATGTTATGTCCATGCAGTCTCAATACTTTAGTTTGATTACTTCGGGTGATCCGTGAAAAGCGAGTAGCGTAGGTATGTGGTATCTGAAAAATATTTAATATAATATAAGCGTGTTGTACAATTTATTATTTTAGGAAATGGAATTCCTCTTTATTGTCTCTTTAAAATATTCTAAAGGACTTCTATTGATATTTGTTAATCATAGCTCTAAAAACTAAAAAGGCCGCCATTTAAAATTTTTTAATTTATCTTATTTTAGCCTTTCAAGAGGAAGCATTTTAAAATCATTCATTAGTATGCATCTAGGGCCTATAGGCCTAAATAATATTTGAGCCAAGATTCATGGCCCAAAGCCCTACACTGTTTTAGAAAATAAGCTTTGAAAACTAAAAATGGCCGCCATTTTTAATTTTATAACATACCTTATTTTAGCCTTTTGAGGTAAAATATCTTAAAATCCTTTCTTAGTATGCATCTAGAGCCTTTATAGAATGTTTGTGCCAAGTTTCATAGCCCAATGCCTTGTAGTTTTTGAGAAACAAACTGTGATCAGTGAGTCAGTCAGTCAACCGTTTTTGGCTTTTATATATATAGATAAAGTAGTAAGTTTTCATCTATAGACGCTTGAAGACGTTCCTTTTAGAAATAAGTTTACTTCAATTATTAGCCTACTTCAACTACTTCCTCCATCTTATTATGATTCTGACTATATAGTAAATTACTACAACAAAAACCTAGATTTCACGTAATGGAATTAATGGATTATATTAATCGTATAAACAATAATTATAACTGTTTAATAATTATCAGTACAGTTAAATCTTTTTAACTAGAAGTGGTCAGGACGAAGTGGAATATCTTAGACCATGCACTTCTTTGGTTTGAAGTAGAATCATGCGTTTCTGTTTACCTTTTATTTACCTTTGTGGGAAATAAGAAAAATTCTTTATCTCTCTTTTTTGTCAACATACCTTAAAAAGCTTGGTATATGGCTTCTTATAGTTCAGAACGACTGGATATTAAGTTATAACCATCAAATTGTTTATACATGTTGCAGCAGGCCTGCACACTCATTCCCCATGTATCCTTATGGAGAAAATGAAGAAAAGTCATGTATTTTTTGTATTTTGTGTATTTCAACGCCAGTGGGATTTTTTAACGGTTTGATCGGGAACGGTCCAAAACCGAGTCTTGTCTCTCTTTTATTAACGGCGACCTTTTGTCAGATAGCATCATTAATTTATGGCCCAACGACAAATGGCAACTGGACCCAGTGTCGATCCCAGTGTCAGGAATCGAACCGGCGACCCTCAACTACTCTAATAAAATAACAGATTTGAAATTCCTCGATTTTTCAAGTTGATTTGATTGATTACGGTATCCTAAGACACAAAGTAACGGGGACCAAGCGCCGAAGTCCCCGTGGGCGTCCGCTGCACCGGGCCCCAAACCGCCACAGAGAATACCGCCATCACGGCTAATTGTTATTGCTGATGTAAAAAATTACAACTGCCATATAACTCCTTTTACGGCATGTCAATTTGTACCTGAAATGTTGAGAGGGGTATTATTTAGAATTGATACCGGTTTCTTAAATTCAATTTTATGGCGCTTAAAAATGCATTAATGACAAATTAACTGTAATTTATTTGTCATATTAAGTTTTGACTCATCTGAAATCAATAGTCCAAAGGTGATTTTAAGTTATAGATAATTCTATCTATGTTGATTATTAAGTTATGCTTAAGATATAATCTAAAAGGGGTATTTTGTATTTTACCATGGTTGATTAGGAAAACTTGTTTCTTAAAAAAACTATTGGCATAAGACAATTAAGCTGTTGATTACCGGTATATTCTCAATCAGCTTTTAAAAACCTCGTCAAAACTCATTTGCTTATTTTACCTAGTCAACATATGGCTAAGGCTATTTTATAGGACATATCTTGATTCACATCGCCTCCCTAGAACTGCAACTAATGGCCACGGTTACTTTGCAGCTTCTGATCACACACACTTCGCCCACCTGCTCGGCCATTACACAATTACAGCTAGTGGCAGCGGCATTCCCGGCCAGAGTTCCAACAAGGTCGCACTCCAGTTCCACAATTAATTTCCCATCATAATTTTCGTCAATCTTCATTTCGCTGCCGACTCTCCGGACGTTTCATTACGCCTGATGGATGACTGGGTTGATGGTATGTCGCTAGAGGTCGCTGCTGTGCTGTGATTGATTCCCAACCACGAGGGGCTTCGGTCTACATCAAACAGGCGGTCATCGATGGAGATAGTCATGGCCATCTCTAGTAGAGATGGCTATGAGATAGTGGGTTGATTTAGAGTTAGATCATTGGCAACAAATCTAAGGTCACTTCTTTTCGTTGGTGTTTTCATATTTCTTCCGCTTTACGAAAAATCCGTAATTAATAATTAATCTATTAACTATTATCATGAATCCGCTCACTATTGAATCCGTCTTTTGTCTAGGTCCGCTCTTGATATACTCACCAGCTCAATCCGTCTGGCAATGGAATAATGTTATTCGACCACTAATTACCCTCAATCGATGATGGTAATAGTAATGGTAATTGTGATGGTACCGTCCCCAGGTGCACCTGCGCACGCACACGGGCGAGAAGCCGTTCCACTGCCTGGAGTGCGGCAAGCAGTTCAGTCAGCTGCGCAACTACAAGTACCACCGCAGCGTCCACGAGGGCACGCGCGAGTTCGCCGCCACCTGCCCCGAGTGCGGCAAGTACTTCAACGACCGCGGCTACCTCAGCAGCCACATGAAGATCCACCGGAACCGGAAGGTAACTGCCGCTAGCGCTTCTGTCATGTTACATCCTGCTCAGATCGTTTAGGGTGGAAGAAATTTCAAATTCCGTCCTCTCCTAACCTCGTCCAAAATCATTGTGGGTAATTTCAAAACCAAACAGTTCAATAAATGCATTAAATACATTACATTAACACTTCATACTGTAATGCCTTTCTATCTTTTCAAATGTTGGTTCTCTAAATAAATTTCTTAATTGTCTTTTATTTTGCATTCTTTCTCTCTCTAAATTTCAACGTTAAGATGGAGCTCCGCAGTCACGAAAAATAACGCATTTCTACCTGCTCCTTCTGTAACGCCAATATTAATTTTTAAATTCGGTAAAGCCTATAAACAACTCAACTGAAGTCGTTGATTTATAGCTCAATTGAAAGAGCAAAAATATTATGTAGCGATCCCAGTGAGCAGGATCTTGATTTAGCTTTTGGTTTGGTTGCAAAAATATCGCAAATTTGACATTTTTGCAATTTAATATTTATTTTACTAAATGAGATATCAAAATTCTGCTCACTGGAATCACTAGATAATGTTTTGCTCTTTGAAATGAGCTATAAATCAACGACTCTGGTTGAGTGATTTAGGCTGTACCAAATTTGAAAGTTAACATTGGTCTTATGGGAGAAGCAGGTAGTCGCGTGGGACTGGAGCCCCCTCTTAACATTGCTTTTGGGGGAGGAGAAGGTGAGCACGCGAGACTGGGGTCCTGATTCGATGGTGCTTTGTAAAAAACTTTAGCATGATTAAGCAAGCAGATATTCTTTATAGGTTCATTATAACTTAAGAAAAATTTTAGTAATATGCTGTTAGTAAATATATAATTCAAACGTTATTGTAATGCCTAATAAAGTTTGTAAACTTCAAAACAATTTAAAGTAAAAAAAAATTAATCTTCATTGGATTGTAAAGATTTTAAATATTACATTAAACTCCAAGCTCTCGAACTTCCATCATGTAAGTTTATCTCTACATCACCCTTTCCTGTTGCAGGAGTACGGCTGCGAATACTGCGGCAAGAGCTTCAACCAGCGAGTCGCCTACAACATGCACGTCCGCATCCACACGGGCGAGAAGCCGCACGTCTGCCAACATTGCGGCAAGTCCTTCTCTCGCAAGATGTTGCTCAAGCAGCACCTGCGCATCCACACGGGCGAGAAGCCGTTCACCTGCGTCGTCTGCAACAAGGCGTTCGCGGACCGCAGCAACATGACGCTGCACATGCGGCTGCACTCGGGGGTCAAGCCGTACACGTGCAGCGTCTGCAACAAGTCCTTCACCAAGAAGCACCACCTCAAGACGCACATGAACTACCACACGGGCGTCAAGCCGTACGCCTGCAGCAAGTGCGGGCTGCGGTTCAGCCAGAGCAGCAACATGCGGACGCACTTCAAGAAGTGTTCCTCCACGGCGTTTCAGCAGCCGCAGCCTCCGGTGAGCGGGAACGGTCCTATCAACATGAGCGTCAACCCTGCGGCGCCTCGGGTTGAGGATGTGAATGTGAGTAGTTTTGTACAGGAGAAGGCGTAGTCAAGAGACGACTTCGTGGTTCCAACAGCCCCCCTTGTGGACGGCGATGGTAAATATTTCAACCCTCCGATGAATTTTCTTCCAATAAGCTCTAACCTACATACAGAGCTACAGATTTCAATATGACTCTAAAATCTCTGGTGCTTAGCGCTATCGATAGTCTTGTGACCGCACTTGAACAAGAGAAGACATAGCTGTACAAGAAGTCTGTAGAAACCATCTGCAAAATTAGGTATCTGCATAGGTTACAATCGTGGACAACGTTGTATACAGGTGTACAACCTGAAAAGACAGGTGTATGTAGAACATAAGAAAGAAAATTTGATATAATTTACTGTTTACCATTTACGCGTGAAAAAACTTGTTCTTTCATTTCAGTCTTTTCTTTTTAGTAACTTGTCGTATTACTTGATTGATTCATTTCTGTATTTATCTTTAATATTATTTTTGTTTAAAAGTCATTTATTATTTTAATCGTAATATTTTTTCGACCTACGAATAGTGTATCTTTCATGCAGTGCCGAACTGGCTGTTCTTTGGGACCTCGGCAAAATTTGTCGTGCCCCCCCCCCCCCCCCACTTGAGAATTTTTACTCCCAATGTAATATGAAAATATATTTTGTAAAATGCAGTTATAAAATTAGTAAAAACATTTTCATTTGATAAAATTTGAGAGGATATAGTGAGGTAATATCCTCTCTAAACTGTGAAATCAAATTGTAACAGAAACCTGAATCTAAAACGTGATAATATTAAGATAAATTGTAGTTGGCTGTTTAATATAGGTATATATGTAATAATTGCTCAACACATTTGGTTGTACTGTAGTATATATGATTGCTTTGTGTCAAACCTAATCAAAAAACAAAAATCAAAGGGGCGTGTAAATATAATTTAAGGCCCTTGCTTTAGTCTTGCCATTTGTCTAGTCAAAAATGTATGTGTGCCGAAAAAAGGGCTATACATTGCCAGTGAATGATGCTATATACTCACTTAAATAGATTAGATATAACGTTAATCAGCGATTTAACATTTGATTAGTATTAGTGTTCAGTTTTTAAGATTATGACTTCCTGCCTGTATGTACAATATTGGTAAATAATATTTATGATTGAAGTTGCTTATTGAAAGATTTGTATTAATCATTCATTACATTACGGTTTGTTCGATGTATGTAATTATCAAGAGTAATATAGGTAGTAAGAAAGTTATATCATCATACTTTTCTAACCACCTATAAATCAAGACTGATTGAAATTCTTGGATTTAATCCTCCAAACATATTTCAGCTTGAACCTTTATATCAGTCAACTACTTTGAGAATTATGAACCATGAATTAAAACTTAATGCTGGTTTTGTTTATTTTGAAAATGATTGTTCGTATAAAATCATCAAATCTACATAATTTTTATATGAAACTAGAAACTGAATTTGATATAAAATTGATTAGTTTGAGGGCTCTTCCAACAAAAATTTGTGATAGTAACCTTATTGTCTTAAAAACTCTCTAGTTTTTTTTAATTTTAAACATTTTTATTTTGGGTTCAAAAATTTAACTTCACAGCTTACAATGAATTGAATTATAATTTCTTAAACATCACTGAAGAGGCCCTAATGCACATATCAACACAATAGGACAATATATTCAATAAAATGTTATTGATTTAATCCATAAAGTGTTGCTAATTCCATTGATAATATCAAAAGTGGTCCAAAAAAGTGTCAATTAACGTAAAATAAAATGTGTTAACACTTTAGAGTAGTAGTTACACAATATCGTTCATTTAAGGTAGATAATTGTATCACTCGTGGTACCAGCTTGTTATTATATACGTTTAGCCATATTTATTACGTTAAGTATTTATTGTTGTGTTTTAAACGCAGTCTAATTATTGTTAATTAATCATTTGTCAATACATTTTAAATGTATGTTGTTGATTTGTCAGATTAAATATAATTTGTTACTTTTAGGACCTGTTTTTATTATCCCTTCAAGCATTTTTTTATTCTACTCGTTAAACATTATTTTTTATTTTATTAACGTGATGATGATGTCGACGCCGATGACGACGACGACGACGACGACGACGACGACGACGACGACGACGACGACGACGATGATGATGATAATGATCAATTGATCATCATCAAGTGATGTTTTTTTTAATTTGTACAAAAACTTACAATGTTAAAGTCTAAACTGATTTTTTATATTTTGTTTGCTCCTACAAAATAACCAAAAATAATGAACACAAACAAAAACTGTTCATAAGGCGAATTCACATTTTATTCCTTCAATAATTAAAATATTAAAATATTTTAATCTAATAAATAACACTGAAAACCATAACATTTGGATTGGTACATGATACAAACATTCTTTTAAATGGAGTGCACACCTAAGGAAATGCGTCAAGTTATTTTGTGATCCATTATACCTATAAGAATCACAATAAGGTGCATGATTTATGCTACAACCCACACCCTCATGCTCTCCCCAAACGTTGCAAGATTTCTTTACAGGTTAAAATCAATAAAATAACCTTCAGAATTATCGTAAAGTTTTTTAACGTTTCGTCCTAGACCCATTTTCCAGTCACAAGTGGATTATGATTTGCCTGAAACTAAAACCAATCTTTGTTAAATTTATGTCTTATTCTAATAAATGATATTTAACTAAAGGCCGTTGTAGGCTGTTTTAGAGAGACATTAAGAGATAATCATCGACTTTATTTTAAACGTTTAGACTTTGGTAATACATGTAGGCTGATTCAATTTGAAATATAGGCCATAGTTCATTTTATCAAGGCCTTTGATAAATTAACTAACTGTAGTTGAGAGTTATTAAACTACGTCACATCTTGTTTTAAATTCAATAAACATTTATTTTTTATAAAAATAATGCCTAAATAGATAAACTTTGACCTATAATAGTCGGACCCATAGTAAACCACTCAAGTTGTCTTTCCTCAACTTATAAGTATGTTTTGTATTATTTTCGGTAATCCGACGTTTATAGTAAATCGGCACCCCCCCTGACTTTGATAAGTATTGGATTATCAAGGATCAACTGTGCTAAATACCTAGTCGAAATATAACGTTTATGTGTTTCAACAGTTTGTGAAAAGTTATATTTTATTTTATAAAAGTTATAAAGTTATATTAATATTTTTTCCAAATCTTCAAGATTTACAAAAGTCAGTTTTTAAATACACTGTGTAAATGGTTTTTCTTTTATATAAAGTTCTGATATCTATCAAGTAATCCACCACGGATCCCAAGACTTTTTTAATTGACGCAGAAACCAAAATTTATCACGATCGTTTGACGAGAAATTAGGCTACAAAGATAAAACTTTTGGGACAAAATTCAATATGGCTTTTGAATAATACATAAAATACATCACTTATGAGATCGTCTGTAACCTCTCCGTCGATTAGTAACGGTTTAGCTATATACTTCTCGTTTAGAGCCGACACTTGCGCCCTTTACAGCGATGCTATCGCTACGCCGAGGGGAATGGCTCAAACTCTCGTCACGAAACCCATAAATCCCGTCGCTTCAAATCTTATAATTGCTTTCCGAAATTGAATACCAAATTTAATGACGGTAAGTGGTCGCGTATCAGATGGACAGGTGCAGCCGCTGTTATTTACAAAATCACCTCGCTTATCTCGGCTCGCCCAAATAATACGTAATTTATTTGATTCCCGGGATTTTTAATTGGATATCGATTTATAGGATTTTGATTTATATTGTTGAGCACCAATTTAATTGTGGTGTAAAATTATATAATTGGGGTTTTGAAACTAGAAAGTAAGTTAAAATTTCGATCAGCTTTTTAATTGGCATGAAAAGATATCCAAAATCTATTCATAAACTTATTCAAAGAATTTTGTGTTAATAAACTATTTAACTACTGAACATTAAGCCGCATTGTTGGAAAGTAAGTAGAAATTTCGATCAGCAACTTTAATTGACATGAAAATATATCCAAAATCTATTCATGAACTTATTCAAAGAACGTTGTTAATACCATATTTAACTACTATTCCAAAGTCAACATCATAAGCTACAAAGTCCAAGAGATAGGTACATTCAGTTTTTGGCATGTGGAGTCCCCGAAACGAAAGTTATCAAGGTCTCATGGCTCGTGTCCATCGTTTGGTTAAGCCAATAGTTCAACATTCCATAGGGAACACGCTAATAAGGATACGTATCAGGATACACTAGAAGATTTATGAAATGTATTTATGTAAATGTCTGACTAAACTTTGCAGTTACATCAAAACCGAAATTAGCACGACTTCCAGTACATCCAGAAGATATACTTGAAGGATTAAAATGAAGAATCCACCGTATTTTTTACGATTAACTTAATAACCGTGACTTATTTAATTTGTAAATTATTTAGTTGAAGATGAGATCAATAAACTACACACTTAATTCGGGCAAGGGACAACAAAGGCAGAAGCCGGCAACACGGCAGTGACTCGTGGAATTGCCTTGAACGATGACAGGCCCGCCGTCTGATTTGGTTAAACCTTACTTTACAGCACATAATAAAGACATTTCTTTACTTCTTAGAGGGTATTAAGTAGACTAAACACTTTAAGACAAACTCGTTTGATTTGTTTATTTTAACTCTCCAAGGTCTTCTGGGGCATCTTCTTAAAAAACAGCCTTATAATCTTAAAGATGTTTGGCCGAGAATTATAAAATTATTTCATTTCTTATTAGTGCATTTGATTAAGGGGTGCAGGAGGGGCGTGTTCGTAGCATTCGTTTGTGAAATGCGGGTTGCCTAACTGAATTATGGAGGTGGAAGGTTCAATTTCTTGGTACAACTCCAAAGGGAAAAGTTATTGACAGGCCTCAAAATTAACATCTTTTTGAAGCTAAGGCATTTCAAATGGAGTAAAAAATGGAAAAAATTAATACAATTTTTATGTCAAGGTTTAGACAGTACTTAATCATAAAAAAAACCTCAAAATATAGACTCTCCAAATCAAGCGTCTTTCCCTGTGGAGTTTTATTAGTGTCCCAGGCACATTAGGCCTGTTTTTGGCTCTCTGTAGTTCTTATAACTTACGTTTAAAAATGCATAGATAAATTCCCTGTTGTTCTCTCAACACAACAAACAAATACAAGGGGATCAATTAAAAAAATAATTTGTTACCAAAAACCTTAAATACCAAAAAACCTACGATTGTTATTATTAAACTGCCCTAAATGTATATATTAAAACGAAAGGGTTTTTTCCCAGTCATAATTCGATAATAGCTGGACAGATTTCAACGATTGCTGGTATCAATAAGTGAAACTAAATTCACTTAGTTTACAGGTAAACACATGGACATAATTTAAAACAATTCTAAAGGTTAACCATAGACTGCAATACCTTAATAAAGTTAAAAACAACACAAAAGAGTGTGGAAGTGAAACCACAACGAGTAATTTATTTTAGGTTTGTTGCGTATTTTGAATTATTATGTAGTTCATTTAGTGGTGTGAAACTCGTTTCCTGTTTGGTGAATACCCCCTAAAACAGACCAAATATAGCCAGTGATAAAATACAAACATGGGACATTAAACACTAATCACAAATGAGCGTCGCCGTTAAAATAAAATGGGTTCCAAATGTTGATTAGTGCATTGACCTGATTTATGGAGATAATCAGGTGTGGAGCCCGAAGCCTGGCGTTAAAACGCATGATTGCCGACTCGTTTGATGCGATTTCACCAAAACAGTCACCGGTTTGACGAGCCGATATAGTAATCTCGAGACAATAACCTTATTATCTATTTATTGCTTATTTCCAGCAATAAAGACAGTCATAAACCTGAAACGTTCCTTGTTCTTCTCATTAACTTTCACAGTATGGTTACTTGTTTATCCGTAGAAATAATCGTTACATGATAGGTGATATATAGTTATTTATTTGTGTGTTGGATGAGTAAAGTAAACCTTTGTCTCACGAGTGAAAATGTTGACAATTTTCACGAGGGAGTCAGTGTGCTTTACACACACGAAATTTTCCCCACATGCAATAATAAATACCCTATCTTTAAATATATATTTCATTGACTAGGTAATTAATAAACAATATCCATTTTGTTTCGAACTGCGTTTTGTGCCTGCATCCGAGTAGCTGCAACCATTCATGCACCATCGATCAGGTGATTGTTGCAACATTCTCACACGCTTAATTCTTAGACGATCTTAGAGCTGATTGTTGTCAATGTTATTCTTATGAGATTATTCCTGCCACTGCATCAGCTGTTAGTGCCTGAAATTCGTCGAGCTTCAACATATTTGCACGTCTGCTAGGAATTTTGAAGACGTTATATTTTTGAATTATTGATTTCAATTTTATTCTAATGGTTTTAGTTCATCTTCCCTGGGAGGCAAAGTATTAATTTTACTCCCGCTGGAAGACAATATTGTACTCATTCATTACGAGGAGTTAAAAGCGTCTAAACACAGCTGGTGGGGAAAAAGTATTTTACATGGAATGCAGCAAACTAAAAAAGTATATAATGTTGCAAATATAAATATAAATATCTTGTAAGTCTCCTGGCAAAGGTTCGCCTCATGACAAAAGTTATGGCCGTAAAGGGTAAGGTAAACAAAGACTATAATTTTTTTAGCCCCTAAATTTTGAGATAGTATTTGACGTATCATATTACTTTGTGTGTTTGGGTTTATAACATGAAGGCATGATTACTTTTTTATTACTTCTGTAAAAAGTCTGAGCCTAATATTGTGTGACAAAACTAATATAACAACATGTAGTTAAGAATGATTCGGGTTTTCAACTAAGTGTCAAGTTTTAGAAATCTTACGTTGAATAACGTAATATTGTCATATTTTAACTGGATATATCTTGATACATTTTGCAGCATGTCATGGAATGTAAAGTTATATAGATGAAAATGAATTTTGTTGGTGGCCTTTTCTTTCATAGAAATTATAAATTAGAATAATAGTATATTTCGCAACAAGGGCCGAAAATGAGGTTTTGCAGGTTCGAGATCGTGTTTCAAATTCGAGAAGAAGTCGTGAATTTGAAACGATCGAGAGCTGCAAAACCCTTTCGGCCGAGGTGCGAACGCTATTTTTCACCACACTACACAATGAAATATACCCTAAATAATTAAACAAAACTGATTACTATTTGACTCACTTGAAAACAAAACACAGCTATGACAATCATATGATCGCAACTATCCTGTCTTGAATGCCGTATAATTTTGTGATGTTCTGACGTTGTTTCAAGCAAATAAACGATCAGCTGACTTTCGGCCCTAGGGCCCCCAACGTTTTCGGTCCTGTGGCGGCAAACGGTGTGTTTCGGTCCGCGTTTGACGTTTGTAAAACAGGTGATTTCGTCGTAGTGTGGTGAAAAATATGTTTAATAAAATTATAAATTAGCATAAAATGTATAGTCATACTGTATTTTATTGCCACCCAACTATTTGTTAAATTATTTTATCAGAATTTGTTGTTAACTTTTTTAGCGAATTTCACCTACAGGGAAGAAGCTATTACTGTACCGTAAGACCTAAGCCCGAGACCATGATAACTTTTCGTTTTGGGGCCACCAGAAGCAAAAAACACCATTCGTTTGAATTTTTAGATGTATATATATATATATATATATATATATATATCTATGTATCTATGTGTCTGTTAGCACGATAGCGGCCGTAAAAATTGTCCCATCTTTATGAAATTTGGTACATACGTGTAAAGTGGTAATCAATTGGACGAGTTCGTAAGCCAGCCTGTTCGGACCACCATAAGGGGGGGGGGGGGGTTAAGGGGGATAAACACCCCAAAAATGGGTTTTTTGAGTTTGTTACATATTAAAATAAAAATTATCAAATTTTTGTTAGCACCATTGAATTCAGCTCAAAAAAACAAACAATGTAGTATTTTGAATCACTGCTCTATATCCATTGGTTACCGAGATATTGAAACTGGTAAACACAGTACGTTGTCCCAATGTTAATCTTATGGGAAAATAAGAAAAATTCTATATCTCGCTTATTTCTCAACATATCTTGGTAAAACTTGGTAAATGGCTTCTTTTAGGTCAGATCTACTAAATATTGAATTAAAACTACCCAGTTTTAATATACCTGTAGCAGCAAACCTGCATACTCATTCCCCATGTTATTCTTATGGAGCTTACAAAAACATGTCAAATCTCGCTATGTTGGATTGAAGTATGTTGTTTTGTATTTGAAATTCGCTGAGTTTGCAGGTCTGCTGCAACGGTCGTATTTAATTTTGGCATGGGATGGATATCAAGGAAAGTTAGCAATACTGTTATCTCGTCGTCGAAATAATAATGGGGAGATTATGCATATTTTTGGTTTAGTTACTTTACGAAATACATATCTGTATCTTGTAATAAAAATTATTTCAAAAGTGATTTTTGTCTTGTTTCTATTTAGGTTAACCCTTTCTCTTCCAACTTTCTCAATAACTTAAACATTAATTTAATTGGGTATAGTTAATAGATTCTCTTATCTTGTTTTCAAAAGATAATCTTGGTTATAACCAAATTAGATAGCTTTGTTCCTAACGAAAATGGTTCAAGTTCTTAAAATAATTTAAGCCGCGCTTTATGAAAATAGACCTCAAATCAATTTGTGATTACAACAAGTTTATTTATTTTTTGCACCTTAAAAAGCAAGCCGCTTTGACACTGGAATTCTGTTTAACAAAATGTTTTATAGCGGCCACACTCCTATCCTGATATTACGGCTTCTGGATTTATGTTCCATCAGATAAATGTCGCCCGGCAAATCTTATCTGATCGAATTTGGTATTCAATTTTGTCGGCGATTATGAGATCTGTACGGCTGCGATTTATGCGTGGTTCGGCCTCGAGGGCGCCGTGATTATCTCCCGATCGCCTCCTAGCGGGAAACGCACAAAACTCTCGGCTAGGGGCAAAAGTTACTTTGATAACTGGAATCTCATGCCACAATTTTACTTTAATCACTCATATTTTACAATTTTTAATATGTTTTAGTAAGACTTATCAGTAGATTTTAGGAAATTAAGAAAACTCCTATGTTTAAAGTTAATCGTTCGAGATGTTGTATTTCATTGCTGATGCGCATCAACTCCGGCATCGAATTTGACTTTTCTGTTCATGTTGCTGGTATCTAAAGCCAACCTTTAGCTAAATAGCATAATTGTCCACAACCCAGTGGTAAATAAGGTAGAGTGGGTATAGTTTTGAAGCTAGTTAGGAATCAAATTGGCGATGTTCAAATCACGAAGAAGCACGTTCCCGTTGCGATGGCCAGCCAGTGATAGCAGGAAACATAACTAAAACAGTCACCTGTTATGCAGTCCTGGATAGAGTTTTAAATCTGATATACATGAGCACGCAATACAATATTTCGCTTAAGCCTGTTCATCAGAACACTGAGAAAAATATCTTAGCGGAAAAGCAGAGTTTTTGCCCCAAGTCTAGAATCTGTACTCGCAATACGTAAATAAGGACTTGGCTCACGTACAGGAGTGTTGTGTCTGGACCCAGCTCAATGACTCGGCAGAGTTTTGGGCATTAGTACAGACGCAGGACTCGCAGTCCTTCTTTAAGAACTATTTCTCTGCAATTACGCTCGAACTGCCATATTTGCAAATAATCAGGGAATTTACCGTGATTTTAAGGAAAAAACATTAAAGTGACGTCATGGATGGTTTGTATACGTCACTAAACACGTCATAAGTTTATCCATGATTACTTTCTGCATGCAGCCCACTGCATTTACGGTAGGCGTATGAATGAGAACTACAAATTATTTCCATGTGATTTGGTAAAAGCAGTTAGTCTTTACCTTGTTTTAGTTCGCACTATCATCAAAGATTGTATTTGAATCGAATAAATATTTTTTAACCAAATCTGGATTGATTTTAAGTCCGTTGTGTTAGTTTTATATTTGGGATTGAAAATTTACAAATGTGATACAAGTTTGGATGATAACATTTGGTTTTTATAGTACATATTTTATCAATGTTTTTATAGATTTACTTACTGTATTACCATTGATAGTAAATACATATAAAGTAAATGGTAGTGAAACGTCAAAAAGAATATCAAATTTCCACATATTAACAAAAAAAATTTTTTGAAAAAAAGCTTAGATTATTGAAGAAAATTAAATCGTTTTATTTGTCAACAGTTACTTATGTTAAATATTGTTTTATTTTTAAATAGTTGCAAGGACACATGGATTAGTTTTAGACCTAAGATTAATTTTATCTGCCCAAAGTTTACATGAAAAAATTACCAAAAAGTAATTGCACTGTTTAAATCATGCTTCGATTTTATATAATAACTCAGGTATTTCTCAGCAAAGTCTTAAATAAGATGAATTGTAAGAAATAGAATGCAGGTCGAGTATAACCTTGCATTGATTTGCTGCCACTTTTAAATGTATCAAATAAATATGTCAGGGCAATAAATTGTAACTATTAATGGTGTAAATACCTTGTACTGTCAAAGTGACCATTTGTAGTCTCATGCCAGTTTCAGTCTTAGAGAGATCTTCCTCAGGCGATAGAAATCAAATTTCATTCCAGTGGAAGTCGTCAAGAAGCATTAAAAACCATCATGACACATACCCACGTAACACAAACGGACAGACACACACAACGAACAAACATAACTTTTTATAAAAATTCCGGTACCGGGAAACATGCACGACACGTACGGAGGGCTACTCTAGACTCTATCACGCAATAAATTGTCACTGTAGAGAAGTACCATTAGGCTTAAAACTACACTTATCACTTCTTCAGATGCTATTCAACAAGTACACCTGTCAACAGGGAGCCGTAACGCAATGGATGTAGCAGTCTTCACCTGAACATACGAGTCAAGAAACAACGAGCGTGGTTAGGACTTGGATGGGTGACCGCTAGAAGGACCCAGACATTTTGTACTGATTTTAAATAAAAAATACTGGTAAATGCAGAGACTAGGCAAGTCAGTGCATAGATATCGGTTGTATTTTACGTGAATAGGAATGTACATTCGTGATAAACTGTGGTAAAGGAAAAATGAATCGCAGGATATTCTGAGAAAAGTCTCTGCAATTACGAGAGCCAACTCTGATCGGCAGGACTTACAACCGACAGTAATGACGTCATAGCCAGTGACGTCATAACTATGTAGACAAACTAAGTCCTGATTTTCCGTGTGGCGGCCTCCTTTGAGCCGGGTCCAGATTGCAGTGGGTAACCCGCACACCCTTATTTACGTGTATTTCCACGTATTTCAGGACAAAATTTTTCTCAGTGAAATCATTTGAACTCTATATGCATGTTTAACATAAGCAAAAGCGAAGCAGATATTCCATAAAAATTGTTTTAATAAAATATCTGCACTAGTAGCGATTGAATCCTTACCTAAACGTCTTTGTTCTACTTCTCTCTTTACTTTTTTAAATAATTATTAAGATTTTTTAGCTCATAATGCTGCTAGTATAAAGAATTAACTCACTTTAACCAGTTCAAGTCAATGGTCATTTTCTGAGATTTTTTTTATTCTATCAAAAATTCATTGTTTAGTACAAATCCATATTTTGGCATGACACGATTTAAATGTAACCCAATACTACTAATAACGGATGGTTTCTCGTACTTCAAAGAAAATTTGTTATATAGTGAAAAAATAGAAAATAACTCCAATTTACGTCTAATTTAAAGTGTAAGCTAGAGGTAGTGAGGTATGAGAAGAAGCTTGAGTTTGAAGTTTCAACAGAGGAGGGGAAGAAATCATTGTTGACGTGGAAGTAAACAAAGCCATGTGATTACGCTACTAGTCTAGTAGATAAAAAATACTAAACCAAAACAAAATGTGGGTTGATATTAGAAACAATGTTTTGCTCTTTGAATAACAATCTATAAACAGGTGACATGTTTTTTGTTTAGCATGTAACACATGACTGACACAAGAAATTTGTTCTTGAATCGATTGATCATATGTAAATATTTATTTCCCCTCCTGGAAAAATCCAAGTTCATCTGGGTTTGTTTGTAAACACCCAAGCTTCTTCTCATACCTCACTACCTCTATTTGATTTTAAGTTTAGGTATAATTAACCGAAAATGCAACTCGTTTAAAACCAACGAGCAGCGACCGTTCTGGTCGACGCGACCCAATAAATTCGCTCGATCCAATTAAAAGCCCCAAACTGGGCTGGACCCCTGTTATCAAAATTTATTACACGGTAAAATGGCGACTGCACAAACATTGTTACTGCAAGCACGCAGCATTTGTTGTATTACTAAGCAGGTTAAAGAAATGTATTACAGAAAAACACAATGCTACATAACCACAATTGTTTAGCTCCAAAAGTTGTGCTCTAATAATTAAATTTCACTTTGAGGACTTACAAAAGATTTGAATAGGTGGTTTAGTTGCAGGAAAATTATTCCTCTGTCTGTGAGCTAGTTAAACTAAAAAACTAAAAGAGAAAAAAAATCACCAAACAACGTAAAATGATCATATTTTAACTGGATATATCTGTGATAAATTATCAGATATAAACACGAAAACTATTATGATAATAAACATATAATTACCAAAAACTATTGGAAAATTGTAAAACCGTAACATCGCAAGAATATGAAAACCACGTATCGATTAAATTAAATAGCCTCCATACTTGTTTTAGTAAGTACAACTCATTCATCCTGCTGGCACTTTATTTCAATTGCGTTAATCATATCAAATAAATAAGTATTTTTGTTTCTGCGCTGTCTTTTAAAATAAAAGAAGAAAAGTAAGATAGAAACCGCAATTTAAATGCCGTTATTACAAAATTATGTGATTAATATATACTGTATAAAGAAATATGCTGTTAATTATACTGTACCGAATCCAAAAACTGAGCAGTACGATCGACTAGCCAATTCTAAAACACTGAACACTAAGACTCGAAAATCCCAAATCGGAGTAAAAAGCCCACCTTATACCGGCCATCCCTATTTTCCCTATCCCTCTCTTCTCTCTTCCAACGATAGCCCGTTTATTGCATCTCCCGTTTAATGAGAAATTCCTGCTATATCCATTTGCAGGAAAAACTACCTATAAACTTAAGTTAACTCAAAAGCCTTGTAGATTAATTAAATCGAGGTTATCGAAATTCCACCTAGACTTGTACGACTGAACGATATCTAGATGATATGATAAATGTGACAGTATCCACTCCACCTTTCACCACTAAGCCGCAACACTTCTGCTGATAAGGTTGACATTGCTACTGGCATGCCTTCGTACATTCCCACCGACTTAGCCGCAAAGGTCGTCCTTGTCTGCGATGACGTTTTAATTTGTCAGTTAATATCGTTACGGTGGCAGTTCGAGTTCAAGACCATTTCTAAAACACACTGTGTAAGTGACTGAGAGTGGAATCATATGTTCGAATAATGAGGACGAAAAATTTAACCCTCGATAAAGCATTGACCTAAATCTAGAAGTAGACTATCTCGCTTTTATTACATTGAGATCTGTGTAACAAATTGTGGCAACATTTGTTACCATGGTCATGTGTATTTTGATTGGGTTTATTAAATACAGCTTTTAACAAAAAACTAGTTTATCCTTTGTGACATAAATATTGCGTTTTCATTGACACCCAATGAGCCGATTGCAAAGAACATATTCACCAAATCTAACAGAAAATTATTTCGAATAATCTCAGAACTAATTTAATAGCTTTTCAATGTTGAGGGTAAGCTACTAAAACTATTATTCAAATTTTTGAAGTCACACAAAATAATTTAAATAGTATTTATATGTAATCTAAGTACCCGGTCGAATAGGAGAGTTACGCTTGGCTGTAATATATGCCACCCTAGAAGCACACCCTCTAAATGTTCGGTTTCCTATCCCAGATCAATCTGTTAGTTTTAACAACCGTTTGCTTATCGTCACGGTCCAAGAGGCATTCGTTACGCACGCACTCTCACACACACGCACACACACGTCGTGATACGCTCGCGGCAAGGACTTTTGATTTATCCGTCGGTCGTCCTCCCGCGGTCGCCTTGGACGTCGCAAGGGAGTGCGCCTGGAGTCCCTCAGGGCTCTAGCCTCGGACCACTGATTTCCTCCTCCTCCTCCTCCATTCACGACACATAATCAATCGTAGTGATTAAACAAAAGAGTAACTTTAACTGCACAAGAAAAGCCCCATACACACTGCGTGATCTTTATTTTTGTATTCGTTGAAGCTCCTGTTTTGTATGTGTTTGTGGTTTGTGGTTTCTAACAACAACAGGCCTCTTTTGTGGTTTCACAACAACAGGCAAAATTGTGGTTCGGATCCCACGTTAAAATAGCTTTTAGTTGTCATTAGCTTTTGGGCTATTAATTAATTAACAGTCCTGTCTAAGGAACATGTCAGCCTTAGTCCGTAACAAGACTACAAGATCGCGCCAAAATCATCATTCACTCATCTGTCATTCACACTTGGCTTAAAAAACCTACCTGGGTAGGTCGCCGTTTCAAGCGATGTTTAATGTATCTTTTCTTAAACATTATTTTTACACCACTACTATCCTCCTTAATTTTATGAAACATTCATCACCTTTTAAAATTTCCTTGATTTATAAACTATTCAGTTCAGTTGCTACTCCTCAACCTCCATCCACCTTCCCATTTCCTCCTGATATATTTTTTCAGCCCAATGTCTATGCTTTTCTTATCTATGTCAACAACTGTGACGTGAGTCTAAGGATATTTATACTTAAAGTATCCCTTATAAATCATAAGGAGATATATATTACATTCTTCAGTATTTCGTCAGGGATGAATCAATTTTGAAAAAGTATTTTATGATTTGTCAAATATTCGTAACAAACATACAGTATAACATCCAAAATATTAAAAACTTGTCATAATGATAAAAAAAATTTCAAATACGATAAAACCAAAATCGAACTGCAATTTGGCACTATAACGCAGGACAAATTACAACGACTTCAATGACGTTGTAAATGTATTTCTGGATGGTTTATGATTGTATGGTCTGTTAATGTTCTGTTCATTTATTGATTGTGACGGCTAAAGAATGTATTGTCTGATAGCGTGAACATGGATTTACATTGTTCGTTAAGTTGTCCCAAGATTGACTGAGCTTGCCTCTTTCCTCCATCTACAATAGCAAAATCGCTATCCAAAAATCGATGGCGTGTTTTTTTCTGGGATGTTTGATTGCTGGCCAGCAAAAATTTTTGTTTACGACATGGTCAGAAAGAAGTCAGCTTGTAGCCCTGGCTGTTAACCCGTAGCAGCCATATCTAGTCAATAGCTAATCTATTCTTCTGAAAGTATAATTTTTTCCAATTCACAATAATTTTGCTGTCAAACTATCCAAAATACTCTTTAATTTTGTCATTTAAAGTTTGAAATGTTCAATTATCACTGATTACAGTGAAGTCTCCTCTATCGGAAAAATAATTAATTGCACGTTCACTCCTGTAATTGTTCGTTTAATTACTTCAGGTCTGTAAACGCACTATTCTATTATGACTGGATTATCATTATTTCTCAACAGAAGACAATTCATTCCAGGAGAGTAATTAAAATTTGATATTTTGCCCTTGTTCACAGTGTAATTTTCTCTTGAAAGTTTTTGGGGAAATCTTGAAGGTTTAGATTATCTACTTTATGTCATAGAAGTAAGTAATCAGAATAATTCCAAACTAACATCGAGTTTAAGCCTTTATTTGAAAAGTTTGAAAATCTTAAAATTTTAACAGTAGCAATTCAATTCATTTTGAAATGTTTAGTGCATATAAAAATGTAATTAAAGAATAAGGGAAATGCATGGTTATGAATGTAATTAAAGAATAAGGGAAATGCATGGTTATGAATGTAATTAAAGAATAAGGGAAATGCATGGTTATGAAAGAAGGTCCAAAAATAAAATACATATCGACAATATCGTCTGTCGAGGCTGTTGGTGTATCATTACTTAATAGTTCGTCAATTTATAGTCATAATAATTTTTAAAAAATCAAATTGCTCTAAAGTAGGTTAGTAAATATACTTGTTAAATGTCAAAATTTTAAAATAAATGTAAAAATTTCTTTTGTAACATTTTTATTGATTTACCAAATTTTTTTATTTTAATCAGTCTTATGCAGTTTATTTTTATGCTTATGTAAATTTCCGTTTTCAGTGCTGTGGAGATTCACTTATTAATTATCATGTTTAATTTAGGCCTACATTTTACTTTTTTCCTGTGTTGAAGTACTCTATTTCTTGTATTCGAGTAGTGATAAATTAAACTATAAATAATTTTACTTTTCATTCCCGCTTCAGAAGTCGACTTATCCAAAGCATTGAAGCGTTTGAGGAGCGATAAAGCGTTCCTCCAGGCGAGGAGGAGTTCGTCTAGAAGACGAATGGACAGTGTATACAACCTGAACTAATTAGGAGTTTAAATTCCCTCTGGCGTTGTTGGTACCGCAGATGTAATTGCTTCTCACGAGTAACGCGAATAAAAAAAACATCCCTATTGGTCTCGGTCGAACAGTGGTGTGTAATGATGACCGGGAGGTGACGACGACTTGGGGGGTCGGGGGTAATTGATATGGTTTGGCCGCTAACAGATCGCCTTCGTTTGTGGCCTGTCGTTGGTGTGCAACCGGCGAATCGCTCATCAGTCGCGAGGCTTATTGCAACAGCTGTTGCTGTTTACTGGTCGTGAAAATTTTAATTTGCATTAGCAGAACTAATTTAAGTAATATAAATAATTTAAAGTTACTTATTGAGACACTTCAGGTGTGACGCCATACTCAGGCTATCGAGAAAGGTGGTTGCTACACTGTAATCAATTTTAATTGATATTAATTAATATTTACTTAATATTAATATTTTAATTGATTTGGGTTTCAGTCATCATAATATTCCACGAGCTGTCATACCTAGCTTATACCATAAAAGTTTTAGGAAAATAAGAAAATATGCAATTATTATAAATGTATATTATAAATAAATAACATTACCTTGTGTTAAATTTTAACAATTTATTTATTTATAAAGGATTAAATAAATATTTAACAATAAAGTTAAATTAGTTTCGTTAGTCGAATCAACAAGACAAAGGGTTTCTCCAGCCCAGCAAAGTGAAGCCTCGAAAAAAATGCCCATTTTAATGGAGAGAGTTTTCAGTTTTTAATTTATACTAAAAGGTTTTGAGGAATTCACCTCCTAAAGTCTTATTAACCTCTAGTATATAAGTAAAAATTTTAGCGTTAAATCAAATTATGAAAATCCTGCAACATTTACTATACCTTTAAAATTAAGTTACAGTGAGGAAATACATGTCAAGGTCTGCGCTGCGACGGGACCACTTTAAATTCCAACATAATAGACCGTTAGCACACGGAGTGCTCCGATAAAAGGGCCGTAAAAAATGTCAATGGTTTGCACATCCACCATCTCACGATGCAATAAATTGTTGTTACGAGGAACCATGGCCCTGTTTGGCACTCTTAATTGGATGAATCAAAATTTATGGGATGATCGAGTTCGGGAAGCGGCAGCGCAGTCGGACCCCTCTGGTCGCCAACCTTGCAGTTTGTGATGCAGTTGTTTATATGGCAAACTGATTGTTTTGAAAGTCGATGTAACAGAGTTTTTATTCGTTTTGTGCCAAGGCGGATCAATAAACAAAAAGGAAATGTTCGTGTAGACTGTGCAGTGCACTTGAAAAATAACTATAACGCGTTTCGCCACGTTTATCCCTATCGCCCGCGGCGCCGAGTACTGACTGTGAACAAGGGGTAATGCTGTAAAACACTCCATTACGGCTAGTTGTTTTGCGAGTGATGCTACCAGCATCACTAAAGTAATATTACCAGCATCATTAAAGTATCATAAGTTTCTTGTTAACAAATTTTATTGCTGATGAGCTTATAAAATTGTATTTACGGCGTTATATATCAAGACGATGACTCTTTTTTTACATATCAGGTTTATAAACTGACACTACTCTTCAACTTGATTAGTTCGCATATTGATTATAAAATTAAATTTAAATAAAATAAATATTGTACAGATTAATCGAAAGATTTATGAAACTTTGCATTTTATTAATTGGACCAAACAATTTCTTTTAATTCGTTCATTTAAATCTTAAATGTCTTAAAAGGTATTACGGTTTGTACAAAAATAATTTAAGAAACACTTAAAGAGTAGTAAGAGCTAAACTTAACATAAGATTGTTTAACATTGACTATAAATTATATAAATAATTAGATCTTGGTATAAATTTCATTAACAATCAAATTTAAGTAATATTGCATACATCATAGTAGATATAAAAATATTATTAATTATAATAATGTATAGTAAACTGATTTACCTACAAATTGAACTAATTAGTTCAAAAATAAACTCTTAAATTAAAAAGTACAAAATTCAAGGACCCATTCAAGTTTAAGCAATCACGAAAGTTTATTCCTTCTTTTAGTATCTTAGGTAATTTTTTTTTTTTTTTTTTTTTTTTTTTTTTTTTTTTTGGGGGGTAGGAGGTGGAATGCGTTTACGCACACTGAGGGGCTCGTTGTCCCCTCAGTAGTGTCGGACTCCCACGAGCTCGATGTCCCGTGAACTACCGACTAAACCACCTCCCTCGGCACCGAGGACACTAGCCTGGAACTGTTTCACACATTACTTCGGGCTAGGCCTTTGATATTACGCCACTAGGGCAACCTCCTTGGGGAAAAGCTGAGGATTAAGGCCGATCGAGTTCGACCTTTTTCGCCCGAAGAATAGCCTGGACGTAGTGCTGGACACAGTTCCAGTTGCCCTCTCCCTGGAGCATAGCTCCGACGATGTTGTTTGGGCTGACGACCACGCCGATCTCAGATGAAAGCGAGGCTCGGCGGACGTGCCAACGGTCGCACTGAAAGAAAGTGTGCTCGGACGTGTCTGGGATGCCGGGGCAATACAGACAGTCCGGGCTGGCGACTTTGCCCATCCGGTGCAGATAGGCTCGGAAGTACCCGTGTCCAGAAAGAAACTGGGTCACGTAGTAATCGACCTCGCCGTGCTGCCGTTCCACCCATGGTCGGACGGAAGGTATGAGCTGGAAGGTCCAACGTCCCCTCAGCTCGGCTTCCCAGTCGCGCTGCCAAGAGTCGAAGCTGCGATCGCGCTCTTCCCTGGCAGCTGTTTCCCGGCCCACTTCAGGCCTCCTCCGGTAAATCGCCTGCCTCTCCCTCGCGAGGAAGAGGACGGGAATGACTCCGGCGATCACCATCACAGCAGGCTCGGAGACTGTGCGGTAGGCCGAAGCGACCCGCAGAGCTCCTCGGCGCTGGACTCGGGCAAGCCGGTCTCGGTAGACTCGCTTCTCGAGTGCGTGAGCCCATACCTCCGCCCCGTACAGCAAGACTGACTGGACGGCAGTCATGAGCAAGCGGCGCTTGCAGGAGCGAGGACCGCCGACATTGGGCATAAGCCTACCAAGGGCAGCGACACCCTTAGCGGCTTTGTCGGCGGCGCGCTGGATCTGCTCGCCGAAAGACAGTCTGCTATCGACCATGACTCCCAGGTACTTTGCAGCAGGCTTAGTCTCGAGTGTGACGTCACCTATCTGCACCGGGAACACGGTGTTAATCCTCTTTTTGGTGAGGACGACGATCTCCGTCTTACTGATAGCCAGGGACAAGCCGTGATCTCGCATCCACCCGTTGACCTTGGCCATCACTACGCTGAGCCTCAGTTTTGCCTGCTCGACGTTCCTCGCAGCGATCAAGGCAGCGACATCGTCAGCATAGCCAACGAGGCGGGTCTCATCGGGCATGTCTAGCCTCAGCAAGCTGTCGTAAGACACGTTCCAGAGATCTGGTCCGAGAATGGACCCCTGCGCAGCCCCGGAAGTGATGGGAATGCGCCGCTGACCTTCGGTCGTGTCGTACAACAGAACGCGGTCTGACAAATACGCTTCCAACATACGCAGGAGGTAGGAGGGAACTTGGAACTTATGCTCAAGCGCCCACAGCATATCGCTCCACCTGGCGGAGTTAAAAGCGTTCTTCACGTCGAGCGTGACGAGAAGGACCACGCGGCGCGACCAGTGGTTGTGGTCCTCCGCCCTCCGCACTGCCTCAACTACCTCCTGGATAGCGTCGATGGTAGAGCGACCGGATCTGAAGCCGTACTGCTGCGGGGACAAGTCCCCCGCAGAGACGATGGCCTCGGTCAGCCTGACACGCAGGAGCTTCTCAAGCACTTTCCCGGCCGTGTCGAGCATACACAGGGGTCGGAAAGAAGAAGGGGTCCCCGGTGTGCTCTTCGCCTTCGGAATAAGAACAAGGCGGGCAACCTTCCACGAAGAAAAGAAAACGCCTTCCGCCAGACACGCGTTGAACATATCGAGCAGAAGCCTTGGATTCACCTCCGCAGCGAGCTTGAGCACCTCCGCCGGAATGCCATCGGGACCGGGCGCTCTTCTGGGTCGCAGGGATCGGACGGCGGCGGTGAGTTCCTCTTCCCGGAAAACTGGGAAGGCGCCTACCTCTCCGAATTCCCTGACTGGCCGAACTGGGTGGCTGGGAAACAGTGTATCGACGACGACGGCCATGGCTTGTGGTTCCATGACCGCAGGTGGTGAGCGAGCCCCTAGCTTCTGGGTTACAAGTTTGTAGCCCATCCCCCAGGGGTCGTTGTCGATATCCTGACACAGCTGCTTCCAGCACCTGACTTTACTCCGGTTGATGGCACCGCGGAGCTCTCGGCGGGCCGCTCTGTGCTCAGCCGATCTGGCATTTGCATCAGGGCGGTTCCTGGCTCGCTGCGCAACTCGTCGGAGACCAAGGCATCTCCTCCGGAGTTCCGCGATTTCAGGCGTCCACCAGTAAACCGGCTTCTTCCTGTGGCGGCGGGAAACTCCGGGCATCGACTGCTCACACGCGGTAGCGATGAGACGCATCGTCGATGCTGCCAGATCTTCGGCACCTGTGAAATTCACAATGCTCTGGTCTTTGATTACTTCTTTAATAGTGTCTTTGCTCAAACGACTGGTGTTCCAGCGTCGAGCCAGGGGAGCAGGTTCAGCGCGCAAGCGCGCACCCTCGGGAAGGACCTTGAAGAGGATCCCCTGATGGTCGCTAGAGGAATACTCCTCGCAGACACGCCAGTCGGAGATCCGCTGGACAATCCCTTCAGAGGCAAGGGATATGTCAGGGATCGTCTCTCTGCACCCCGGACGGCGAAAGGTGGAAATGCCGCCCGTGTTAAGGATACAGAGGCCCGACCTGGCAGCCGACTCGAGGACGTAACGACCTCGAGTGTCAGTCCGCGGGGAACCCCATTCCACGGCTTTTGCGTTAAAATCGCCACCGACTATGACCCCGCCAGAGATTTTCATGATCTCATCCTCAATGGAATCGACCATGAGGCGGTAGTCTCCGATCGGTTGGTTTGGCGTGAGGTAACAGGAGAAGACGGTGAAACCCCTGCTCCTCACCCAAACGAAGCCCTTGCCCGATCCGGAATCGAGAACAGGCACCTTCCCGAGGTCCAATATCCATATCGCCGCAGTGCCGGAGGGATCCGAGAACCACTGCGCGGAGCGTCGGTCTTAGGTAATAATAACAATAATAATAATAATAATAATAATAATAATAATAATAATAATAATAATAATAATAATAATAATAATAATAATAATAATAATGTAATAATAATAAAGTTTATTTTGGTTGTGTAAATAAAACAAGCACATTAAAGACTATTCTTGAAAGATATGTTCTAGGAGAGGATTATTTATTTATATTCTTGAATGGGCAGCTCTCATCTCAGTTATATCATCATTTAGGACCTTCAGGACTTGTCAAGAGCTCTTAAAACGTCCAGCCCGACGTGTGCCAGCTGTGCCAAGGTTTGGCATCGTTTAAACTATAAATAATACGATACAGGAAACAAATATCTAACCAAAAAGTCAACACTTAACAAAACATATCACGGACGAAAAATTTCACACAAACACACGTAAAACACTTAACAATAACTTTTTTTCATATTGGAGTGTTTAACGTGTGTGTGTCGACTTGTGTTTATGTTGAAGAACTTATGGCAATCAAAAAGGGTAGTCTAAGTGAGTATAATATCGGGATCTTTTCCGTTATACGTATACCACCATTCCAAATTTACCCTTCTAGCTTGATTTTTTACCGAGCACCATAAACTAGGTCAAATAATAATTATTAATCGTTTTTAAGTGGAAATTCATTGTAAGAATATTTTACCTGCTGTTTCGTTATCTTATCTACTGTTATCTTTGTTTAGACGCCATTAGCCAGCGTCTGGCCGTCTAGTGGTCCCAGTTGCAGTTGGTTAGGTTACGTTAGGTTAGGTAAGGTTAGGTTATAAATAGTAAGACTAAATTACTTACATCAACCGTCAGAACAGCTCAAAAATTGTCAACATGTTCAGGACGTCTTTTAGGTTATGCCGTTATGATATGTTATGTTATAATAGGTTATGTTATGTTATCTTTTAGGTTATGTTATCAGGACATAAGGTTAGGTTATGATAGGTTAGGTTAGGTTAGGTTACCTAACTTAACCTATACAAACTTAACTTATACTAACTTACCTAAATCAAGCTTGAAAAACAAACTCGAAACAGTGGTATACGTATAACGGAAAAGATCCTAATATCGGATCAAAAAGCGTAAATCGGGAAAACCAAAATTTTTCTTACAAACTGTCATGAGGCAATGAATGTAAATTTTAATTTTTTTAATTTGTTTTATTTTTTATTAATTGTAGTCACTAAATGAAAATATGCAAAAAATTACACAACTCTGCACTATTATCTTCCGAAAATTTTTAATACCTCACTAATTATTCGTTTAGTAATCTTAATATACAGTATCATATATAGATGGGATTAAATTTTGCATTCTTTATACTTATAAAATTTTAGAAAGTTTTCTGTTTTCGAGGTAGTGCTTTAAAAATTAAAATTGTACAAAGAAGACAACTGATTATTTGCATACAAATAGATCTGTTAGTTTTAATTACTGCAAAGGCTTTAAGGTGATAAGCTGTTTGAGAGTTATTAGGAAATATGTATAAAGCCTTTACAGACCTACAGACGGAAGTTCATTTATTTTAACCATAACATTTTTCTTTATTTTTGTTATATTATTCTGTCCTCAACTTTGCTACAGACCTTTATAAACATCCCGAATAAATTAGTAAATTTATTATTCAATAGATTGTTTATTATTAGGCTTAATTGTTTAAGATTTAAAGACAGCAATACAAAGACAGCATCTCGCACCGTCTCTTTAAGCTTTGATAAAGTGAATGCATCGTATTGTATGAATCTTAAAAGACACAATATATCTACTTACAATAGATAGAAGAGTCTTGTGTATTCGACCGCCACTGGTATATTAACTTGAAATATTGATAGATGATGGCTGATACAGCAGCAGTGGTGACATTGCGAGATTCATTACCATTATAAATTAAATCCATGTTTAAATTACCTTCTGTATTGCAGTTAATCAAACACCTGTGGATGTGTTATAGTGGTTCTTATCACGATTTGATCCCCTTCCATGTAGCGTTCTGTGAACGTTCATCAAACTATTCCAAAATGTGCTTCTATACTTTTCTTGGGTTGAATAACAGTTAAAGGGCGAATGCTTCTATCAATTACAACGAAATATCTTTTAATACTGAAGATAAGACGCTTTTGAACTTTACCATGCACGTGCTCAATAGAAATGAAGTTTATATCATACTACTCAGAAACATCTGTTTTCTGTGCCTCACTCTCGGCTGAGAAGTTACTCTTTGCCGATCAATGCAAGGTAAATTTACCGTGCAGTGCGCAGTAAATTTAGCGTGCACTAGGAAACTGAAATAAAGGAAGTCAACGATCAAAACAATCAGCTGATTGCTGTGAACCGTCGTTTAATGTATGTTTAGTCGTTGCTTCAAAGAAATGTCGTGGCAGCACTGGTATCGGTAGCATAATATGTTAGTTTGTTTATTATAGGTTAGGTTTGAAGAATTGAGAAACGTAATAGTTTATGCAAGGAATACGTTATGATTAAAAATTTGTTTTTTCTGAGTAGTATGATGTAAGGTATCGTACTTCACACGCCCGGTAAGTTTTACCGTACTCGCATGATAATGAACTATAATACTCGCACGGCAAAACGATACTTACCGGGCTAGTAAGGTAAGATATACTATTATCATGATGATGTGTTTAGGTGTTTGTTATAAAAACCCGAGCTTTTAGGATAAAAAAATGGTGATAACATCTTGTTTATCATATCACTTTTCGTCACTCTCGCAAAACTTTTTACTGACATAATGTTTGACGTGTTTCTCAGTGTAGTCGCCGCCGCCGCTGGTGTCGAGTCAGTGCCGTTAACGCGTTTTGGGCGGAGGCCAGAGTCGAAGAATGGAGTGAAAAAACGAGCGAAGGCGGCACCGCTTTAATTATCTTGAATCATGTTTGAATCCCAGGGCGAAATTCGGCGGTGCAAACCGGCCGAGCGGGCGGCGCGGAAATGGCGAAGGCGGCAAAGGAGTGACAATAAACGGGCACACATTGTACACTTGGTTTTGATCTGGTGCATTTCGCCGGCCCTGAATATATTACCAGATGAGAGTCCGAACATGAGTCAAAAAACTCTGTTCATCAGTATATCCTCATAATGAACACTGCAGAAGTTATGCTTCGATGTATTTTGGGAATACGCCGCAGGACCGTGTTTGTCCGTAAATTCGCAGGGAATTTTAAAGGATCCCGAGACATAGCTCAGCGAACATCCCATCATAATATTAACTACATTGTTAGTCCTTGTCTGTAATTGTATAGGAGACCTAAACTGGCCTACCTATGATGTAAAACAAATATGATTATGAGAATCTTGCTATAGGGACTCTCCAAACTTGACCTTAATGATCGATGTAATTATTCGGCCATCGGTTTGTTCCTACAATTTGTTTGCTTTCTATTAAGTACAACAGTACAGTATATGTACGTATTTGCTCTTTGAAGAATGATAGGATGCATGTGTGGTCTAAGGTAAAACTTCATCGATTCATTTTCTAGATCGATTCCTATTAAGTCGCCCAAAACAAACAGTTCAAGGCAAGGGTTTTGACTGTTAAAGTCGTTAATCGAAATCAGGATCCATCTAATAGTGTGGTCGGAAGACACAGTATTAGACGCAGTATTAGATGCACGTATATTCATTCAGACACAAGGTTTAGTTAAATTTGAAGTTTACATCGTTTAACGGTGTATAATTCTATTTGTTGGTTAAATACATAACATCTTCACATCTTATCTTGTTCACCGAATCGTTTCAGTGTAATCACGAACCGCTTGTTCGACTTGCCCCATACATATACTCGACGCCGTGTCGCCGCCGCGTTGTATTTCTCCGCCCGAGTTACTGCCGGACCCTGAGTGCCGCCCCGCGTAAATCTAATTAGCCTGACATGCTTTGCGCTTTCTCTACTGTTTTTGTCCTCTTTTTTGGACAATGCGCCCTTGATTTGTCCTCTGAGGATACCAGCAGTGGTGCTGGATCTGGAGAAATTGGCGTCTTAACGGACTTGCCTTGTTGAAAGCGAGAGTGGCGTTGATTAGGCCTTGATTATAGATGCTTGGGGTGGCCAAACGATGGGTCCAAAATCTAGATGGAAATAAAATACAGGTTGTTTTTTACGCAACCCAAAACTTTATTTTACCAGTGAACGACTGTTTCCCCCAAGGATCCCCGGATTAGACCCCACTCGGAAATTATTCCCCCTATATTATTTTCTTTAGGGGTACATAAAAAGTAAGGCCTACGAAAAGAATTCACAGGATATTCAGCACCTCAAAACAAACATAACAAATTTATTGCAAGAAATTCAAAGAGGTACCTTGCAACACGTGTTCAGGAATTTGATTCTATACAAATTATACTCTATGTGTTAATGTATTATACTCTATGTATTATACTCTATGTGTTAAACGACAATAAAGATATTCTTATTCTTATTCTTAAATGCCAATGGCGGGTTGTTTGAGCACATATTGTAAACTAAATGTGACCAAACTTAAATAATAAGTTGTATAAAATGTAAAGATCAATAAAACAATACTCATTTCATATTTATATGTGCATTATTCAATCTTAAAAATGGGTTGCGTTTAAAAAAAACACCCTGTATAATTCATTGTCGTTCATGGCATTTTATCTCATATAATCTTCTTGTAGTAGTTAGCTAGAATTACGTTAAAACATCAGAGAGCAATCTGGAAGATGATAATGTTTTGTAATCGTGCTCATACCATTACATTATATTCTTTTAAAGCAAACTATCTAATTAAAAATAATTAAAATCTGATTTCCTTCAAGAATACTTAAGGTATTAAAGCTACTGTACGGAGGTGTGCAAAGAAAATTAATTCGTCAAAAGATCGACACCGATGGTGGATGGGCACAACGGCAACAATTTTCCTGTTTGATAAAATTACCGCGGTCCTGTTTTTGCTGCTCTGTGATTGGCTTTTGCCAAAACCGTGGGCCAATGAGAAGCGGCCAATCAGGTCTGCGGACTGCAGCTGCCTCGTGCTGCAAAGCAGGTTCCTTCTTGACAAGCTGACTTGCTACACAACTTTGTTCTGTGACATGAAACTTGAACAATCCCCGCCTCCTTGCCCCGCCAGAGAAGAGAAGACACCAAAGGAGGGGTAATCAAAGCCTAAACCTTATAAATCACGAGATTTTAAATGTTTTTTCTAGGCTGATGAAAATTAAAGTGGGGTGCTACACGGTTTGGGGGTATTTTTAAAAATTATTATCATATAAGGTTAATAGTATCCCAGCGCCAATCTTTCTTTCGTCTTCTCATTTACTAACTCCAAAGCATTTGATCACAATATCAAAGTTGTTTAGTTTCAATACAAAATTAGTTTCTAAGCACTTCAATTATAAGATTTTAACGCACGAATCAAATTAAAACCCATGAATGTACATTCCTTCGCGATACTAATACTACGTTTGGATGTAGAATCATAGCACCAAAACGTAAAACATTAAACATGGCAACGTCAAATTAATAATGTTGTGCACGATGTGTGACAGGTGGAGTGGGGAGTGTATAGCACGGTGTAAACAGTGTCACTGGCACAGGGTGTGAGGTAACAGCCGATGACCACGAGCATGCCTGGTCAAAGGTCAGTGACGTCACGGGTCACAGCCTTGACGCAAGGTCAGGGACCGACGCATCTTCCCTGTCTTCGCCTGCGATTTCATTTTCATTTTGATGACCGAGTATTTCCCAAAATCCTGGGAAAATGTTGATTCAGAAACTCCGTTTTATGCTTATAAAATGCTTACTCTATAAGCATGATCACTGTCGATTTATTTTCACTATCGATTCAAATCCGGTCAACGAAAAAAAACATATAAGGAAAGAGTTTTTGAACATTTTAAGATAATAATTAAAAGTTAGTTCTTACTAAAAGCCTATACATGGAACATATATATAATTTACTGTTAGTTTTTTAACAGGGCCTACAGCTTCATACTTCAATCTGAATTTTTTAGAATTCCTTTCGCACTGAGTTTCCACAAAATTAGTCGGGAAAAGTTTAGCGACGATTTATACCACCCGGTTATTTATGTTGCAGTACGGTGCTCGAAATTCTTTAACGATTGAATTACAGCTACTACAATCAGTTACTGACTTAGTCGAACGAGTTAGTAATGGTAACTGCGATTCTTTTATCGATTAATTTCACTCAACTACACACGTCTCAGGTTTAAAACCGCACATTGACCCTGCTCAAAATGCTAACAAATCGCTAGCAGTACCGCTGCATGAGAAAGTGCGAGAGTTGACAGGAGACACTAGCGCCCCCTGCCGCCTAATCGCTCATCAATCAAACTAAAACAATCAGCTGGTGGCCGGCGACGAAGAACAAACATCAATCAGCCGAGGTCGACCTCATCGCGCGGTAAAATATGAGCGGCTTCGCAAAGAACATCAATCAATAATTAAGTTTTTGTATTGTAAAATTATGGAAAACTTTATTGAGCTCAAAGAGGTATTTGATCCCATTCCGAGTTCCTATGAAGTGATTGACATTGTTGTAATTATGACACTTGGCGGAGTTACAGTATGATTAATGTCATAATAAATTTATAATTTAAACTTATTCATTATTCTTTTGCCTCCTTAACTGTTGTTTAGAATTAAATCTAGGTTACATACCTTCCGTCCAAACAGTTCTGTTGTATATATATTTTTTAATTATACAATATATATATACAACAGAACTGTTAGGAAGGAAGGTATGTAACCTAGATTATATTATAATTTAAAGTTATTATAAAAGTTTTAAATGTATGCTATCGCCGTTACGAAAAAGAACCAAATAAAAACTTTACAATGACAATACTCTGAGGGATAAAATTATACGAAGTTCCTTGACCTCTTTAAATTACCCTGCGTAGATAGCTTAAGCCATCTGCGCAGGGTGGAAACAATGGGAAATAATGGGATACGCCATTATAGTGGAAATAATTCAATTAAATTTTATGAGGCCCAAGTATAGTTTCTTCACGGCATTCTAATTTGCCTTAAAGTTTTAGACTTTCATTTCTAGTTTTAGTTAATAGGAATAAAAAAACCATCTGTAGAGTACGTTAAGGTATTAGTTACTTAGGAACACAAAATCTTACATTATGTCACTTTACTAAAAAAAGGTCAGATATATACGAAAATTTAAAATAGTTTCTCTTAAATTTGATAGCATTTTTCACCTTATACACGTCACACAAATGCGTTTCAGTATATACGTGAACAAAGCCTGTTAAAAGAATTAATCTTGTACAGTCAAGAGCGGCAGGAGGCCTATTTCATGCAGTACGGTATAGTTAAGATTTCACCGATACTAATAGTGGTCACGCGCTGCTCAGCAGCTTCCATGAAACATTGTTTATTATAATCAGCTGTTTCTTTCAATTTGCGTTTCTATTTTGTAAACTCTTTCCCTTTCTTTATGTTGTACCACTAGAGAAAATTTGATAAAACACTTATATTTTTTCTCCAATTCGCTCACCGAGACTTTTCATTCAAGAGCGGAGTTGATGGATGTCATTCTTTGGTTTTCTCACAAGTTCCTGAGCCTTTATGTAAGATGGCATAGACCAAATCAGGCTGGGTAAAATTAATAAAGCTATGGAATTATAAACCCAATACTTCCTCATTTTGACTTTCATAAGACGTATTTTGATCTGGTTCTGAAATTGTAAACAAAGGTTCTTGACCCACTGCCTTAGACCTTCCAGCATATGACAACGTAAACACATTTAGGCCTAGCTACGAACAGCTTATCAAATTTATTTCATTTCAATATTCATCCGACCAAACCCCGAAAAAAGATCGTGACCCAAAAGCGACAGCTAGATATTATCGTTTCCACGTGATTTAAAAGCCTTAAATCAAAGTTTCCTCGTCCGAGGACGGACGGCGCTGGCCGATTACGGCAATCTCGCGGCTATAAACTAGCCGCGAACGGCGGCTGCCTGATACCACGTAATTTCGTATCTCATTACGTTCTTCGGTCATATTAAAATTGCAAATTTAATTTATAAAGTACCGCAAATTGATTTCGGCGAGAACAGTTTATAATTGATTTTTGATTGAGGGTTATTCAAAAGTGGGGATTATTTTAGCCCACTAACGTCCGTCAAATCAAGATTCTGCCGCTTCTTGCGAAGAGAAACGTGTGAGATAGGATCTCCTGCAATCCTCGTGTGCGAGAGTGTGAGCGAACGTGTGCGTGTGTGAGTGTGTGACCGTGCGAACGTGCCTACATAGTCAAGTCAGCCGCCAATATTTTAATTAACCTCTCCCCAATTCCCTTAATCTTCCCGCTATTACTGTGTCAAGTTCGGTCTGCCATGTTCTAGTACCAAAGATAAACGTAATTATGGGCAATAAATAACACACGAAACGCCGAAAAAGAGACTACAACGCACGGTTGTACCGAAGATTTGTTTGGAATCTAAATTGGATGGAATTGATGAAATCGTGCCAGTATAGAGATCCGTCAGAAGAATATTTCTGTTTTATACAGAAGAATTTTTGTTTTATATTACTGTTTGGAAAAAATGCGATTGCTTGAATAAATGTTCATATAGCAATGTTTAAACACAGATAGTATTATATTTAATCTGGAGTGTTACTAATTAAAAATAAACAATGTTGGTTATTAATATTCAAATTTTATTAACTGTATCAATTTTTAAACGAAACGCGCAAACATTATAAGGCATCGCAAATTAAAAAAAACGGTTTATCGGAACGCCTTCAGCTCTAATATGTAGAACATTTTATGTTGTGTTATTTTTGTTTCTTTTTATAAATGACCACAAAATCCTCCTAAAAAACAGATTGTAAATTACGTGCTTTATTTTTATTTTTTAGGCTTAAAAATCTTTAAGAGTGTTGTTTTTACAAACATTTTGCTACGGTGAAAGTGTGTATGACTCCTTGCGAGGATTTAGAGTGCTTCCATTTTGCACTAAACCTTACAAGAACCTTCATTACTTCACACAGGCAGAACTGCAATACAACAAGAATCAAAACCATTCAGCCCGACATTCAACACCGGTAACAATAAACTATCGGCCTTTCGCGTATGACAGTGAAATAGTTCCTTAATGAACAGAGGAGGGAGCCCACCCAGTCGGGAGAAACGAAATGAGTGACAGATGATTTGAAAGTGCGCCTTCTCGAACCTATGACGCCGCGCAGCGAAACCCGGCCAAAAACTGTGCACACGACCCACACAAGAGGAACAATGCTAACACACAAACACACGCGCGCACTGTGTGGGCAGAGACCACACCTGCCTTTGTATACAGTCGTCAACCTCCCGACACCCAAGTTTCTAATCACAACCTGGACCTTTCTCGCATCCTGGAACAGCTAATTATGTTATGTATTTTTATTTTTATTGTTAATGTCTCAGCCTTCATTAGATTTTAAAAATCCAAATATTTAAATTTTTATAATATTTCTTAGAAGTTGAAGGAATTATGTGGGGAGTTTCGGTGAAGGTGATTTCTCTCGAAACTTTTTAAATTTGTATAAAAATATCGCAATAGCGCTATTTTTCATGTTATACCTCTTAACTTTAGGTTTTGGAGGTGATATTAAGTTATGTACTTTTTTCCAACAATTTTAAATGAAGAAAATTGTATTTACAAATCTAACTTATCACATTTACGTAGCGTAGCTTCATGGTGGTAAAATGTTCTTCCATCGCCGACTTGTTTAAGGAGAGCGGATTTACTTTATCTTACGATCAAAAGTATTTAGGGGATTGAAATTACTATGAAAAATTTAGCAAACTGGTTCATTATAATGAAATTAATTTAGTTTATTTTGTGTCTTGTGTCCTTCTACGCCAGTGGCATTTTTTGAGTTTTGATCGGAACGGTGTGTGTTCCCCGTGTTGTCTTTAAAAAAATGGCAAAACTGTACAGTCCTATTGCAATCTCGGGAATATCTGGGTTGGATAGACTTCTCTCCAGGAAGAGGCGGCATGCATTAAGATGAGGAGAGAGGAAGCCATTATAACGAGATAAACTGTATCTCGATTATCAGAACAGTAGTCGACATGAGGCAGATAACGATATCCACGGCGGAGTAGTGGATGATGTAGTCACTATCGAGGTTGCCAAAAACGGAGCTCGGTCACATTAGGAGATAAAAGATCTCTCGATTGCACCGACCTCTTATCACGTAGGCCAAGTAGATAGACTAAAACTGAGACAAAATGCAAAAGGTTTAAGTTAGTGTCCATTGAGGACGTTCTGGGGCTAATTAAAACCCTCTTCAGAAGTCACACAACAAAATAATACATCGATATAAATTTATTTATGCTAACTTCTAAACAAATTCAAATAAAATTCATAAAATTCAGTTCAAACTTCAGAGCAAACCAACAGCAGTGGTTCAATTTTCATAATAATTTCTGTTCACCAAAGACATGAAGGAAAGGTCGATGAATCATTATGGGTTTAAATCAATGGATTGACCTTTTTATATGGATTTTGTGACTTTTTAAGGGGTCAGAGATGGTTTGAGGCGTAAAGGGTGTTGGGAGTTAATAATCTTACATTTAATCTTGACAACGACGACAACAACAACAACAACAACAGATGTTGTTGTTGTTGTTGTTGTTGTCACATTTTGGCGGGTGAGGACAAGATACAATTGACTACCACTTCTCTTGGCGGCCATTACAGCTTTGATCACGGATGAACCCCGGAAAATTGCAGTTTATCAACATATATTTTATGGAGTAAAAGTCATTCAATTTATTCATAAAAACAGATGGGAAACTTTAGAAGGATAACAATAATTAAAAGTTATTTGTGCATCTAGGGACTAAAGTGCAACTTTTTCACCCTGAGGGAAACTGTTGTCGCCCGATGGCGAAGCCGAGGGCAACAATTTCCCGAGAGAGAAAAAGTACTTTAGTCCCGTGATGCACAAAAGAATTTTCCTCCATCTACACCATTAACAATTACTAGGTATATAACACTGTAACTTTACCTTCAGATGATCCTTTCCTTCAACAAACTGCATTACAGTCACATAGCCTATATAAATGAATAATATAAGGTATTTAGGCTTTAATTTTAACCATTTTATTCACACTCTTCTTTAAAAATACTCTAAGCCTAACTTATTTGTTCACAAATATGCAGGAATATAGCCTAAACTACAGCAAACTCAAAATGGATACGCTGTCCTGTAAACAACGGAAACGGACGCTCAGATGCTGTGACACTCTCTTCAACATAGAGAAACAAATTAAAATCGACAGTGTTGCCATTTTCTCACTGTCCACCGCGGCGTTGCCGGATTTCTTCCCATGTATTTCTTATGAGATTACTTTTAGAGATTACTTATGGCCCCCGGGTTTGAGTATAAACTAGTACTTTAGTATTCTATTCCAGGGACTAAAAGACGACTATAGATAGTAGGTGGAGGAAAACTCTATAGTTATTGAATAAAAATGTGTTATCTCCAAATAAGGAAAGTCAGAACTAGTGCATCGTCTATAGTTTTATTAAAATGTAGAAAATTTAGTCGGCTAAACAAGCTCACTGAGTTTATAACCAGACTGACAGTTTCAAAAATTGGCTCTCAATGGTTCATATTACTTATTTTGCGCTGTTTACAAAGTTACTTAAAAGCAAAAACTGTGATTAATTTCATAATAGAAAAAAACATGCCATTTTTCTAAATACGTATTTTAATTGGATAGACGTGTTAGAACATTTTCAGCTAGAATTTAAATCTTATATTAAAAAATCAAATAGGCCCATAAGTGTACCAAAATGTTATCAAAATAGATCAAAATGTCAATTAAATTATATTTGAAACTGACAAAGTATACAAATAATTGACTAATTAGGACAATTTTGTATTTTACCTAACCGTTTTCCTCTCGCAAACCAATTTATTCAATCCCACACTACTCTAATTAACCACCGTCCCACCGACGAACTAGTTACCGGAAAGCGTCAACACATATTTAAATGTGTCACTGATATCTAGGCTCGGATCGTAATTGATGATCGCAGATACAGCGGGTACCAGAAACATCATCGCTGTGGCCTCGTTAGCGAATAAATTGATGTTCCGCTAGCAAAACACAAACTAAGCGGTGTTATTGAATAAGACGACCGGGAATTATTCTAGTTGCAGTTGGAGCCCGGATCTGATTAAACTGTGGCGTGCGCGAGCAGCGCGGACACCCAACCGTGAAATTGTCGATCCCCGATGAACTGCTAATTAATGTAATAGTGGTTGTGTGGACTAAAATATGTAGTTATAGGGATCGAGCTTCGTTCACAGGAATGCTAGGGGTTTGTCATTAGCAGGCCCGATTGATAAAATGTAATAAAACACTAATCTTTATCTGCAACTCCTCCTCTTCAACTTTCCTTAGTCTCTCCAAACTAGTTAAAAAAGTTGGTACAATAATTTAACTTTGAGAGAATGCCTTTAGCGGTAGGGGTTTTAAGTTTCTTATTCTGTAAAAACTTATGGGTTAGTTTTTATAACATTTTAATTTTTAGTAATCATTTATAACATTTTAATTTTTAGTAATCAATGGTAAATCTGGAATTTGTCCAAGTTTTAGCGAATTTCCCTTTTATGGGAGTTTTTTTTATAAAATGTTCTTTTAAGCAAAACCATTTTTATTGGTCCCCGTTAATTTAACAATATAATAATATTTTATGAGATTAGTCATAAAACTTACAATTGAAAATGTGATTATTTATTTCTCTTTGAATCAGTTGAACCAAAATATAGGGCTGCTTTTTCCTATAAATCAATACAAAAAATTAGAAAATATAATTTTAACATACTTTATTTTTATTTTCAACGTTATAATTGCATTGTTCATCTGAAAGTTAAAGTACCACAATCTTTATATGGTGTCAGTTATTTCATATTTATCTAATACCATTCATGTTACCCATTCTAGCCAGGCCAACGTTGATTAAAACCAACGTTGCAATATCTCGACGTGAACTTCAATCTTAGTATAGTATCGTATACTTTCGCTTTTACTTTCAACGGTACAAGTACATAATTTATCTGCAGTGTATAGTATCACAATATGTCGGTATTGTCAGTTATTTATCGTTATTTATCTAATACCATATTAATATTACCCATTCTGTTCAGACCAACACTGATTAAAATCAACGTTGCAACGTAAACTTCAATCTGGCAATCACTTTAACGCTTAGGCGCTTAGAAAGAGTCAAGTATCAGTATTAACATAAAAATCGTTAAACCGATTGTCAGCGCCTCCATATGAGATAAGTACCAAGTCACTTATGAGATAAGTAGGAAGCAACTGTTAGAATCAAGCTGTGATTCCATTACCAGGTCTACAACGTGGAGCCATCAGCACATGACTTTATTACTATCACCCATAGGTATTGGTATCTAAGTATAACTTTTTACACCCTAGTCTTCTCATTTGCATAAAACTATTCGTGGAGCAATAAATTGAAAAGTAGATACATCCTCCTTCCTGTCAGTTGCCAAGATATCTATTTGCAGTGTGGCTATAATTGCTGACACTCCCTGTGGTAATTGCCGAGTGTCCTACTGCTCCCACCAGATTCAATTTGCTTCATATCTCCGGTTCATCTGCAGGTGATGTAATTATAGCCTACAGTAGCAAATATCTCGAGATCTCTAGTTAGACCCTTCAATGCTTTGCGTATTACCAACGTAATTTGCAAATAATTACTGCGCCAGTGAAACTTGAAGATTTATTAGAATGTTATTTATTTGAAGTAATGATCATATCATGAAAAATCTACTGATATATCGATTAAACCACCGACTTTATAATCAATTAATAAACGTAAATGGTTCGTACAAAAAAGTGCATGATTTAATTTATTATGCAGCGTTAGTCGAAGTAGTTTTATATACATCGTATTGGTATTCTCCTTTCTTTAATCTCTTCCATTAGAGTAATTAAACCAAAATCAATTAGTGAATGACAAAGGACCAAAAGGCAGTAGGCGGCAGGGTATATTACACGAGTACGTTAGATATGTTGCTATCCAACTTTATCTACAAATAACTTGATTGCGGAAATATATTCGTATTAGGTGGGCATTTAATGAATGGTTTTAACTACATCCTTAGTTGGTAATTTTCCCGGGCTTTGGTTAAGTAGGTCACAGAGAGAACTCTCATTCGTCTGTGACAGGACAAGTCTTTAGGGAATCTACGAATACCCAACTCTCGATTGTGTTGGAACTATGCAGATAGTTTCAGTTAAAGTGAAACAAAGTAACTATAATAAATAGTGCAAGAACAATTTAAATTAATGCAAGAACAATTAAAATTAATCAAAGGTCCTCCGTGAGTTGTTCATTTCCCCGACACCGAGAGGAACCGCGGACGGTCACTGGCGGCGTATCTTTTAATTAAACCGGAGGTTCCGCGGATTCAATAACTGCCGGTTTCGAGCACGAACTCCGTAAAACCAACAACAATGCAATCACCAGTTCACAGTCGGCCCAACGTGGCTGTTACAACTGAATCGACCGGGAAATTAACTCGGAACACGACCTCACCGGGCAGCGCCAATTTCTGAGAGGAAATTGGAGTTGGATTTTGGTTCTGAAGAGTCCGGTCTTGCGTGAAGACTTTGATCCGTATGAGAGATAACGTGTTCATATATTGTGATTCAGCATACCCGTTGTTCAAAAGAGTTCAGTACATAAAACATTGGTTAAATTTTGAACGCATCTAATAACTGAAAATTAAAAGATAGCTTGAAGAATATCGACTAAATGAATGTTTTCAATTATTAATATCTTTAGGGGTCGATTTCGGGATTGCTATTGAATTGTGCAATTCAGAATTTAAAACTGCTTATTCTATATACCATTTATGAATACGATATTTCAAAAATGTATGAATAGAAGTTAAAATATGTTTGAATACTTCAAAAAGGCTGAACAAGCAGATCTTCATGTAATTTAACTAGGGAAACTAAAGTCATGAGCTTCTTGAAGGTTCAAGAAAAAACTTTGCAATACAAATTACAAACAAAGAAAACAATTACAAGAAGTCAAAAAGGCTGCTGTATTCCATTAGAAGCATTCTTCAGTTTCAGTAAGGGGTTTCTTCAGGCACATATTTCTATGCGCTCGTCGAAGGAACACCTCACAGGATCTTGTTCTGGTCGATGGAATCAGAAATTCGAAACGGGTCAGCAACTCAGCACAATCCACGAGACCTCGAAGACCTTATGAAAGGACCTGCGATAGCCCTCGGTTGGAGGGGTAGAAGTCCCAATTCAGGCCCCAAGTTCACATCCATCACAGGTTGTTATATTCTAGATTCCAATCCATGCCACCTGAAGATGCGGGATCAGATTCCACATCCAAAAACATCGAGCAACGTCTCTTTTATCTACTTCCCCCAATCTTTAATCACCGTGTTGACTAGGCAGTTCGCAATACAAAACTCAATCTGAACTTTAAAAGTAGCCCGTTTCGATTTCACCGATTCCAAACGACTCCCGCCTCCACGGCAGCCGCTAGAAAGGCGTTCTCCGGGATATTCGCCTTTCCAGTTTTGTCAGTCCCGTTTTGTTTGATTGGACCAATTAACAACCAGCGCCTCCGCGAAGGTAGTTTCAATTAGCGGGCTGAACCAGGTTCGAACCCGCGCCTTTTTAGGGGTGTCATTTATTTCCCCGTTTATTTACCTCGTCCGCTAATGTGTCGATATCGTTATTTATGAGGGAGTCGAGGAGACGCGCAGACGCCGCGATCTCTCCACCCCACCCGGTGACAAATCGACAACACTTTTAAGATACCTTCCTCAATGCAAATACAAATTCCTCTTACTGGCTTTCGTCTCCAAATGTTTTACGTTGCTGGCCTACCTTTTTGTTAATTTATCTTGGTTTCGATATTTAAAAACATAATTTTTCGGTTAAGGTTATTTGATAATATCGATATACGAGTTCAACAATAATTTGCATGTAACATAATTTAAAAATTTATGACGATATCTCGGAGACTAATGGGCAGACTTCCTTGTAAATATATATTTTTGATTAGATTTATCGAATGAAAATGCTTGTTCTTAGATCGGGGTTCTTTCTTCATTCATTGTAGCTATTGTTCTTGGTTTTACAGCCCCTATGATTAATTACTGAATTATTCATTTAGTAAGTAGAACAGTTTAGAAAGTAATTTTGATTTTAACAATGTCTTAATGACAAAATTGGCAACCCTAATATCAATGTAAATAACTCATACTCTCTTTTTGTATGAAGTCCACAGTGTTGGAAAAAAAGATTTAAATTTGATTTAGGATAAAATTTCTAAAATAGTCTCTAACGCTTTGTATAGGCCTATATAGATGTGGATTCGACCACGCTTTAAATGGTATGTACAGTAAAATTATTATGTTCTTAAAATACTTTGTCCATTATTGTGAATTAACTTAGATTATATTTACTTTTTCAACATATCTATATTGAAAAACATTTTAATTGTACAACCATCAAATTCACGAATAATATACTTTGTCCCTCTGCCACATAAGAGCTCTTATATTTATTTTAGCAACGTTCATCTTTCATCGTGACTTCGCTAGATAAATGATCCATATAGTTCAGTGAGTTTGTTTTACGGCCATTGATTTAACCTTTAATCGCTAAAACTAACAAGCAGAAAATGTAATTGTTACCATAACATATTAGACAAGATTGGAAGATCAAAAAAGTATCAAACCTATAAATTCAAATTATATATTTTTCTTCTACGATTTCTTAATTTATATTTAAAAAAAAATGTTTACATATATGAAACTCAGCGTCAATGCGTAACTGTTTAAGTTCAGATCTATATGAGGAGCCGACGCCTTCAAACAGCGGTTTGACATGACTCCTCACGTGTGCCTAGAGGTTGTATGCGTCACCTGGCAGGCGCCGACGTTGGAAACATTCCGGTCTGGTCATGGAAACGGAATCAGGGAATATTTCTTGTGACTTAAAAAAGGGAAAATAATATATTTTTCAACAACAATTTGACAAGAAGGGTAGTATTTTTCTTCAGTAATTGTCTTGCTATGTATTGAATTTCAATAATACATAGCAAGACAATTAATTAATTATGAATCGCATGAAATTTTTGTGTAATTAGTAAAACAAGTAACTCGCGGGTAAATCATTAGAGTTTGCATTACAATTCTTAATATTGTTTTCTTATGGACTAAGATACAAAAGACAAATGACATTTTGGAATTAATTTTTTTCTCTAATTTTCAACAGCATATTTTTTATTGGGAACATTTAAAAGCTTTATCCTTGACATAACTGAAATGTATTAATAGTACATATAATTTACTTTCCGTTTATTAATTTAAACTTGCAGGCTTTCACAATAACATTGGTTTTTATTTGCTCTCTGCCTTATTGGATCTAGAGTTTAACTTTTCACAACGTAGGCCTACCATCACTATAAAAGAAGTATCATCATAGATATCCTTGCTAAAACGATTTTAAGAAAATGGCATTAACGATAACAATATTTTTTGCGATGAAACGGATGAAACAACTCCTAATTTTGACCCACCTTGCAGATTCTTCTCCCCAGTTTCGCCTGACAGATTACACCAGACGGAGTGTCGGGCGAAGGTGGCGACCCTAGCGGACCTGTCAGAACCTCGGACCTTCCCCCTATAAATCCCCTTCACACGTGTGATCGTTCCCGCTAGCGCTAATGTGGGGCCGATTTGTCTGATCGTTTGCTGTAAACCAGGTATGATTTCCCTCCAATTGGAACACCTAACGACATTAATTGGTTCTCTTATAGATGTTGTAAGTAGAGGGTAATTTTCTTTCTTGAAAAAGTCTATTTAGGTCAGCGAGCACAGAAAAGTTTCTTTTCTGTGCTCCCTGACTTAGGCCTACACGAAAAAAGTAAAGCAAGTGAACCAATATATTGCAAGAATAAGAAAATAAATATCCCCGTTGCAGCAGGCAGCATACTCAGCTAATTTCTAATGTTAACAATCATAACTTAACTTAGGATAAGTGATGGTATATGATATTGTTTTTTCGAGTATAAGAATGGCATGAGACATGAATACCGTATGCAAGTCTGCTGCTGCAGGTTTGTAAAAAGTGGGTGGTTTTAAATCAATATACAGTAAAACTAAACTACGAGAAGCCATAAATCAACTTTTATTGAGATAAGTCAAGAAATAAGGAAGAGATAGATTTTTTTTATTTCCCTTAAGGATAACATGGGAAATTAATATCTAGGTTTGCTGCCACAGAATCGTAAAATCGGGGGTTAAAAAAAAGCCAAAAACCATGTTTTTTTTTTAAATATAGGCCTATCTTTAGGAATAACCGAGTTATAGAATCGTTCTATTTCTCATAATGATAACAAAGGGACAACGAAATGGGTTTTCAAAATTTCGGTAACCAATAAACATAGAGGCAGGGCCAGCTTAAGAGTTTTTGACGCCTTATGTGAAAGTATTTCTTGGGTTCTATACTATGTACAGTTCAGTATATACTTGGATACTTGGAGATTTGCCTCGTTGGCAAGTAGCATGAGGCGTCGTCATAATGTGGCCGTAGCCTGGCCGTATACCAGAGGTTGATTTATCAGGGCTAAAGCAAAAAAATGTAACTTTAAAAATCTATCATTCAGTTATTAAAATGTTTTGTTTTTTATTTATTACTTTATGACAATACTCACTTAACTGATTTTCACTTACTGTTGTAGTTGATTTTTTATAAATACTTGTGTACAAAAAGCAGAAAAGAGACTTCCTTAAATTACATATTAAATAATACAATATATCATGTTTAAATATCATGTTTTTTTATTTATTTTTTATAAAGTCATTTTGCAGATAAACAATTGATATTTTAAGTATGAATAAATATATATATTCATAATTTGTATTCAATTAACAAACTTATATTTTTGTAAACTTGAACAATTACACAGTAAAATGGCTTCTAAATGTTGATTGAATGTCCGTGAGTGTCTACAGGAATGTGATGTAATAATAATAATATCTTATTATTATTTCATCACACCTGTAGTATGGTACGTTATCAAATTTAATGGTTTGAACCCAGAACAGAATTTTACACCTCAAACAATGTCATGTTTAGAAGTTTATATTCTTCATTGCACAATTATCTCAAAACATCTCATCTGAGTATTTCCTTCAAATGCTACAAATGGTGGAACTCAATTCTGGCTCAAAACATGATGTCTTTCTGAAAGTCAACAATTACTTAATAAAAATAATTTAAAATTAAAACTATAATATTTCATGGATATGTCCAGTGATCATGCTTTTCATAAGACGTAAAGTTACTCTAGAGTTTTTCCGAGGCAAAATGACTGAATTACAAACAAATAAACCATTAAATTAAAAATTCTTTGGTATGACGAAAAATGTTTGACACTGAACCTCATGGGTTTCCAAAAACGAAATAAATCAAAAGTACTACCACAACAGTTTATTTCCAGTCACATATTTTTTCTTTACTTCATTCAAGTGAAGAGGATATAATGTATTTAATTTACATGATACCGTTTGACAAATTATGCCCATAAAATGAGGCTTGATAGGTTTGAAATGGAGTAGATTGCTGTTTGGAAAAAAATATAAAAATAATTAATTGTTTTTGAGGGTTTAATAATGGAAAATAATCTTTATATTAATAGGCAAGCATTTTTTCCATAAGGTTTTTGTGCTCCTTTTTTCTCAGCCAGTGTGCATCGTAGCGAAAATCTAAGCACACCTATAGAATTGTATTTCTCTGTAGATGTGCAGAATCCCATTGAAATTTATATTAGTCTTTTAGACATGTAGAAAATTGAATTTAAAATTTCAAAAAAAAAATAACATTGTCCTTATGAGTTGCTGTTTTGGTGACAGAAAAACAAAATAGAACTGTACTTTTGTCATCATATGTAGCTGTTATCACATGCTATTTTTCGTAGAGTAAAGATTAGATGTAGAAATGTAATGTGAGGGCAAAAAGTGGGCAAAAATTTACGCTGTTTTTTTTCTGTCATCTGATGAGATATAAAACCCAAACAATAAAAGTTTTTATCAAGCAATAAACAAATGAAAAATCCAAACAAATTATTATTTTTAAACCATTATAGGCCATAGGCCATATGTTTTATTGGGACAAGGAGTAAAAATATAGTACTTGATTGGAATCCAGGGCTATTTAGAGAAGATTGAATGTGTTCCAAATAAAGTTTGCTCACTTAAATAAGATTAAGAGATAAAAATTTGCTGATAAAAAGGGAAGAAAAAAGAACATAAAGTTGAGTCTCTACCATCCAATGTACAGTCGTGCAACTGAAGTACAAATGGACATTACATTAAAATTGTGTGTTTTATAGGTAGAGAATGCGTAAAATATGTGTAATATTTTAGTGATAATGATAGGGAGAGGGGGAAGGAGGGGAAAATGTCCTAAGGGTAAGGAAGGAGAGAAAAAGTTTTGAAGGGGAGTCTTAGGTCTCAAATAATAACTAGGCATATAAATGTTAGGTGTTATTATTTCAGACCTAAAAGGTAGGAAAGGAGGGACAAGAGAGGTAAGAAGAGGATGAAGGAGAAAAGGGGTGAAAAGTAGAAAGAAGGTCGAAAGGAAGGAAGTACATAAGAGAGTAAGGGAAGAATTAATGGAGGGAGTGAGGGAGAGAACTGTAGTTAAGAGGTGTATGGGATAAACTGATTTGATGACTGAATTTTTACCGTCCTCTGAATCAATAACCAGCTCAGTGTTAAAGAAATAAACATGGAATCTTAATATTGTACAATACTAATTGCTAAAAACCATGTCATAAATATGTGCCAGTGGCAAGGCAAAATAATTAGTCAAAGATTGAGTCTTTCTCTTTTGCTTTTGGTTCCCATTTGGTTCTATTATGTGTTTACGTGGAAAATGTGTACTATATGAAATGTATTGTGAAACGCATTGGTGTATGCAAAGTTCAAAATTAGCTGTCCCTATTTCTTGATTTAAATATTGGTCGAATTTTCGACCACTGGCGATCTCTAGTACAATTAATTGTTTAATATTATGTGTAGCTCAAGAAATTGAAACACTAAAGCAAAAAGTTATGAATAACTGTTTACTAAACAAAAGTAATTTACAAATTTACTCTGACAAGAAGGGTGTCTTGATAACATTGGGAAAATGGTGAACCAAACTTGTGTGGTTTCGAAACGGGTCTGGCAAACAGAAACCCAAACTATATGTTATATCGCCAAGTGAGTGGAAAATGATGAGTGCCAAATATTGATAAACAGTTGAGTTTGAGGGAAGGATAGGGTAGTACACCAATAGAGATAGTTCCACCAATAGAGATAGTTCAAGAATTGTGTAGTTGTGTAGTATTTTGATTCAAGATGACTACTTAGCAGAGCATGTAACGCAATTCCTTAATAACTTTACCTTGATAGAAACTTATAATCTAATGTAAGCAAAGGCTAAATTTTAGTTTATATTAATGTTTTTGTTTTATTATTATCGTTTTTTATTGATTATTTTCCTTTAAAAAGTAAATTGGATTTATGCTAGTTTAAATTGTATTTTTCAAGCTGTAAATAATACACACATTCGATTATTTTTAATTTCTATGTAAAAAGTAAAAAAAAAAATCTAGTCTGAATAATTCCTACCTCACATAAATTTGGTTTTGATCCAATCATGTGTTTGTGGGAGTTCTCGAGACTACCAGACACAAAACAGATAAATAGATATTTAGATAAACATACCTAAAAATGTCAATGAATTGTATTTTTTGCATCTGATGGCCCCAAAACTAAAAGTTACTGTGGTCTCAGGCATATGTCTTACCTTGAGACCTACAATAATAGGTTCTAAAACAAAAATTAATTTTGGACATAGACGGCTCCAGACTGGATTTTCTGGGGGGGCTAGCGCATTATAAGGTTGAAACAATAGTATATTATGTTAGCTGGTAAGTACCGGTGTGTGAAGTATGATACTTTACATTATGATATTCAGAAAAAACGTAGCTTATAATCATAACGTACTCCTTGCATAAACCATCACATTTCTCAATTCTATAAGCCTAACTTATAATACATAAAAAAATATTTGCTTCCGTTACCAGTGCTGCCACTACATTCCTCTGAAACAACCAATAAACATGGATTAAACGTCAGTTTACTGCAATCAGCTGATTTTTTATTGTTGACTTCCGTTATTTGGGTTCCCTAGTGCACGGTAAATTTACTGTGCAGCGATCTGCAAAGAGTAATTTTCCAGCCAAGAAAACAGATGTTTCTGTGTAGTATGATGTAAATAATTAAGATAACTAAGATTCTTCTTCTCCTCTGGAATTCCCAGGCAGCCTAGGAAAAGTGCTACTCCAATAAAATATAGATATCACACAAGATAAATTCTGTGTCGCACCACACGTTGTGTTTCAAGCTATAAGCTTAATACAATATCTATACAGGGTGTTCAAAAAATGTGGGGCAATAATTCACGTAGTGATTCCTCGGGTGAAAATAAGCAAAAAAGTTCATATAAACACAGGTCCTAAAGTGCTTCGTTTTCCCTCTGTGTGTCTGTTTATGATTTTTACATATTTAATCATAGCTCACGAACCGCTTAACGTATAAACTTGAAACTTTGTATATGGATAACGACTACTAAGAACTATTTTCGTAAGAAGTATCAAATTTCTACTTTGTACCATTTCAAAATGGCGACCATTTTTTGTTTTCAAAGCTGACAATCTGTACATCTTAAAAACCGTAAATTTTAGAAAAATTACGGTATACAAGAGACAAAAAAGTTGCAAAATTTAATTCAATTAATGCTGATATTAAGACTATGATAATCGCACTTCTAATAACGGAGAAATTTTAACTTTTCTGCATAAAAACATGGTTTTTTAGAACATTCTGTCTGAAAATTGCATGTTTTTATTCGGAAAATTAAAATTTTCTTCATTACTAGTTGTCCTATTGTTATAATCTTAATATCATCGTTAATTAGATTAAATTTCGCAACTTTTTTGTCTCTTGTATAATTTTTCTAAAATTTACGGTTTGTAAGACATATAGCTTTGAAAACAAAAAAAACAGTAGCCATTTTGTAAACGTACAAAGTAGAAATTTGGTACTTCTTACGATAATAGTTCTTAATAGTCACTCACTCTGTATTACAAAAGGTTATCAAAAGGTTCCTCTCGTTATTATAGGTGGCCACCTGTCCACCTATTGTAACGGGAGAACGGTTTAACGTAGAAACGCCAAATAAAATTATTCCCCACTAATTTACAAATGAAGAATTCATTTAAAATACTTTTATCATCGCGATTTACCTACAGGGTGTTCCAGAAATGAATGTCATGAGTTCAAATCTCCAAATTTTCTTGTGTGAACCTGTAGTGAATTTTATATCATTTTGAAGGTCTTGTTAAGAGAAATATTTTAGTAAAATCAGAACTAAATTATCTCAATCCGTTTCAAAATGGCGGCCATTTTTGTGAAAATTTCTGATATTTACGGAAACCCCTGTATTTTTTAAACCATTAAATATTTTTCAGTTCTGATTTGAAATCCTTAATCCTTGTTAACTCAGCTTTACTACGATATGTCACATGAGAATGGTTTTATGGTATCCAATTTTCAGAAAAAATTATTTTTTGAAAATGTTGGTAGCCCTGAAAATAAAAAAATTTCAAATAGCAACATATGCCAAAAAGCATATCATTTTAAAGGCCTTCAAAATTCCTACAACTTTTTAATTTACACAAGTAATCTATCCTTTTTAGTTTTTTAGTTATGGGCAAAAATCTCTAATCTACTATATATTTGTCAAACACCACTCATGTATAATCATCGCACAGCCCAAACTATTTGACCTAGAACCTTGAAAATTTGCATGAATGTTTCTTTTAGGGCGTAGGCATCCGCTTACAAAATTCGTAGTAATAAAGGAGTTTTTGGCGAGGCCGAATTTTTTAAATTTTCCCATATAAAAGTTTGTTGAACGATTTTTGTTTACATTTTTAATGTTCATGAAACAATCAGCTGGTAGTTAGCTTCGGATTGATACAGATGATAATAAATTGATTTCTTCCATCGTGGCTTCATTGTTTTTTGTTGATTTATTTTATGGACATAATCATGTACTATATAAAAGCTACATTAAGTTTAGATAAAATCTACCATTAATTTGTTAAGTGGCACCATCTTTATTTCGGTAGCGGGGGTTATCGTTTTTCCTGGAGGCGTTCCTAATAATTTTTTTATTACAAATATGCCTGTGCGATATGATTTGGCGTTTCGTATAATTCGACAAACTTAGTTTTAAACGTGAAGAGATTACTGCCTTTTGTGGCTGAGTTTTGAGACTAAATCCCGACAAGATTGAAAGAGAAAAGTACGTGGCTTTTTAGTCACAAACAGAATGTGCTGCAATTATGTGATTCTTTGATTTATTTTTGTACAATTTTATAAGTTATACAAATCCCTGATCGTAAGTTATAATTAAACCATCCTCTCTACTATATTTTTGTCAAATACCACTGACCTAGAGGTAGTGAGGTAAAAGAGGAAGCTCGGGTGTTTACAAACAAACCCAGATGAATTTGGATGTTTCAAGGAGGGGAAATAAATATTATTAGATATGATCAATTGATTTAACTACAAATTTCTTGTGTCAGTCATCTGTTCCTTGCTAAACCAAATCATGTCACCGGTTTATTGATTGTTATTCAAAGAGCAAAGCATTGTTTCTAATATCAACCCACATTTTATTTTGGTTTAGTATTTTTTGTCTACCGGCTTTGTTTACTTCCACGTCATTGATGATTTCCTCCCCTCCTCTGCTGAAATTTCAAACTCAAGCTTCTTCTTGTGCCTCATTACCTCTATCATACATAGTACGGCTCGAAAACTACTTCACCTAGAACCTTGAAAATTTGCATGGACGTTCCTTACATAGTGTTGAATACATAAACGTATTTTCAACGTATTTTTAGAACGTATTTTTCAAAATTCAAGGTTTTAAGAGGTTTTCGGTAGGGTAGAAGCTTTGAAAATTTCCCATGTTATAGTGTAATGGATGATCTTTTGTTTAAATTTCTAATTTCATTCGATCAAGCAGATGGTAATTAGCTTCACAAACACATACGTTGTCACAGCTGATTTATAATTTGATTCCTTTCATCATGGTTTCATGGTTGATTTGATGATTTTGTTAGGTCATTCGTACTATATAAAAGTTAAATTTGGTTTATTTTCGTACCTTACATAATTAATCATAAGTTCACTACGCAGCGGGAGCTATAGTTATTTCCTTAAGGCGGCCCTTATGTTTTTAATTAAAATCATGCCAGTTATAATAATTTGGTAAATTCCTTTTTCATCTAATTCGACGGTGTCCCGGCTTTTCAAGGAAAAATAAATTCTGCAATCAGTAGTTGGTCTTTAAAACTATTACTGACCGCCTATATGTTAAGGTACAAACTAAGTGAATCGAGTTTGAAACACTGCCGACGGATAGCACCATGGCTGCTCCGAACATTCAGCCCTTTACTGTACTTAATTGATGCCCTGTTATAGACAGTTCAGAGACGTAATGGTAAATCTACAAATAAGTACCTTAAAATCGACACATTTGATGTTAAAATCAGTCCGGCCGTTTTCGAGTTATAACAGTGAAAATAAAACCTTCTCTTTCTACTGTGGCATATATCATTTAACCTAAACTCCGCCATAAAACATAAAAATATCTCTACATGACATATTCCTTGATATAAATATTTTTTATTCAGTCCTCTAGATTCTTCTTATTAAGGTTAGACTACAATTTTTATCGTGAGCGAAGCCACGGGTTCTGCTAGTTTCCCATATAAAGTGCATGTTATTTGCACGCCCATAGCAAACGGCGTATGGGTACCCTTTGGTATTATGTTCTGCATAAATAACATGGCCTTAGTCAGTAACAAGACTACAAGATTGCGCCACAATCATCCTTCACTCATCTGTCATTCATACTTGGCTTAAAATACCTACCTGGGTAGGTCGCCATTTCAACTAATGTATCTAATGTATCTAATTCACTTCATATAGGAAAATAGAGTTTTTTTTATTTCTTTTATGATTTTTAATGCATTTTTCGTATGCAAATTAGTGGGGAATAATTTTATTTGGCGTTTCTACATTAAACCATTCCCCCGTTACAATAGGGGGATGGGTGGTCTGACTCACCCTGTATATATTTATATTCATAATACAATAATTGTAATGATAGGTTATTTGAAATTAATCACGCTTTGCCACGCTGCGCTGCGTTCTTCTTCCAACGATAATGTCATCATAATCTTAGTTAAAAAACAATGAGTCACCTTCATAGAACACGTTTTAACCCAACTTTTGAAGGAGCAGGAATAAGCGAGAAAAGCCTAGTTGTGTATAGAACACGCTTGTTTAGGTTTTAACACAGACTAAGGAATTTATCCTTATATTAACCACAGAAAAAGGATGGATTCCTTTGTCTGTTGTTTTAATAATACTTAATTTGTTAACTAATGACAATATTGTTATGTTAACCTTCGAGTGATATTTTGTTAGGTGCTAATTTTACTTGACATAGGCCTCTGTCGAATTACACTAAAGAAATGGTTAATAATGGTTACAACATTAGTTTAATATGAAAATTAAAATTCCCAAAAATTTGTTTAATTTTCAGAAGATCTCAAGCCCCTCCTTCGGCCGCCTATGATTTTGGATTGAAAAACTTTGCATCTCCCCCCCCCCCCCCCCGCCCCCAAGTATCCCAGACCTGTAAGTGCAATATATCGTCAACGTTCAAGGCGAGGAGAGTACCAGTGGACTAGTACAGTGAACAAGTACTCCTAAAAGTTTGCAGCAAAGTGGAGAATTCAATATTTCAAATTTTTTCTGTCATATTTTCTTTAAAATGCATCACATGTTTTGAGATGAAGCTGCAATGGTATTGACAGTCAATATACATGTAATTATTTACAATTGAATTTTACTTGATAAAATTATGATCATAGTTAGTCATGATTAATAAGTACATCATTATAACCATTTTCTATTCATGATTGAATCAAACTGATGATCATAAAGATGTCAAAAAGTGGTAAGTTTCAATTTATTATTGAGCTTCATAAAATGTTGCAATTGACGGTCAATTAAAAGCGTGCAGCGTAGTTTGCAGGTGCACGTAATAACACGTTCGGTGTGGCGGCCCCGTCAACCGACCTCTTAGAATCAATCATCAATCAATTTACATAATCGCTAACAGCTTGCTGATTGATTTTTGATCGTTTTATGGTTTGAAATTACATATTTTGCATTGAGACAGAGTTAAGGATCGGTGGTTATAAGTTATTACTGCTTTCTAACACTGGAGCGTGACATTTTGTAGTGTTTTTGATTGCTAACATTATTTTAAATTTATTTCAGAAAATTTCATGAGATGAAAATGTGACCCTCTTTTATACCGATTGGCTGTCATTGAATATATTCATATTTTTTTATTTAATTTGGTGTTATACACTAAGATCACAACCAGTATTTATTTTTACCAGTTAGACCACTGATTACACCCAAGAAAACTAAATAAAGTAAATTGATGGCCACGATCACAATTTTCTGATAAATTTGTTTTGTAACCAGTTGACATAGAGTCATTAATTAAAATTATAAAAATAATATTTTCAGCTAAATATTAAAAGAATTATGACTGAAACAATTGCAAAATTAGTCATTGTTAACAAATCTTTGGGTGTGAGGATCTGATGGCTGGTTTTGGAACTTAACAATTTTTCAAACGATTGGGAGGTAACTGTGACCATCTGATGATCGACATGGCCCAATGAAAAACCTAGCCCCACAGGCAGACTAACAGTTAGTGCAGTGGTGTAGGTGTGTCTGTTTTATATATTTTTGTTTTTTTTTTGTTTTTTTTTTTGGGGGGGGGGGGTATATTAGTATTTTTATAGTGAAAATGTTTAATAATAAAATGAATTTTGCTTTAAATTTGACAATCAATTCTCTGGTACTCCGGTAGTTATTTTTAAAAGGATGTTCAGCCAAAGCCAACATAGGGGATTAATTTTTTCATCATGTAGGAAGGCAGTCAACTCTTCGAATGATCATCGCTAATCGCATACACACTTTGCTTTTATTTTTCCTGATTTTAAACAGTTATTTTTACATATTGTATATCTTGGTTCAATTACATATGACAGTTCATTAAATGTAATATTTATTTATTTTTTAGATAGGAAAATAAAATACACTTGGCGCATTAAGGCCCCCACACACGCTGAGATTGTCGCGAGACATTTCTTGAGACAAGAGGTAGAGGTAGTGAGGTATGAGAAGAAGCTTGAGTTTGAAGTTTCAACAGAGGAGGGGAAGAAATCATTGATGACGTGGAAGTAAACAAAGCCATGTGATTACGCTACTAGTCTGGTAGATAAAAAATACTAATCCAAAACAAAATGTGGGTTTATATTAGAAACAATGTTTTGCTCTTTGAATAACAAACGATAAACAGGTGACATGTTTTTTGTTTAGCATGTAACACATGACTGACACAAGAAATTTGTTGTTGAATCAATTGATCATATGTAAATATTAATTTCCCTCCTGGGAAAATCCAAGTTCATCTGGGTTTGTTTCTAAACACCCAAGCTTCTTCTCACACCTCACTACCTCTATAATGAGACAGATCTCTGCGTGTGTGGCGATGTCTCAAGCATGTCTCAGTATCACACTCCGTCTCTGAGACCGTTATTTACATCTGCGTTTGTGGTGCTGTTTCACACTTACTTCACAGCTGATAGTATTAGTTCGCGAAAGAACAGTTCAGTTTCAATGGTTCATTGACGCGATGAAATTAATCATGAATCATTTATTGATTGAATCGAATCGTTGTGCAAACCTTACTTAAATAAACCAATTTATCAGGGTTTTCTCCTTTCCCTTTCGGAACAAGCAAACTGCAAACGCCGATTTGGAATAAATTTTCGGGAATTCAATAAAGTTCCTCCCATTTGATATTTACTAAATTTAAAATTGAGAGGGGTTAATTTTAAAGGGTACAATTTATAATCAGATAGTGCCTGATGTCAATGTATACAGAACCCTCTAAGTAAGGACATCCAATGTTAAATTTTTAATCCCGCCGCCGAAAAGCAGAGGAAAAATTAGCGCTGATACATGGAATAGTTCAAGCTGACTCCGTATAGATCTTTTCTGACTTAACCATTTCTTAGTCCATTTGCTTTTAGGTTTTCTTTTTCTTTTTAGGGCAACCGCAATGGCTACCCCACAAGCAAGCAAAACTTCTTCTGGTATTTCATCCATCAAAGTAAAAAAATATATATATATAAAATATAAATATAATATAAATTATATAAAATAAACTAAATGAAAAGATTCAATAGAAGGATTTGAATCAAAATTACAAACGTAAACAAATATTCTAAATCTGTTCAATAATATGATTTTTGTAACACGTTTCATAAAAATTTGGTCTCAGACATGTATCGCGACTGATCTCTGCGTGTGTGACCTTGTATCGCTGATACCGCTTGTCTCATGATACCTCTTGTCTCGAGAAATGTCCTTTCTTTGTTTGAAATTCATTGTTGGTGATGGTGATTTTATATTTTGATTAGGATTTTTGCGGACATTTGCCATCACTGATTAGTAAAAAACAAGTTTCACGACGTTTCGGGATCTGGAATCTGATCCCGTCTTCAGGTGGAAGAAAACCTAGAACATAACAAGATTAGTAACACATAGCCAGGAAAACCTGGAGAAAAACACAGCTAAAACAGAGAACTGTAAAAGCAGTCACGAAAACAATAAGCTAAAAAGAAAAACAATACACAAAATAACACAGGAATCACAAGTATCAAGAATCACCAGGCAGGAGAGAGCTCTGATTGGGTGTGGACGTGCTCTCTCCTGCCTGGTGATTCTTGATTCTTGTGATTCCTGTGTTATTTTGTGTATTGTTTTTCTTTTTAGCTTATTGTTTTCGTGACTGCTTTTACAGTTCTCTGTTTTAGCTGTGTTTTTCTCCAGGTTTTCCTGGCTATGTGTTACTAATCTTGTTATGTTCTAGGTTTTCTTCCACCTGAAGACGGGATCAGATTCCAGATCCCGAAACGTTGTGAAACTTGTTTTTTACTAATCAGTGATGGCAAATGTCCGCAAAAATCGAGAAATGTCTCGCGACAATCTCAGCGTGTGTGGGGGCCTTTATATCTTGACCCTTAGCCTAGTCCACTGCTGGAGCTGTCAAATATTGTTTATTGTCAATGATTTTGGACAACAAACAATGAAAAAACAAATTCCTACAAACATCAACTGTATTTTGTTTACAGTGATATACACTGACAGAAAATATACAGTGATATACACTGTTGGAAAATGCTAACACGTCAGGCTAGTACTACTTTGCGTATCAGCTGTAGTCTCCTGATTAATTTCAGTCCACCCAATTGCTTCAGGTGTAAAGGGTTCCCAAGTGTCAAGATATAATGTGCCAAGTGTAATCAAATTTTTGTTTGTAAGGTGCCTAACAGTTTAAAAAACCATGTGCACTGAACATGTGGTTTTGAAGAAATAGGAATTCAACCTATATTATTGTATGTGGTTCTAAATTTAGTTTGGTTGTCAAAATCATCATAATAAAGAGTTTAAAATTACATTTTTCAAATTAACTCAACCCTTGTCCATGTTTAGGTGTCTAACACTAATATAATTTTAAACCCACCATAGTTAAAAATCATATTTTTTGGTGTATCAAGGTGTATTTTTATAAAATAATTAACTTAATCATTTATACTACATCGCTAAAATTACAAAAAAAAAAACCTAACTCCTTAAAGATTCTGATTAGGAGAACTCCAAAAGCGATACTATCAGGTAGAGAAGACTTAAAACGACTACCATATGAACTAAATGATATTGATTTTTTTTATAAAAATACTGAGAATAAATATATTTTCCCTAAAAAAAATCAATCAATCTTGAGTAAAATATTATAAGGGCATTATAAGTAAAATTAATCAAGACTGTCAGGCATTGGAGTAGTGTCTAGTGTATTGAGATGGCAAGTCTTTTGGATGACATACCTACCAGTTTTAAAATATCTGGATGCCAGGACCGGATTTCCCAATAGGCCCAGTAGGACCGGGCCTATGGGCACGAGCTTCCAGGGGGCGCACGGCCGAGAGAGAAAATATATAAAAAATCAATGCTAATTGGTATAAACTATGAGTTATTTGAAACATGAGCACTGTCAGATTACGCGGTTTTAGGCATCGTTTTATGTTTCTATACCTAGACAATATGGCGACCCAGGCTTCATTTGCTGTTATGCAAGTAAGATAGACTAGTGGCTTGAAGGGGCTAAAAGCCCCTAATGAGGGAAAATTCAAACAATTCTTATTTATTATAGTACAAAATACCTTCATAGCAAACTAAATCTTTCTTATATTGATGTCTAGCCGACAACATGGTTTTCATTCAAGTATCAGCATCACGTGTTTTATGTAAACAAAGCAGACGTTTTTAGATCCCAATGCTTTTTAAATGGCAGATGTTTTACGTTATTTCTCACTTTCTGGTGATTTTCAAGAAATTTCATTATTTTTCCCGCCATCACGGAATAGAGACCTTTAATTTGAGCCCTCTCCCAACTTTCTACAACTTGCCAGACGCCCACAATTTTGACGCAAAGAATCGCCTTACGGAATCAAATATATGATATGCTCTATTTATACTATGTGGTCGCTGGCCTGATATAAATTTATAATGAAGGTTTTTGGGAAAGTAACTTTAACCAGACTAGGGGGCGGTGAAATTATTGGGCCTATGGGCGCCAAAATGCTAAATCCGGCCCTGCTGGATGCTATTAACAAAAGTTGTATATCCAAGCAATAAACAAATATTTCATCCATTTGTATTAAAATCCAATTTTTCACCAAATATGTTGAGCAGTTTAGTAGTGGTTTGAGAAAAAAATTTACCAAAAATGGTACTTAAGATTTTACATGACATTAACAAGTTTGCGGCGGCATGGGAGCGATCGCTCACATGTAGAACCTTAATGCCACCCTGGTGGGTGCGATCGCTTCCAAGCTGCAACACGTTATAATATGATTTATTTTTAAACCAGGATTTGAGCTTGAAATCTGAAACTTTAATAGCTGCCCAATAGTATATTGTCTTCTTTGCACTGGACGGTGCTGCTCCGACTGTAAGCGTGGCAGTTACACTAACTATAAGTCAGACACCAGGATGGCAGCAATGAACGCAGAATATCGTACCACCGCGAACGTGTCAAAAATGTTATGTCATGATAAAATATTTATGCTATAAACATTAAAAACGAAAAAGGGGAGTTTACAATCAATAAAGCATTTAAAAACAAAAAATAAACTATTTTAAAACATGTCGAGCACAGTGGCAGCTCGTGAGTTTATGTACTGGGGGTTCACAGTTAAAAAATATACACATGATATCAATGTATAATACTGGAGTTATTGTCTTAAACTAATCGGTATAATCGGTATTTAAGTACGTTACACGCTTAAAAGACCGCAGCGCCTGCATTTCTTGAGATACCTGTTGAGCATTACACGAGTGTAATGCTTAAAGTATTAAGCATAAAAGGCACCACCCTACCTTTGACAATTATGAATTTTATTCTGCTACTATTACACATTAATATGATATCAACCCAAAATTAAATATTAGATAGTTCTTCACTATTTTTTATTGACTGTCATTTTTATTTTTAATCTTGCACAAACAATTACCATAATTTTATTTTAAAAGAGAATTATTCAGAGTAAACATATAAATAAGGTTTACATAGTTAATGTTGAACATTAATAAATTACTGAAACCAATTTTATTATTAATCTGTAATCATGAAATATACTGAGATAATTAATATTATAACTTATAACAGTAAATCGGAAAACCTAATGTTACAGTGAAACCTGGATAATTCGAACTTGTATAGTTCGAAATCTTCTTTAATTCGAATATTTTTCTAGGTCCCTGGCGTTTTGTATCCAAACAATGCTAAAAAAATCGTGGATAATTCGAATTTTATTTTGGATAATTCGAATTTTTAAGTTCCAAATTAAGGTACATCAATTTCATTCCACGACTGGAAATAGTTTAAAATTCATTGGAAAACACGTTTTACTACGACGTTCATTAAAAAATTAACGCCAGACCTATAGCGTGTCAGGTTATGGTCAAGTGGCTCATCCCTTCCACCTCCCAGCTTCCCACCCAGCACCAACATCGCTTGTAACTCGACACCAATAATGTAAACTAAACAGTACAGAACGCTGACTGGGTTCGAAAAAGGGTTGCGCTCGCCGTGGCAGCGCCACTAGTCTTTTCGCGCTTGATTCTGTGTAGAACGGCTCCCGGCAGACGAGTCATGCGCCAGACCTGATGCGCAGTTTTCTATGTCGACACAAAGGCTACTCAACACTGTGACCCCCTTCCCTCCCCCACCAGCCAAACTAACTTCCGAATTCCAGTGCAGCATTCCGTTGGTTTCGATCGTCCTTCAAACAAAGTGTTTTTTTTATTCGTGCAGTGTCTTGTTTAAGTGTTAAAAAGTTTTTACGTAACATTAAATAAGTGAAGTGACCATGTCGACAAAATCTCGGACCTATAAAACACTCACTTTGGCGGAAAGTCAATGAGGTGCAATTGTCAATGTTACACGACCTTAAGTTGGTAGCCTGTATCAAGTTCAGAAGTAGTAGAACATACTGTATTTTTTCTAGCAGAAATGTTTCTTTGTATTATCGTACGTCGCGTCGTACGTAGTTTATACTTTAGGGTAGTTATTTCTGTTTTATGATTACTGATTTTGAACCCTTGTAATTAGCGTTTGTTGATGAATTTATTATTTTAGAGTGTCAATTTCATAAAGAGGTTAAATTCACAATTTAAAGTTTTAATGTTTTGGCCTCATTCTTTAGAACTTCTTTAATTCGAATTTATGGATAATTCGAAGTTTTTAGCTGGTCCCTTGAGGTTCGAATTATCCAGGTTCCACTGTATTTAAATAACTAACTGTGAACTGAGGCCTACAATTATTATCCTCCATCATTGATCGCTGTGCTTCTTGATTAATCCTTGAAAATAAAAATCATTAATCTACGATGAATTACGACTATATCTTGATTACCGAAAGAAAACGCGGCCGCGACCACGCAGAACTGACTCCTTCTATTTCATACTGTTGAACTAAAATATTTTGTTACAAGTTTTAGTAAATTTTATTTGTTTAAAAAGTACAATACAAGTTTTTCAGCATGTTTTAAATAATTGTACACGCTTTTAGTAAATTTTATTCGTGTAAATAGTAACGTAAGTCTTCAAACAATTTCTAATTAATTCCTACCCCAAAAAATATAATTTTACATAGCCAGTTGTTTTGACACGAATAACAATACATTTGCATTAAAGTAGTCAGGAGTGTAATAAATATTCTTGCAGAGGATCAGCTAGCGCGGCCACTACGCCAATTGTTTTCTTTTAATAATCAGAGTAAATCATAAAACACCAAACTAAATCACTGATAAACATATTTATCACTAAAAACATTAAAACACACAATACCCATATCAATAAACACATCATCCGAACCAAAAAAAACAAGTGTCAAGCCTCGTTAGAACGCACATAGGCACACTAGGAAGTAGCTCCGAGGGAAGCTCCATTAGGAACCATGCAATCATGGTTCCTCCCCCGCCGCTGCCACAAATGGACTTGCCCTACGCCTATAGTAGCCGCGGAGCTGTACTCCAAACTCAGTCTCGCCTCACTGGCTCTAGTGACAATGTCGGGTGCGACGTGCGCTCTTCGCTTTTGCTTATTACTGTTATTTTTAATATTTGGGATATCCTGCGTTTAATAAATAACATTATTTGTGGTTTTTCATAGAGGGTTCACGTGCTCATGTGCTCCTATGCCTTGAACCGCCACTGGTCGAGCAGTAATTTGGCACGTATCAGCTGGTTTTCACAACCAATTCAAAGCTGATTCACTGGATCACTTGTTCCCATCCTCATCCCACCCCCACGGGTCATCGCTACATTCGTCCGTACCTTCACCAAACGGACAGGGACGCAGGATAGATGCAGGTTCTACAGATGCACCACATTTTCATTGTGTGCTGTCACTTTCATGACGAACAGACTGCTCTTGCCGACCCAGTCCAGGGCCATCTGTCCATGGACAGCATCGTGGGAAAGATCCTATAGGGCAGCGACAGCAGGAACTCTGTGGCTGACTTTGATTTGTTTGTACTGTGCCAAGAGGAGATACGGGTAACTGGGGTGACCCAAAATGTAGGGCAGCAAAGGCTGACTATCAACTGAAGAATCCCGAAGGTAACAGAACCACACGTGGCGATGTCGCTATGAGCAGTTGCTCAGGCCAATTGCAATGGATGCAGTGAGAGCATACAGGAGGGTTTTATTGGCAGGTATAAGCCCTGGGGAAATGAGGCATCGCCTCCCCTTGGATGCCACAACGCAGGGCCTTAACACCACTGCTATCAGATGTGATAAAGAGGCTGGAGACTCCTGTTAATCACTTGAATAAAGCGGTGTAAAGCGCCCGCACTATTAAGTGCTAAAAGCTATTTACTTCCTTCTTTCAGCATGGAGAAAAAAAGGGGAAGAGGAAAAAATCACAACTAAAGCAATGACATTTTTATTGATTAAAGTGAAAATAATACCAAATAATTCATCTATGAGCATAAATTCAACTTTGAAATATAATAAAATATAAATGAAAATGTAACATGGGATATAATAAATAAATAAAATAAAAAATGACACCTTATAATGCATGTGATTAAAAGATAAAAAGCTATAATAAATAAAATCCATCTAATTTGCATAATATATAGAATACTATCTCGTAAAATAACAATGTAGTGTATTAGCAAATTTCACCTGTCGATAAAAAATTATAGCATTAAACTTATGTACAGCATTTAATAAACACATAGGACACTATATAGGAGAGGAGATAGACACTTATCAACAATACACTAATACACAGGTAAAATTACATAACCGTTAGCAACAAACATAATACATTGAGCAGGTTGGCCACAGTGTTATGCTTCAGTTTTGGTGCAACTACAACCTCCAGTCTTTTATTGACCAGTAAGTGAAAATAAATATTAAATCACTGATGGTTAGTAACTTGAAAAAAGTAAGCTACAACGATGATGTTTAAAAAGCAACCTACAATGATGTTTTTAATTTTCCTTTTTACCTGTCTCTCGTCTATTTTACAGTCAATACTTACACTGTGCATTATGAAAGAAGCTGTAAAAATATAAATAAATGAATCTTGAAAAGTGACCTGTTGATACTGTTGATACAGTAAATCTTATGGAATTTCAATGCTGAAATTTTTAATTTTGAAAATGTGTACATACATAAAGAAAAATTGATGCTCGAATTTTATCCGTTCATCTTTCTTGTGTAAAATTATCAAATACCTAAATGGTGAGAGACAGAATTTATGAAATAAACCATTACAAAAATTTATATCAGAAACTATTATAGCTTATCTTCGATTTAAATGATTTTTCTTGCCCCATGACTACGTACTCATCGGATTCTGTCATCGTACTCATAAGGATTCTGTACCAGCATGAATGGTAGTGAATGAAAGATACCTCATTAAGTAGAGGATCTAGTATTTAGTATACATAAGTAACATATTCCAAGTTTTATAACGTAAAAATATATTAAAATTGTGTTGAGATAATAAATTACTGTACAACTGAAACAAACAAAAAACTATATAACCTTTTTAAAAACAAACTTTATACTAGGGGTGTGCGAGTACTCGAGAATCAAGTTTTTTTCGAGCTGAGTATGCACTACTCGACTCGACTCAACTTATTGCAAAATACTCGAAAGTTCGAGTCGAGCGGTTACTCCCCCATTTACCCTAAATCGGTACGTCCGAAAGAATATTCGGCCATTTTTCACAATGTCAATCCATCTTTAACGAACATAACTGAAGCCTATAAGTAAGTTCTTTTGAGTTATTAAAGACAAATTAATTATTATATCACTCTATCTTTTCTATAGTTTGAAGTTGTTTAATATTACATCTCTTAAAAAAAAATATTTTTGTTATGTTTTGGAAACAATTGCAAATAAAAACTTAGTTTTTTGTTGACAGTTACATGAATAAGAGTACCTATGTGAATAACTCAAAGGAAATATTTTAATCATGAACTGAGTCAGGTAATTGGTCAGTGTTGAATTGAGTCAGGCTTATAGTCAGTGTTTTCATTTCATTTCAAAACCCAGGAAAGCCTTAAACACAAGTTAGGCTTGAAAAATATATTAAATCAAGAATTATTGTGAGTTTAAGTAAAAGGTTTTCTTTCTTTTTTGGTATCATCTTTTTGGTATATAATATGCTCTTAGTTAAGTAAATCTTTTAAGTTTAACTACCTAAAAACTTTAATTTGTATTTGAGTAATGATAATAATTTTTTACGATTATATAGTAACATGATGACCATTATATTATAAACTTTACAAAACTCAACTCGAAAAAAGCTCGAAACTCGCAGGTATTTTTCAAAACTCGACTTGACTCAACTCGACTTCCAAAATAACTACTCGAACACCCCTACTTTATACTGTACTAAGATACAACTACTTATCATACAACACAGCAAAATATTGACTTTTTTTATATGCATTTTTGTTATATGGAGATACTTTTAACAAAATAATAATACATGTTACTCTATATGTCAAGGGGCAGTGGATGCTTTGTGATACCATACATTAGTTTACATTTTTGATACCTAAACAATGTGTAGAATACAAAATCTTGAAATAACAAAATTTAATATTTTTGGTGCATTATATCTTGATGCATGGTCTTCTCCACTTCCAGAGCTATTGATTGTTTATTATCAATGATCTGGGACAATAAACAATGAATAAACAAATTTTGGCAACATCAAAATTATTTGTTTACAAATGACAATAAAGATACAAATTGATAGCTGTTAGAAAGTGTTATCATGGCAGTAAAACGTTGCATCCTTATGACTTTTTACTCCACTAAGACTGTTTCAGGTATGAATAGTTCCCCTCATGCTAAAAACATAATGCACCAAATGTAGAACATTTCCTTAACAATTTTATAATCCTCTCATATTCAAGCATATTTTTCTTTTTAATTACTTTGGCAAAAAAAGTCTTCAGATATGAATAATAGAAAGTGGATAAAGATTTGTGTTTTTAAAAACTGAAGATTAAAAATCACAAACCCAAAATTATATTTAGCTCAGTTTTAAGTAAACAAAAATGTATACAGATAACAAATGATTGTGTCTTCATTGTTTTATATTTGTCATGAAAATACTACCAAATATAAAAATGTTTCTTGGACTTTTTTGTCTTGCTTAGTTGCTAATTATTACAATTTTTAATCAATAATCAAACTAATAATACATGAAAATAATATAATAAATGAGAACATTTATAATCCAAATATGAATATGCTGTCATTTGAGCTTCAATGCATCTAAAATGGCAGTAAAAAATTATTTATTCTACATTACTTTTTCATATAAAAAAAAGTTAACATGCCTACAGTATAAAAAAAGTTGTACATATTACAATTGACAGATTCACGATTGAATCTTTAAGGGATATCGTTAATTTATTGGATTTTAAAATTCAAAGTCCAATTGTGTTAATGTGATATATATGAAAAACCAAGAGAACTACCTGACCTACTTTCCAATCTATCATATGATGATCACCACAGTGGCGGATTGTGTGAAGCAGAAAAGTTCAATTTTTTTTTTAACATGGTAAAGCACCACCCAAAAAAAATACAGAAAAAAGCTTTAAAGTTTAGAATAATTAATCAGCAAAAGTACACTTTAAACAAAATAGAAACAGACTTTCCTCTTTGAGTAATCGGTCACATACTTTTTAGTTTAAGCAAGCAATTGATTTATTCAAAACTAAACAATGTACTAAACATAAAAATTATTATATTTGCATAATTTCCCCAACATATAGATTGGAGAAATAAGAATCCGTCACTGTAGCAAAACAAATCTAATTTTAAAAAGGTTTCATTAACATTAAGTTAGAAAAGACTTGATACAGGTGCCATGCAAACAAAACCTCAAACAAAATGAGATGAAAAATAAATAAATGAAGAAGTCTTTATGTTCCAAAACTGATGTGACAGCAGCCTCTCTTTATTATTCTTCTTCTTCCTCAGATTCTTTTTCTTCATCTTTGGAAGCTTCTTCTGTGTCATCTATTACTGGCTGAAAACAAATCATACACTGTAAATGTGTTTCTCAACTATTATTGGAAGATTATAAAATTATGATGTCTCAGACCACAAAGAGACTATCCATACATCACCAAATTTATTAAAATTTTACCAATTTACAAAAAAATAAATAAACTACATTTTAGCATATACCGTTTACTATGGTCAATGATCCCGATACTGTGAACACACGACTATACCAGGTTTCTCTTAAAAATTCACGATAGCTTCATAGGCCGAGCAAATTAGACTTGTAGCACCCAAAATTAGGAACAGTCCGGGAAATCGTTTTAATCTGTTTAGGGCGTCTAGAATAAGGTAAAAATAAGTTTGCGACGGATTCTGAGTGGTGCTTAAATTTTGAGAGGCCAAAAACCACCAAAATTGTGTACTGTTTATAGGTTTTTACTTATAACTCGAAAACAGTGCATCCTAGAGAAAACTTTTAAATTGCACTTTTGAAGAACATGAAATTCCGCGTCAGTTGACGTATAAATCATCAAGATCGACCCCACCGTTTAGCCACATCCGATCGTCAAAGTTCTCTCATTTTAACGAAAGAACTAGCATATCCTGCTCTCTGGCGGGGAACTTGGAAATGCGTAAGAATTAGACGAGAGGAGAACGTTTTCCCTGTATTTGTTACATTTAGTTTTTATTTTTTCGTGAGTAATGATTATATTTCCTTTATTAAATCACATTTAAAATGTCTATTAGGTGGCAAATTACATATTTTTAATAAAAAATATATTAATTAGATTTTTGAAGCTTAGTATTGTTAATATTTGAAACCATCAAAATTTGCATCCCGTAGTTTGGTAAAAGCATTCTGTTTCCGCATTAACCCAACAGATATTTCTTAAAATTTTTAATCAAATAAAGATTTAAATTAAAGATATAAATACGGTTATTTGGGGTTTTTTAATGTTCTCAATGCCTAATGAGTATTTGTGCAAACTGTTAAGAGTTCCGAAATTTTATATGTCTTGGTATACCGAACCATTAGTTCTTAGTAAGTTATGTTTAAAAACAATATGGATTTCAAAATTCAACTGCTACTACTCTCAGTAATAAAACCAACAAAAATTGGTTTTATTGCTTGACTTCCCTGTGATTAATAATTTAATGAGTTTATTTTTTATTTTGGCCAAAACTTCAAGGCCGGGCGTCAGAGGCTTCCAGGCTAGCATTACGTATAGGTTACTTGACACAATAAATTTAAAATAAAGGATTGGTTTTATATATTTTGTTGTTGTTATACTGCTTATTGTTTTAAGTTATGCCAATTACTTAAGGTACGCAATGCTTGATTGTAAGTTAATTACGGTGTGTCACCTATACGTTACGCTAGCCTGGAAGCTTTTGACGCCCGGCCTTGAATTTTCGGTAAAAAATGGGGCATATAGAATTATTTACACTAGTCAAGCACAAAAACCTGTTTTTGTTGTTTTTTAGAAAGAGTATTAGCAGTTGGATTTTGAAGTCCATGATCTTTCTAAGCATTACATACTAAGAACTGGTTCAGTACACCAAGACATACAATTTTCTGGAACTCTTTAAAAGTGTGCACACATTCTTATTAGCTAAGCGAGATAATTAAATAATCCCAAATAACCGTGTTTCAATAATTTAGATTTTTAATTTAATAAAAAAATGTTTTGGGTTAGTGCCGAAAAAAATACCTTTACTAAACAACGGGATACAATTTATTGATAGTTTCAAATATATAACAAAACTCAAATACCCCCGTCGCAGCAAACCTGCGTACTTAGCGAATTTCCAATTACAAAATATCCAGTAATTAATCCATTATTACGAAAAAAGAAAAATAAACAAGTGATATATTTATATATTAAAATTATAGCTATTACAGCTTGTTTTACAAAACCGTTGTAAAAAATATTGGTAAATGAATTTGATGAAAAAACACTAAGATTTCATATAATGAAGGAGACAAGAATGTTTATTTTTTAAATTAGTATATTAACATAAAATTGTTTAAAAACCAAAATTCTATTGAATAAATTGATAAACTGAGAAATTACTCAAAGCGATTCCTTGAAAACCTCAGTAGAGAGTAAATAGAAAATTGAATAAGCCAATATTCTCCTGCCCTGATACTATAAAAACAGGGGGGGAAAATGAGAACTTAGAGACCAATAGACTTAGAGGAATGATTTAAAATATCAAATTGTTTGTTTTTTCGAGCTAAATCCAGTGGTGCAAACAATAATTGGATAAATATAATTTTTCAATTTGAAAAACTCAAAAAACCCATTTTTGGGGGGTAAAATGGAGCCTGTACCCCACTTAGGATATGTCGATCTGGCTGGTTTACGAACTGTCCGAGAGAATCTAGTTTTACATGTCTGTACCAAATTTTGTTGTGATCGGAGGATATTTACGAGAGTTATCGTGCTTACAGACACTCAAAAAATGAAAATTCTATTTCCCATATAAGCCCATGTTAAATTTTGAAACAAATCGTGATTTTTGCAGGTAAAAATGTGTTTTAACAATAAACTCACTTCATATCCAGAAAGTACGCATAAAAAGCTGTCAATTAATATAAATATTAATATGATTGCTGAGGTTACCCTGAACAGATATTTTTTGTCCATTCTGTTTTGTTAAAACAACGGTAATAGCTTATTTCTAAGGAAATTCGCCAATAAAAATATGAATAAAATATTTTTTATAACAACTACGTAATCAGCCATCTAATAAACGTTTCAAACGTAATTTATAAAAGAAAATATGATTATTACTCACGAAAAAATAGAACCCAAATGTAAAAAATACATCGACAATGTTCTCTTCTTGTCTAATCCTTACGCATTTCCAAACTCCCCGCCAGAGAGCAGCATATGTTCGATTTTTCGTTAAAATAAGATAACTTTGACGATCGATTGTGGCTAAACGGCGGGGTCGATCTTAATGTTTTGAACGTCATTTGACGCGGAATTTCATATTCTTCAAAAGTGTAATTTCAAAGTTTTCTCTAGGATGCATTGTTTTCGAGTTATAAGTAAAAACCTATAAAAAGTACACAATTTTAGTAGTTTTTTGCCTCTAAAAAGTTAAGCACCAGTCAGAATCCGTCGCAAACTTATTTTTACCTTATTTGGGACGCCCTAAACAGATTAAAACGATTTCCCGGACTGTTCCTAATTTTGGGTGCTACAGCTCTTTTTTGGTCTAATTTGCTTGGGCTATCAGGAATGAAGCATATTCAAATCCACTTCAGTACATGCACTTGGGTCCAGCATATATGATCCACTTTAGTGCCAAGACCCAAAACTGTCACATTCAAATAATTGAAATTCAATGGATTCAAAACATTATGTTCCACACCAACGAAAAAAAAGACCGCAACTAACTCCCAATCAGATGGGCATGTAACTTCATCAGTGATTTGTTATTTTAATAGATTTAGTATAATTAATTAAATTATTCATTCAAAAGTAGGCTTTAAAATACACTTATTAGAATTAATTTCAGTTTCATAAAAAAAATTAGCTTGAATAAAGTAGACCGATTTGTTAAATAGAATTAATAAAATATTTTAAACTCAACGACCAAATTACTTTAAAACAATATAAATATTTCATTATTTTTCATAAACTACTCGACTTGACTCGATACTAGTTTTTTTTGTTTTTTTTGGCTTAAAACTCGACCCAACTCAACTCGAATTCAAAATCTACTACTCGCCCAACCCTAAAAAACAGTAAACAGTTACATATTATGAATTTATCTTTGTCTAAAAAACATTAAAAATTAATAAATCAAGGGATTTGTGATGCGTTAGAAATTGTAATTTTGGAGTAGAATAAAAGCCTATTTTACAAATAATGTATT